>CM057007.1:55479004-56074004 GCA_029891345.1 Dryococelus australis
AGTTCTACAGCGGACCATGGTATAGCGCTAGAACGCAGCTCCACTCAGGAGGCGGAGCTCATTACTCCCCGCACTCCGCACCAAAGAGAGAACCCGCAAGCAGGACGATATATGCCCATATGCTGCCAAGAAACACCAGTTAGTCTCTGGCAGCTACCTCCACCACTTCTTGTGCTGAAGCTCTCTGCCTACCCAGCATATTAGCGACCTAGCAGAATATTTTTAATGACTTCACCAGCAACCTTACAGGAACTGTTCAAGACCTGCTCCAGCAACCCTGGAAGTAGTCTTCAACACCCCTTGCCTGTGCACTACCCTATTGCTAATGGCAACCACACTGCCCTTCTGGTAGTGTTAACACCCCACTACCCTTCTTGACAACGGTTAAGAGATAGTGAGGGTCAGTTATTTTCACAGCTACCTAGCCACATCGCCTTGTTCAGTTTGGGACCACGTCCCCTCCAACTGGCATACATAGTGTAACTTCCGTTCAGTCTCTGTTCGGAGGTAGTACGAGCCGCTGTTTTTTTTCCTCAATGAATAAATACGTGTTTCTGTCAAACCTCTGCGTACTATTTTCTGGGGTGACTGTTTGTTCCACTGTAGATGCCGAACCAACAGAGCAAAGCAAGAGACAGCGTACTCCTTTAACAGGGTGCACGTACATCATAAGACGCACCAGTCGATGGCCGGCCACCCATACTGTGCACCTGGTGCGCAGTAAGGTAGAGCCAGAATCACTAGAAACACAATTCAAAAGTCTTCAGACAGCTAGTCCAGCTGATCCACTCCATCCACCACTCTGTACTGTTGCCGGAGGGAGTGATAGGCTAGTTCTGGAGGTCTGCCCACAATTGGACCCACGCCCACTGTAGTTGTCGGACGCTCAGACACAACCCACAGCTCCAACCACCACGCTGCTGTGTCGCCGGTTGGAGTACACGGGTATACCTCTGGGTTAACTCAACCTCAGCTTTGGTTCGTACAACTATTAAGAGAACTTTGTCACCTGCTCTCCGCTTGCCAGGCCGACAGTTGTACACACCCCTATGTCATACACCCAAAGGAGTGATACAAGGTGGCAAGAAAGGAAGGCAGCTACCAACCCCAAAGGGAGCTGTAAACCAGCCCCAACTGCACTTTTCAGCATAACCGAACGGGAACGAGGTCAAGACGCCCGCCAGCTAGAGAGATCTCAAATCTCAGCTCCCTCCTGAACATTTTTTCAGCTTCCTATCAGGACCACTGGCCGACCTCACCCAGTAGTCACTAACTTCCATCAGGGACGTGACGTGCCGCCAGGACTCACCAACCCCTGGTTCCAGTGATATCATGCCAGCAGCCCTCTACGGGTCCATCTCAACACCACCAGCTCCAACCGACAGCAGCAACGCCAGCAACAGACCAAGGAGCTACCCCGGGCCACATCAAGCACAGGTAAACCAATGCCAGTTTGCCAGCTCATCTGCTGAACCATCAAGCCACCGACTGACTTAAACTGGGCTGCTAAGCCACACACCTGATAGTATATACCAGCTGGAGGCCGGTCAGTCAACAGTAAGGTCAACCAATTGAAAACATCTGTGCCTGACTGGCACAATAAAACCTTGCCCAACTGTGATGTCGCTGTCTGCAAACCGACGTCATGCATCAAGCTTCTGAGTTCACCAGTTTCTTGGGCCTACCAGAGAGATGATTGAAGCAATTGCCTCCATGACATTTCCAAGTGAAAATGACATTATTGAAATTGGACCAAGTAATGTTTTTCTGAGAAATCTCTCTAATAGATAATTTCTCCAGCAATTTTTTTTTTATTAACAAGTTAGTTAAGGTTGCAAGTAGGCTGTAGGCTACCAAAAGAATATAAAAGGACAGGAATTCAAGTACTCACAGTGTAGTACTTGTCGACAAGCACACATACACAAAGGACTACACATTTTCCATGAGGTTGGGCATCACTACGTTCCGCTGGCTACGCCAGCTTCATCAAGTGGCAAGTTGTAGGACACTGCTGTTACAGTGTGTCCTACAACTTGCCGCCCGATGTAACTGGCCTAGCCAATGAAACGTAGCGATACACAAGTGCGTGGAAAATGTATCGTGCTTTGTGTGTGTGTGCCTGTTGACAAGTACTACACTGTGAGTACTTGAATTCCTGTCCTTTTATATATTTTTTATTAAGATTACAAAGATGTAGTGGTAAATACACTCCTGCACTCATGCAAAAACAACCAGTTATGGAATAAGTGGCTGAACAGGACACTAACAACAGTGTAAAATTACACAGATCCTAATGTTGCTCATCAAATTCATGACTAATATGCTGACTGTTTTTATGAAGTGTTTAACGACGGAAATGATCTATAATGGCTGCCAAATGAGTTTTACAGGCACAGTCTTAGTCCAATATTTACGTTCTGAACACAAATTTATATTCATAAAAAAAATTCTTATCCTGCTGACAAGCATTCTGAAATGTTAAAATTATTTTTCTGCCACAGATATAATTGAGCATACGAACAGTTTTGAATTTAAACAAGCTATTGACATCCGTTCTAATAGTTTGAAACTTTATTAACCTTGATGCGTGATGTCTTTTCATATTACTAATACCACTTCAGCTCATCACTGTGATCCTTCATAATGCTACCAGCGAGGTCCAATTAACAGTACCAGTCTTCCAGAAGTGCTTACAGGATACGCCTCTTGTTGCGGGGGATATTACAGATGCCAATAAATTGTACTGTTTACACCTTTACTGTTCACCCCACTGTAAAATAGCATGTTCATTTCCACAAGTATAAACGAGCTGTCGACCGAGCCGCCGAGATGGTGTTTCAAGGTCACGCAGTAGCATAGCGTGCCAAAGGATGGCACCACAAGGAAAAGCGCTGACTCGTAACACCTCAGTTAAACTTCGGCCTGCGCACCACAAGCCCTGAGGATGTCACACCATCCCCTTCCCACCGCCGGACAAGGGCAAGCCGACTAGTATAAATACCAGTGCATTGCCCTTATTCACTAGTCTATTCCTTCACCGCACTCCTGATACTGAAGGCAGCTCGCTCCACCTCCTCACGTGTTGGGACTCTCTACTGCCCTCCAGATCTTCAAGATCTACCAGAAGCTCAACAACGCCTTCGCCGACATCTTCATGCCCTACTCCCGTCAGAGTAGTATTCAGAAGAGGAATAAAAAGGCAACTACCGTACAAAGAAGGGCTTAACCCAACCCCTACTGTACTTGGTAGCCCTATTACATGGGAACAAGCTCAGGCTGCCCATCATTTGGAGAAGTTTACCTTCATAGCTCCTTTACCATCAGTGTTTGAACCACCCGTTAATACCTTAGAGGACACTCACCCCATTATTAAAGCCTTTCTAAGGGGTGAGAAAGTCTCATATTATATATCTAACCCCTGGATGAGGAGCAAACAGCATGACAGCCCACCTAGGGCCACCAGCAATGACAGTCGCAGCCGACCCGTCAGTGCACCGGGTCCCAGTGCCAGCTCCAGCCAGCCATCACCAGTGTCGCAGCAGGATTAGCAGCCTCCACAGGCTATCCATTGCCCAGGTATAAAGATGAAAGTAAATCCAGTCAGACGAAAGGTCGTACTCGTCATGCCAAATTTCGTACCAAGCCAGAAACCCACTTGGCCAGTTCTCTATACCAGCAGGGCTCCGGTCCGTCATTAAATCAGAACAATTCAATGTAATCCGGTGTGTCTGTCCTCTCGCCAAATAAAAAAAGCACAACTGTGACGATCCGCTGTTCCTGAAAGGACTTCACGCGTCAACCTAGATGTTAACCATTTACTTAATTCATAAATAAATATATGTATACAATAGTTACACCTGGACCTGTAAACTACTTCCAGTTTCTGTTCTTTGATTTAGTGTGTGTGACGTGTTACCTTCCTCTTGGCTGGGAAGGTTAAAATAAGCACAGCAAAAACACTACACATGAAATACAATTTTGACATAGGTCGGAGCCGACACGCAAGTCCGTGGTTTACTCTAAGTGAGTGTGGTTGGTTTGCCTGTTGGACATGGACTCTGCCACATTGAGACAGATGCTGCACATTTAGGGCTTGCACGTGTCTGCTCAGGGATTTGAACCCTGGACTCTCAACGTCAAAGCAAACTGGTAACGAGAGGTACATTTGTACGTTGCTTGTCTTATAGCCAAAGAGGAGAACGCAGACTATCGTGATGTCAGCATCATGAAGGACATTTGTAAAATGTCAAACTTATGCCCGGGAAATATTATGTGGTGGGTCTTGTGGGTGTTTGGGTTGGCACAAAGTCTGGGGTGGTTAACACAATATGTAGCTGACTCCTTACCTTCGTAACGTGGTCGTGCTGTTCCCTGCTGCATCGTCTGGCTGCTTGCAGATAGAGGTGGCCGGACAGTGGCTGATACTGGCTGTGGTGAAGTGGTGCCCAAGTAGTATTTGAGGCTATAGGAAGGTTTTTGGTCTGGAGGATATGTTGCTAGTATGTGATGTAATCCTAGTAGAGTTTCCATATACAGTACACTCAAGTTTATTCAAACTTCGCTTAACTGGTTTTCAGCTTATCCATGGTGCGGTAAGGTGATGCTGTAAAGAGTGTCGTTTAACAAGCAGCAGTACTGTACGTCTATCGCTGTGCCTCGTGAGTTGATGTTTATATCTTTAAACTGTCAGCCTGTCACAGAGACCTGCAAGAGTCATCCATTTTCGCCTGCTGAAGCGCGCATCTGATTGCACTGTAACTCATCTCACGCACTGTCCGAAATGGAAGATTTTGTTGACAAAATCACATGACTCAACTTTGTACATAAAAATAATAACATATATGGTAATTTGGTATTTCGTAATTTCGATCCAGCGGATGTAAGCAAAAATACAAAATGAACACATTTGCGAATGTTTTCTATAACTAATGTTCATAAAATACACTAGGCATGTTTTAAAAAGCAAGTAACTGTTGTGCTTTGCTTATATATTTCGCAACTATTTTTTTTAAGTCGTCGTTGCATAACTTATTATTTTATTATTTATTAATGTATCTGCAGCATTCCAGTGACAATTGTAGAAATATTACGTCCATTTTAAGCATTAAATTTAGAGTGTTAAACAAGTGACTTTTGACAATGTTCAAAGTGAAACATACGAAATAACGAGTTTGTCATTTCGGACACGGCCTCATTTACCCCCCTCCATAGTAACAACACATCTGGCCAGTTTATTGATTGCTCGGGCACGGTTGTTGTTCACTGTAGTGTCGTTTTCGCAATGTCAACAAAGCGTAAAAGAAAAGTTTAAACTAACATGGAAAAGTCAGAAAAGAAAATTAGAGCATGGTGCGTTATAAACATAAACATCAATCCTGGTGCCAAACAAACAAAAAAAAAATCGAAGACTTTTTCAAGAAAGGCACTGTTTAATTATTCTTACATTTATTCATATTAAGTTTTTAAACGTTTGCAAAAAAATTAATGTTTCCTCATTTTTAAACTTGTGTGTGTAGGTTGGTAAAATTTAAATAAGCTCCTAGTAATGGGGATTGTACTGTATTGTTTAAATGTCAGGTTACCTCATTTAAAGTCTCATTATAGTCTTTATTGCATTGCATTCTAAACTTTGAACTAACTTTGCCATCTCAAGGACAGGTCTGTGTGCACGATGAGGAAGTAACACACACACAACTACGCACCACGCCGCCCGCTTGGTGCCGCGCCGGCTGTGCATACTTGATGAACGTGTATACTCGGTGCAACATAAATATGGTTAAAGTATCGTGTACTTTAAATCCTGGTCATACAGAGCATGATTTGTGTTTGCTTTGAAATGTATACTAGGTACTGTATTTTTCACCATTTTAAGGGCCAATATCACTGTTCCATTAATAGTAATAAATTTTTAATTTGATTATCTGGGTTTTTTAATACAAGATCACTTATTTGTGTTTTCTCTGGCCCCAATTAACCATGTTAATAGGGAATTTACTGTATCATTTGATGATTAAATGTATCTCGTGCTGTCTTTTTAGTAATCTCGTTGGTGGTTCAAATAATAGTTGTGGTGTGTCAACTTTGATTACTACAGTCTCTATTAGTTTATTAAGTAAATTCTGTACATTAATTTTCTTATGATATTTAAAACCACCTTTATGTAGGTATGGCATAGTATGCCTAATACCACTGTTATGGAAAATAGTGGGTGTATCATGTACTCTGCCGTGTGCTACTGTACACTATACTTTCCACTAGGTTCGCACACACTGATATTCCTCGCCTGGCCTTTTACAGAAGTGGGTGGAATAAACAGAATGTAGACGATGCCATGGTGTAGCAGTGAACAGGTGAGGTTTCATTGTGGGTCCAATGGTCAGTGTACTCCTTTCTCTTATCCCTAGCCTTTTACAGTGGTGGGCGGAGTAGGAATGTACTCTGGACAATTGATACCATGTATGAAAGGTGTACGTCTGCCTTAAGGACTGTTTTATGTGAGGCACCTGCTATTCCTTCAATATTAAAGAATTAATTATAGCCTAACGGCTGGTATGAAATAAAGTAGAATATTATAAAAATGTCTTAAGGGCATGTTGCAAGTACGGTACACTTTAATTAATGGAAATAAAAAAGTTTTATACAATTATGTTCACTTTTATTAAAAGCTTAAAAGACAAAAGGGGCCACACTCTCCCGATGATGATGATGATGATGATGATGATGATGACAACGATGATGATGATAAAATATTTTATTAATTATTTAAAAAAAAAAAAAAAGTTTGATTTTAAATCACACGGAGGCATTGATAACTGAGTAAAACGTGGGTGTAAATATTAGTGATCAAAGTTGAATAAATTAAGCCACAATGAAAATATTAAATATCCCCTATAGAGGAACATGTTCTTAAGGAACCTAACTGAAGAGAGTATTCAGCACCTAAAGGGCAGTGAAGAATGGCATGGCTAGCACCTAGAAGGAACATCGTCATTGCAGGGGTCCAAGGAAGACCTGAAGGGAGGTTACCAAGGGAGGGTTGATGGTGTTGTAAGGACCCTTTGGTGACAGTGTCCAGAAGGTCTCTGGAGCTGGAGGTCGCCGAAGAGGTGGGAGACCCTCTCTGGTAGCTGACAGGATCTCCGAAGCTGACGGTGGACATTGACTGCTGAGGACCTTCTGGAGGCTGTAGGTTACCGATGCAGTGTGAAGAGTTCTAGCTGCTAGCTTGCCCTGTTAGAAATATCTCTTGACCATTACAGCGGGAGGCAGGGGACTAGAGTTTACCCTTGATGGCTAACACCTTACATTGGCCATTATAGTGGTGGAGATGCAGCAGACTGCCCTGAGACCATTTGCTGGAGGTCCTTTTATACTAATCTTTCCAGCTTGTTGGCACTCAGAAGGGTGAAGGGGGAAGCTGGCTCTACCCTCTGGGGGTTGGATTTCTGATGTCACACATGGGAAATTTTGTTCCCTTATCTGCGCGGCGCTTGCCGCATGGCTGGAGGGTGTTGATATAACTTTGTCTTCCTGCGCATCATAGAGGCTGTGATGCTCCAGTGAGTGGCCCTCTGTTCTCCAGTGGTGGGATTGTGATACACCGCTGCCATCCTGGAGAAGAGAGCAATTAAAAATGCTGGGACGGGTGATGCTTGTGATGACTTCTCACTGTGTAGTAGTGCTAATTACGATCATGTGTTAAGAGTCTTAATTTGGGGGCTGTCCCAAGGCGCTCCTGTAGACACTTGTCCCGTCTCCCTTTCTTCATTCCTTGATGTAATATGACTGGCCCATAAGGGGTAGTGCTTTCCAAGATGGGACGTAGTCGCAAGTAGAGTTCGCTTTCCAGAAGTGCAGAATGCATCAAGCGTCAAGTGTTTTTGTATGCATGGTGCCAGTAATCAAGAAGGGTCAGTTTTCCATCACAAAGTCAATAAGTTGTTCTACATTTATTGCAATGAAACAACATAGATGTCTTTTGGAAGTAAAATTTTCTTCCCAGGCTGAGGACTGGATTTATTGCTATACGTCTATTTTCATGCTGTGGAAGGCTGTGGTAAACCACTGCACAATCTTTCTGCCAAGAAACCTTGCACTTGCAGTTTCTATCAATGTGACCATGAGAATGACACTGCTCACTTATACGTAATACATCTTAAATAAAATACTTAACTTACAAAATGCCTTCATTTCGGGTACATGAAAAAAAAAAAAAAAAAAAAAACCAAGACTTGTCAAATAAGTCCTCCAAAATTGAAAATAGCCCAAAAATGTGATAACAGAAATTAAGTGTGAAGATTATTTTGGATCTGGTATCAGAAAACTGAACCACAGTTTACAATAAAAACAGATACAGGTTTATCTTACAAATGAAGATAAATTAACTGTCAGTTCTCAAATGAGGCATGGTGACATTATAGGCATGTGTCTAAAGTTACGTAGTTTTAAAACTCTCAAAGTTTAAAACCTCCATTAAACATACACCAAACCTGTGAAAAAACACTATAAAAATCGTATAGGTAATTTATACAAGTAGTGTGTCACATCTCTTTTTAATGAGTTATCCACAAAAAATCAAAGAATGAAATATAATTATCTTATAAATTCTACATTTGTTTTCTGAGAGCTATACATTATTGTTTAAGAATTTGTATTAGGATAGAAGTGTTCAGTGAAACCTAGTTAATAAAAATCATCTTCAACAAAAAGTTCTCTTGTTCATCCGCAGAGTGAGATAGAGAATTCAATGTTAATTTGTTCGCTTAGTAAAAATATATCTGTTAATTTATACAACAAAGTAATATGAAGTCCATTGGTAAAAAGAACTCTTGCAGGTTATACAAATATATTATTTTCCAATATGCTGAATCAGTAAACATTTTAATTTTTTTTTTTAATTATCTCAAACACCTGTAAAAATACAAATCTCATTATTACAAAAAAAAAAAAAAAGGTACCTTAAGGTCCATATTAAAGAAATTTCACTGTAACAGTAACAGAATGACAGCTCATTGGAGAGAAATTTTTTATTTACCTGTACCGACACATCCGAACTAGAGTGAACAGTCTCATCTTGATCACTTTCTGCCATGTCCCGCCATGAATCATCTTCATCTAATGTAGGAGAGGGCGCCTTTATTTTACGCTGAAAAAATTAAATTAAATTAAACTAAAGATGCATGTGAGCCTCTGCTTTATTTAAGACTCAGTAAGTGAAGATTTTCACAGATAGGTGTACATTTATTACGAACACATCATCTTGTTTGAACACATACATTAAGTGTGTGTAGTCCAAATACCTACACTGTACATGCTTGTACAAGTGCACAGTTGTCTTTCGCATAAAAGGTAAACACTGAAACATCAAACTAGGTACCCAATTCCTAATGCTAATTACTTTCTAAACTAAACTACTACATATTTTACGTCCTATGAGAGTCTTTAATTTTTCAGAAGATTGGAAAAGCACAATTTTAATTACCTTGTCAATAAACATGCATTTAAGTGATATATTTCACAACAGAAAATAAAATATAATAATAACATCTTTTATCATTTCTTCTTCAAAGCATGGATGAATTCTGCTTTATAAGGCTCTGGTGACTAAACCTTTTATGTCATGGTTACAACATAAACATAATAACCAAAATGTTATAAGAAAACATGAAGTTTCAAAGAGTGCTTCTTAATAAGTGTGAGGTGTGGTCAACTCCCACAGAACTCCATGTCTGGTGTGCTAAGTCAAGCTTGACGCGTGATGCGTAGAAATACTATTTATTTTTGCTACAACTACGTATCATCACGTGTGCCCCACCTGCCCCAGAAGTAATACAAACCCTGAATGGCAGCTACCCAGGCCAGCATTCTGTCTCCATAGATAAAGGTGGATGCCTGGAGAGCGTAATGCACCTGAAGGAAGAGAATATTATAAATTTCCCCCACCTAAAATACAACTCAGTGAGAAGTGAAACCAGTCGAACATGCCAGCCAAGCTGCACCTGAGCTTGTGCAGCAGATACCACCTGCATACCAGGAAGACTTGCTTCCAGCCGCCCCCAAGAGATGACAGCAAGTACAGCTCCACCAATGAGGAAGGAGCCAGCTCCGCCAACGTTACCTGAAGGCCAAAGGAACCTGAGACACTCCTAGCCCAGGAGGATATACGACCCTGCACTGCCGCTAAAGTGAGCTGCTCTATGAAGAACACTCAGCAATCACCAGTTACCAACGCTGGACTTCAAGCATGCGCTGCAGTCTTGATGAGCCCCCCCCCCCCCCCCCCACTTGACACTTGTCGTCAACCTAACCCCCCATACTCCCCTTTAAGTCCCTTCAGTTAGGGTTTAGTTGTTATTACAGCCACCTACTTCATTGCTTTGCTCTTCTAGCTCGTAAGGCTCTTCAAGCTGACAGGCCCCTTCACCTGTCTTTTGTTTTCTTACCTTCTGAGAGTTAATCAGTGCCTTGGTTACAGCAGAAGAGTAAGAGTCACCATGTTCTATTCTGGATAAAATAAAACACGTTACTAGTCTAACCGCCATTTGTCCTTCTTGTGTGAATTGTGCTTAGTCATTCCTGGTGTCACCCTGCAAAGGAGAGGCAGGGAAATGTGGATTTGAGACTGCGGCCTGCCCCCTAAAATATGATTTGATGTAAGTCATTAAACACAACCCATTAGGTGGCCACCCATACTGTGGACCTGGTATGCAATGGTACCTGATGCGCATGTACGGTAGAGCCACGACCACTAGCAAGGACACACAGCGCAAAGGTCAGTTAACCCACTCCAGCCACAATAAATAAACTCGCCAGAAGGAGTGCCAGGTCTGACAAGGAGGGATCTACCCCTTCTGGGATACACTCTAGCTAGGGACAACGTTGCCTGCCACCCCGTTGCGGATGTGAGTCGTAGCACCCGCAGAAGGGAAGTACGTGGAGCGACCGGAAGGCAGCTGCTATTCTAGCTGTGAAGCAAGCCCTGCTTAAACAGACTGCCCCAGCCTTCAGCTACTTGACCCCAGGAACGAGCTCATGCTACCCGCCAGCTGTTGAGGCCACACCTCGCAGTTCCTTTCTGTAACTTGTTTGGTCCCCTTGTGAAAACCCCCGGAGTTGCACACCCCGTTATTGAGTACCTCTGCCTAGGCCTGCCCCTGGTACTCAGCGTCGAGCCAGCCGACGTCAGACCAACACCTCCAACCACTATCAGCACACTGGTCACCCGCCTGCTTCAGTGGAGCCAGGATCCCACCAGAGCCAACCAGGAGACCTTACACCTGATGAGTACTCGACACATGGTAGTGGGAGGTGAGCCAGCGGCTCTACCAACAACATGCACCCGCAAGCCCACTCAAGCCACGCTAGACTTTGTGCAGAGCCAGCAACCTACTCGCCCGACTCTGTTTTAAGGCACCATTAAGGCCAAATGCCAGATTCTGTGGACCCCACCTCAGTAAGGTATGCCCCCCAAGCCTGTGTGACTGATCTAACACAATATAAAAACACCTAGTAAGATGGCAACATGCTCCTGCCCCTGGGGCTGTCAGATACCAAGCTTGTGGGATAAATGGCCTAGCAGGTGCATGTCACCATTGTGCAGAAGGAAGTTAATGCATGTGTGAGAGACAGTGTGGCATGGTGGTGAGGCATGATTCATGTGTTCCACACAGAAAACTACGTTGTGTGCTTTAGCCTTGGATTGTTCCTTCATCACCAACCTATGTCACTCTGCTACATTTCTGAACTCGTCACACACACTCATGCACTGGAGTGCTGAGGTGGACCAATAAGTAAACTCACCGAGTAAAAACAAGTATTATTTATTAGGCGGGACAGCCTTTGAAAGCAACGCATAAGGTAAAATGAAATTGCCACAAAGAGATGTTGACTGAACAGGGTACCTAACAACAACCATGGGAATTCATTGTCTCCATAAGTATAAACTGTAACTATATTTAATATAGAGATATCCTTAAGGCACACCCACCTTTGCAGGAAGTGAGAACTATTAGAGGGGTATAAGATCTGGACTTGTTTCACTGGCATAATTGCTCATCTCCACAACCACCTAACAGGGGGACACATACAGAATAGTTATGTTGTAACTCATGAGGCCCCTGCTTTAACACTAAGTTGTAATTGGACACTGTACTGACTGATACAGCCCACAAACTGCCTATGTGACTGCCTTACCTCAAATATCTGAACATGGTAACCCATGTGTGACTCCAGATAAAGTGTCATACATAACCTCTATCCAACATGGCAACTCTCAGGCTCCTAAATAGATGCTTTGACACCAGGCACCCCTTGGGTTTTAGAAAATGATAGCTAATGCTGGGCACTACCTTATGACGACTGAAATCCTTCCTACCAGGGAAGGCGGTATCTGCCTTGTTTTAACAACAAGGTCTTCCCTGGTTAGATGGTACCAAGGCCAAATCACTAGGCAGAGGCATTGGACTACTAAGCGCTCAAACCATTTGGGACCCAAACCCTGAATTTCACTGTGAAAAAAATAATTTGGCTTTGGCAATGGATGCTGATACAAAACCCACAAGTGCAATTGAAACGTAAGTAGAAGCATGCATGATTGGCAGGTTCCACCTGAGGGTATGTTCTGGGACCAATCCACTCAGGCTGGAATCATGGTAACAGTCATTCAAACTCAACATGCTGGAGAAGACCTAAAGAGTCCCGCACCCATTAACAGGTTGATACAATAAGCAGTGTCAGAGCTGTGGTATAAATGAGAATAGCACCCTGACTGGACAGGGAATGGATCTTGATGTGAGGGTCTTGGTGATGATGTAGGAGCAGACTGAAGTTGCACAACAGTATAAGCTCTGGGACTTGTGTCTGGCCATCTGTTGTGTTAAGGCCATTTCACATGATCAAATATTTATTGAATTCAATTTATTGGATTAAAAAATCACTTAACTTGTCATTCAATGTAATGCATTTAATGAGATTTTAAGTCTCCACATAAAAGTTTACAACAAACTTTTTAATTAAACCAGTTTAAAAATTAGCAAACATAAATTTTCAGGAGTATCTACAACTCATGCACAACACGAATAATTGGTTAAACCCAATTCATTTTCTTAATTTTTTTGTACATTTTGTTTTTAAAAATTGTGTCCCTATTTTGCAAAAACTTTAAATGTGCGAACACAACTCTATTATTATGAGATTATATCCACTAACACGGTCAGAAAAACTGGTATAAGTGATTGAAATTTTGGATTCAAGAAAATATAGACCATGTTCTAAACAAAAATCTTAAAAGAAAACAAGACATTCAAGAAATTGAAAGAGAAAATGGTCCCAATTATGACGTTTCTAGGATGTCGTAGAACATTCAATGAATTGAATTCAATAAAAATTGAAGGAAATTTTAAGAAAAATTTGATTGTGTGATAGGGGTCCTTATCCTGTGCTGACTGAGTGTATCTCAAATCTTTGTAGCTTGACTCATGCATATTTTACATGACACCATAGGGAGTTAAAATGCTATTGAAAGATTGTCCCTGGCATGGGAACCGAGGCTCCCAGCACATCAGATAGCACGATCAATTGCCTTAATCCCAAGAAGAACCCTTCTTTCACAGAATGGGTCTCAGCTGACGTCTAGGAGACACGAGGGCTTAAAGATGTGCCAGTGAAGTTTCTGCTCCCATGCCCTTGCATACTGAAAGTTAATCTATCAACTAGCATGCCGCACTTAAAAGTATGGATGTACCAGTTAATTTAATTCTTAGGGCACTATTCCATCACAAAGTCGATACCTTCGGGGGTTAGGTGAGCTGACAGAGTGGTGGCAGGGACAGGAGCTAGAGTACCTCCAAGTAACCAATGGGCCTGCTTGGTGGGGTTACACTAGCCACAAAAGCAGGACTGCCACACTGACTCATGGATTGCCACACTGACTCATACACCCCATCATCAATGTTCTCATGCGGATCTTCTTCAGTTCCGTAGAGACCAATGAGGAGATTGAGAACACTTCTCCACCCTCACATCTCACCCGGGTGTGCATAGATCTTAGCTATCTACTAACTACAACCACAACCTGCACTCCATAGGGCCTGAGTCAGCATACTTAGCATACATCAAGAGCAGTAACAATGGACAAAGAAATAACAAAGGCAGCTATACTTAAGCTAACAGTTCCTCCATCTAAAAAATGGAGCCACTAATACAAGGTGCTACAATTGGTTTTCCCAATATGAGATAACTCATTTACTGGTGAGGGCAGAATAAGAGTGTAATTAAAGTGAACTCGTCTTGCACGATATACACAAATTGAGGAAGCAATCTATGCAGGAGCAACCTGGGGTTTCAACAGCCCAGATAACATCAAGAGAAAGATTACTAACTTAAAATTTGTGTATGCTTAAAGAACCAGTTTTTAAATAATTAAACACACTTAATATTTATATATTTTAAACTCAGAATCACAAACATTACATATCATTGTAGGAAAACTGAAGGAGAGTTAAAGACAGGCTAACATGCAGAAACTGATAAAATCATTTTAAGATACAAATACATTAACCACAAAGACCAGAGAAGTTTAATATTAGCATCATTATGCTAGAAGAATTAATGTAATACTTCCAGCAAAAGAGCAAAGAATGAAATGAGCTTACGTATGCCTGCTACATAACTGTACAGTTTGATTGACACCAAAAGTACAAATAATTCTAAACAACAGCACGAAAAATACCAATATTCATCTTACCTTGAAGGATGGCATCTTAGGAATGGCAGCCCTGAAACCAAGTCCAAGGCCTGAAATACCAATGGAATCCATACCAAAGCAATCTCTCCCACTATCTAGGAATGAACTCAGCACATTTTCTTTAATGCTAGTGCCTACATTTGCTTCAGGAACACCCACGCTGTCAGAAAGGGAACGAGTGGCTGCCTGAAACATGTTAAAAGAGGCAAGCAATTTGGTAAAAGCACACAACTATTACAATTTAATTTAACAAATCAAACTGGGAAAAAATCATATGTTTTGATGCGTGACACATTTCTACGCATTGGGAATGCACACTCTACTCTCCAACATCGTCCTATCTTTGAGCACGCTGCTCATAAAGGACAAATCATTACTCTTAACAGTACAATGGGACATGAGCCTACAGGGTATGTTGGCACACATCAACAGAGACTACAGACACATGGCCTGAAATCGTACTGTTTACCAAAAAACTCCAAAATACCATCACATTGTCGCCCTACTCCCGATGTGGGATTTTACTGTTGACTGAGATTACAACACTCTCCAAGAAGGTCAAGCTAGTGCTTCGGTTTGCCACTGGAGGGCAGCATCCAGCCTATTCCAGTAGTTTCAGCCTCCAGCCTCTCACAGAGGAGATAAGGAATGTCTACGCCTCCAGCAGAGGCGATAAGAAATGAAAGGCACCCCTCCAGAGCAACAATATTCTTCAACCCCTGAGTAACGAGGCTAGCAACCCCCCTCACCATTCTGAGAGCCAACAAGCTTGGAAGTTCAATATAAAAGGGCAAGCACAACCCTGGCTTTGGATAGTCACTGCACCTTCCAGATTGCAAAGGCCAAAGGTAGTAGTAGGGGTAAGTGGTTGCCAACTCTCCCAGCTTGCAAAGGTCAGAGAACTTACATAATGGGGGTTACCACTAGTCCTCTTAGCGAAGAACGCACTTTGGAAGAACGTCCCCAGAAAGTCAACACATCTGCAGCCTCCAGGGAAAGTGGTCAATAACCCTCCTCTCCCAGCTTGTAAAGGCCGGAGAACTTTCATAAAGGCACTGACCACTAGGCCTCTTCACAAATGCATTTAGGAAGAAGGCATCAGAGGTTCGCCACTTCACAACAACCGCCAGCCACTCTGCAGATTCTGCCGCTGCCAGTCAATATCACCATCTAGAGGCTCCCGGTGACATAGCCCGATTTTAGCACCCACCTTCTGGTAAACCCCCAGCAATTAGTAGCAGGTTGCTCCACTGTCTCTTCTGGACCTTTTGTAACCCACCGGAAGGTGCAGTTACTTCAATTACCCTTCTGGCAATTTTGATCAGATTTCTTAAGAACACACCCATGATAGACTAGGTACTGTCAAATGCACTAGCTATTTTTAATTTCAGAACTTACTAATAATTACACCTAGTTCTTGCCCAGGTTGCCTTCACCTGGTTTAATTATAGGTAGCTTCCATAATCTCAATTAGAACTTAGTGTGGCATCGCTGTGTTCTTCCTTATTACGTATAGTAAAATACGAATATTTTACCATATTCTTGTGAGTGTCATTAATTGTAAAATCCTTTTGCCCTATTATTATTAGTAATTTTAATTACATAACTTATCTAAACTCTTTTTTCTTACCTAAGGAATTAAGATGAATTGCTTTCAGGAAAACCTGGTAGCAGCATGAAACCACAAAGGTAAAACACCCACATGTTAAGAGGCAAACTGAGATCTGCCAACAGGTAGACCTTTGGCTGCATCTGAATGCACTACGTACTCTAACCCTCTACGAGAATTGACCAGGCGGGTGTTCAGTACTTCTCCCAGCTTGCAAACGCTGGAATTGGGAAGACAGTGAACTACCACACTGGCTTGTATGTACACACTAGGGCCGTTTAAAATTTCTAACCTACAGTTTACACCAGTTTTAAATACCTTATGCCCAGCAAAGAAATATCAGCAAAAGTTGTAGAAGGGCCCTGTGGGCTGCTCTAAGAGAAATAAGTAATTTAACGTCAGTTGGAAACCACTGTAGATGATAGTACCACCTCCAACCCTGCTCACTCCCCGGGTATCTTTATTTGGACAGCTAATCAAATTCCCCACTAAACAACATCCAGCCATCGAGGCCATCCGACATGATGGAGAGGCTCTCTTGGGTCTGGACTGGTCCTAGCAGAGGATAGGACTACCAGAGCCCCCACATCCAATTATCCTCCCCCCTGACACGAGCACCGCCCCGCCATATGCATCGTAGAGTCAACCATGGCACCATCACTCACCTGCAGAGTGAGCACAGCAGCCAGGAAGAGCTTCCTTCTTCACATGAAAAACCAGATACCAAAAAGACATAGGATAGTAACTGTAACCTCAGATTTTGCACCCTCCTGTCAACACACCACGTCAACTCTATATAAAGGCCGGGCACCTCACAAACCTAAGGTCCTGGTCTAGTTCCCCTAATGCTCTCTGTGAAATTGGTTTCACATTACTTGACATCTCTAAAAGTGCACTGAACCAAGGTTTCCTATCAGTAAACATACATAGTGAAGTTTATTTTAGGGTTTAAAACCCCCTCATCTCGACCCAGCTAGACATTCTATATTTTGCACCTCAGTGCTTGTCCCATCATGAACACCTTAAGTGTGCACCTAAGAAAAGAGGGAGACGCTTCAGTTTAATGCAGATTTTTTAAATTTAAAAACTGGGACTCCAATCACAAGTTTACATTATATCTTGCCTTCTGAAGTTACATAACTATCAACTCAACTAGGGGGCCATGGTTGCTGAGTGGTTAGTCTGCTCACCTCCCACCACGGTGATCCAGGTTCAATCCCCGGTCGGGTCATTCCAGATTTTCCCCATGAGGGAATCGTGCAGGACAAAGTGATTGGTCGGCAGTTTTTCTCAGGGATCTCCCATTTCCATCGCCCTTTCATTCCGGCACTGCTCAATACTTATCTCAATCACCCTCATTGGCAGTCCAAATCTCTTCACCTACTCACTCAACTCAACTAACATGAATTATTATTTCTATCCTCTATCCTCAAATTAGAAATACATGTCACACCAGTATTTTTATAGACGTTATTACTTTTCCATTTAATAAACATAATAATGCACAAGAACTCCCACCTCTAAAAAAACCTCACATTGGCAAGAAACTGTCATGTGAATGTTTTAAAACTGAAATGAAACACTATCAGCACTATTTAAAATTACTGATCTTATTTGATTATTTTCTTCTTTTTCCGTTAGGGTCTTCTAGGGACCACAAGCCAATTTCAATGCTTTGTCCTTTGTTGTTCCTTCTTCTTACTCTAGTACTCCTCCATCTTCTCACTATGTATCTTTTTCCGCTCCTCGGACCATTTCGGGCCTGTTTTCTTTTCCTTCCTAACTTGGAATCCTAAGAAAGTCTAGACCTGTACCTGCACAATGGGAAAGTGATCCTCCACTACTTTCCCATCTTGCCAAACTGTAAGTCTGAATCCACTCCTGGCTATGGCCATCTGCTGGCATGTGGTAAATGAATGAAGACTAGCAGCACTGTATTCTTCACCTTTAAGAAGTGCTATTTCTTCTGGAATGTTGTGACATAGCTTCCCCTGAGATAGGACCACAAGTACACTGCGTGCAAGATATCTGAAAGCTTGGCAACCATTGGAATTACCCTTGAACAATGGCAGTGATAAGCAGTACACAACTGGTTGGCTGAAAGATATCTTGCAAACTATTGTTTACTAGTGTAGATAGCTTTTAGTCTCCTTCAACCCCCATTTATTGCCTTACGTACCCTCGTGATGTGACCCAAACTTTCAGATATCCTGCGCTCCATATGAGGTGTTAACTAAATTTTCATTAGGACCTGCCTTGGGTGTAGGAAAGCTAAGTTGACTCACGTATTGTGTGATTACCTGGAAATATTATCACAGTTTTCATTTTGGTGCAGATAATCTTAAATATTTTGTTTAAGGTGCGAAAGGAGACAGAGATTAGAACAGATAATGACTATAGGATAGGGGGATCACTTGAGGAGGCTTGTGCCCAGCCAGCTTGGTGAACACAGCTTGGGGACTGTAGTAGACTGACAGACCTGTACACCACACTGGAGGGTTCCCTCCATACTGAGGTATTACCCACCTCCCTCCTGAATATTCCTTGTTCACTATCTCACTCTTTCCATCGAAGCTGACAATGTGTCAAACATCTGAAACTAACACACCTACATCTACCAACATTCACAGTTATGCAGAAACACAAAGATACAAGGGAATTATCAGCAATGACAAATTACCCCAGATCCACAGATGCACCTGCTGGGTGATCCAAGCAAAATAGAACACAGGAAAGTGGCTCAGCAGCAAAGTACCCCAGCAGAGCACAGTTCAATGAAAATACAAGCAAGGTACTATATTGTTTGCTTGTTCTGTATATTTGTAACACAAGTTATATAAAAACTTAATTCCCAGAGAACACTTCATAGTGACAATTACTGTGGGCCCTACTTACAAAATTCACGTGCAGATATGATGGCTGGAAAGGATTCTGGTATTAATTTGGCCTGTTAGGTCAGCAGGATAAGACTTCTGTGAAGAACCAGACTTCGCTATTGATGCCTTTTTGCACCAAAACCTATTACCATCCAGACATTCTCACTGATGTTAATTCTTTGCTAATCAAATGTCTCCAATATAGCTGGTTAAAATTTTATATTTTGTTAAGTAACACCTGCCTTTTGCAAATTCCTGTATTCAGGCCCTTCAAGTTTTGTAATATTTATATTTCATCACTGATTATCTTTTCATACTTGGTTGATTCATTCCTGGCACTAAGTTACGGATCAACAGGAGATTATAGACCAAACAATTAGAGATATACATGCTTCAAGTTATTTTTAGTAAGAATAAATTGATTAATTTTTGGCTAAATATGATGTAATACATTATTTTCAACAATAAATCAATGATTTTAAGGGAACAGCTATTATTATGTTTTACTTAAGATGGCTTCCAAATTTATAATTTCTTGTGAATTAAGTTGTTAGTAGTAAGGATTGACTAACACTGGTTAGAAGAGCAGACTGAATAAACAAGGATTATCCACGGCATCCAGTCAGTAGAGTTTCCTTTGCCACCAACCACATGTGAGAGAAACAAATTCGTACCAGTTGTACACAAAATGCAATATAAAAACAATTTCCAATTTATTGACATATTTTCATAACCATAATCTTTACACACATACTGATGTTCTTGGTATTGTATAATTTACAATAAAAATCATGTTCTGTCATGAAACTGACATGCTTTGCCAGTATGTTCTGATGGTCCTATGAGTAAAAATGTTTGGCTTCATTCCCAAGATAAAATACTGAAACGTCAATGACTTGAGCTTTTGTACTAACACCTGCAAAACCTTGGTTACTTAATGGACCCAGAAAAGAGGGAACAAATCAATGTTGGCTTGGTCCGGTGTTGGCAGTGGTTTCCCTTCCCTACGCTATGTTCAACTTACTAACATCAGGACGCAAGCAAGGCCTCATGTTGATTTGGCCCATGACCATACATTAAGGCACTCAGATCCCCCTAAGTCACATTGCTTAAATTTAGGTGACCAAGAAAGCTGCCACTTAACCTAATCGTCTGAAGGTTAACACTTGGGATTACTAGCACATGACATAAATGTTCGTTTGGTACCATGACTTCTATCAGAATGACCAAATTACCTACAGCTGAGCTCTTTCAGGAATTATGATATAACACTCAGTGAGCCTGAATGCTCTCAATTATTGCACTGCCTCATGCCTGGAGCAAGCCCTAAAACACTATCTACAACATCCATACCTCACATAGTTCACCAAAATATCTTTCACCAGGGCTTCGACCAAAGATTATTTTTTAGCTAACAGAAGAGGAAAAGTATACTGGAAAATGAGTGCAGTACGTTACATGCCCAGGTGGAAAATTGGAGAGGGAATAACCTATCCCCTCATTCACCCAGACAGAGACTACCCCACAGAAAAAATCTCCCCTCTTCACCTGAGTGGAAGGCACTCTCAGATGGTGCCAGTACTGGGAGTAGCTGGCTTTCAGCACAAATTAATGGCCTTTTACATAATCTCTATTGTCACGCAGAATCATAACAAATTCCGCAGTATTGCATTCAGCTATTTTAACAGATACAGCTGACATGGTATATAACACGTTCACAATAAGCATAACACACAACAGTAAAACTTCAAAGAAAAACAAAATATTACCTTGTGCTTGTTTTCACATTCATCCCACCAATTCTCAAATGTCTTAAATGCTGTATTTTCAATCATTTTTTTGTTGAAATCTCGTTTCAAAATCTGTTTCAACTCAGCTATCACTTTCTCCAAGACCGCACTGAAAATAAAATCAGAATTGTGAAAACACAACATGTATAAAAATGTGGGATCCAGCACAAAAAACAAATTGTGTGTGTACTCTGTAACCTATTTTTAATTACAATTACCTGAAATACCTGTATACTTTATTTTCACAGAAGGTACAATCTCCCAAAATGTTGGGGAGAGAACAAGATTAAAACATTCTTACCAGTTATTGTAATTTTATCATGTTCTGTTCAAAATGGATAAATAGTTCTCAAGGCACAACACAGTATAAATATGCATAGCTGAAATTTTAAAAATAAATATCAGAGATACTAGCATTTTATGAATTGGTTCAATAATTCCAGATGTACGATACACAAGCATTATTTCGTAATGGTACAGTCTTTCCAAAGGGCTTATGAAAGAGGCTATTAATATGTGTGAATTTAATGCTTACACATGTACGCACGCATGCACGCACACACATGCGCGCACGCACACACACACATATATATATATATATATAGACACACACATATACATTCAATGTAGAAAATGGAAAAAGTTAGGTAGGTGTCCTTACTAGATGCTACTAGTGTACCAAGTTTAATGAAATTCTGCACAAGTGTCAAAATGTCTGAAGTCAACAACTGTCAATGCTAATAATAGGTGAACTGTGACAGTTTTGACATCTTGGAGAAAAATACAGTGGTATGAAGCCTGTGTTTATGCCCTTCATGGTCACCATATCAGATGGAATAAGGAAAGAGAACTATTGGAGAGCCTGGTACACAAATTTAGAGATGGGAGAATATTCTGCTGTCTGTGATGCATGCAGAAATGATTCAAAGGCTGTTCACAGTAATGCGAAAGAACTTTTAAAATCAAGCATTGAAAATAAATTTACTGCCCATAACTACATATACACTACAGTACACACTGGCACGCACGGTCCCAGTTAAGTTGTCAGGCAATTAATAAAAATTATTGTAACATCTGATGTACTGAGAATGTAATATGTAAATGTATAGCTACTGAAATCTAAAGTTTTTATGTTTTATATACATTAAAGCATGAACTTCCATATGACCAACACATTTACTTCACTAAACATTCAGAAATTTTTGCTTGGATGAGTACAAATAATATGAGATGGTCCACTGTAATGTTAATTTTTCATGCAACAGAAATATACAAAATTAGAAGGAAAGAAAATCCTAAGCAGTGGCTTTCAAAAGTGCTAAATTAACAGTGAACAACTTATATCATGCTCATATGAGATGAAGAGAAATCACAACTTAATAGATCTTTCATTCTGTTGTCTGTGATGGTGCCATGATGAAGTTGATATAGTATTGAATATGCATAGTCCAAGATAAATGTTAAGCAGCCACTAATATCACACCCAAGCAATATGTAAGGACATATTTTGTCTAAATTACATAATCAACTGAACAAGGTCCCTAATATTGTCCTACAGACTAGTGAAGAGAAATTGATAGCCATGCAGAGGTCTCGTCTTGCAAATGGTGACACAAGTAGGTACGCTGATGCATGATAGCCTAGGAAGAAGGATGTCACTTCAAAAAGCGAGTTGTTTTTAATTCTGCACCACGTCAGTTGCGCAGGTTGGGGGCAGACTCTACTGCGGAGGCATCTGTAACATGACCCATCAACCTCGTACTAGTACTTTATATAATGAAGGACGCATCGGCCACCTACTAGGTACAAAGTCTGTGAGGGCAAGGTGATGCCTCTAGATGTTAGACACACGGGTTGGGGAAGGTTACCACTGGTGTTGCTCCCTTTCGGCAGATGTTGGCCCTGGTTGGAAGGCTTCGACTGGAGCAGATGGCTGGTCAGGCTGGCGGACACGTGGTTGGCTGGTGCTGGTGCCTCGCTGTAGTCCTCTGGGTCGAACGGGACCACTAGTGTGTACCTCTGGTGGAGTAGTTCGACGGCGGAATGAGCAGTTCTGGGAACCCTAACCAGGAGGCCAAATCAGTTGGCAGGGAGGGTAGTGGAGTGACGCTCCACTAATGTTGAGTGGCTTGTGCTCTCTTCCAAGGGGACTTGAATTGAGGGCTGGCGTAGATTGTTTACTTAGGGGGTGGCGAGATACAACGATAGCAGCTGTCCTCCGGCATTCCTCCTCCTCCTCCCTCGTCAGTGAGCAAACGTCATTGACAGGAAGGGTGCTAATGTTCATCCTACAGAGTATGCAGGCAACAAACCTCTAGCTAACATGTATTCCAGAAATATCTGATTCAAGCCTCGTCAGGCCTGGCATCCCCTATGGCGAGTTTATACGATCTAGAGGAACGGGTTAGCTGACTTAGTTGGCCCAGACGCTTCGTCGTGTGTCTTTCTAGAGGTTGGGGTTCTACCGTACTTGCGTACCAGGTACCTTTACGTACCGGGTCCACAGTATGGGTGGCCATTGAACTTGTTCTTGTGTGTGACGCACGTCCAGTCCTGGTTAGGGGCTGCCCACAGTCCTACTCTACGTCGGAAACTTGTTGCTAATTCACGGCGCCCTGCCGCTCCCTTCGAGGATGACACTTATCAGGTTGGGGAAAAGGCACACGTTTACTAAAAAGCAAGGAAAGACAGAAGTTAGCTAGACTACGTATTTTATTCCCTAGAGAATATAAACACGGTAACCCGTACACACTAGGTGTTCAATGGACTTTGGACAAGAGCTAGACAGGTGAAGGTGCCTGTCGGCTTGAGGAGCCTGGCATTAAGAGCGGACCAGAGCTGACAATTAAGTAGTTGTGAAAACCACTGGACCCTAATTGTGGGCTGCAGTCCTGAAGGGACCTGGGGAACCAAGTGTGGTGTGCGTGTCGGGTGTGGTGACTCTTGACAGCAAATGTCAGGAGGTCGCAATGACTCTTCAGCTGCTGTGTTAGGGAAGGCGTCATTGGCTGAAGAACTGGTAGATGACTGGTAGGTTTTGGAGAGTCCTGAGCACTGTGGTTGTGCGGTAGAGAGCCTGCGCACGACTTGTGCTGAGGCGAATTACGTTTACAACTGACGTTACTGCCGAGTGCACTACATTATACTCCTCTCTGCTGGATGGTTACTGCATGCTACGTTTGCTTTCGGTGATCTTTGGCAGTCACCCCCTCTTATTCAGGTCAGGCGACGGCGCTGCTGCCATCTCTTGGCGGGGTAGCAGATGGGAGTTTTGGGTGTCCTTACGAGCGGTATCTGCTGCTTGCATACGGGCAAAACACTTTTATACCAGCTGCTTTTTTTCAGCGGGTTTACAAACGGCGGGGCGATGACGTGACTTCCTATCATTACATGAGTGCTGGCCTTGGAGGTGGTCAGTCAGGGTACTATTCCCTTGGGGGAACGTGGCAGGTACGTCATAATGATGTCAATAATGAGTAGTGAGAGTCAAGTGTCAACATAGATGAACAGCTAATAGAATACATTGAGAAATTATGGGCCAATGTACTGCAAATTCCTGATGAAGTGGGTAGTAGGGTGAAATACCCTGAGATTACTGGGAAATACACGACAGAACTAAAGATAATGACAACCAATGTTTCTGTGCAGATAACGCACCTCTCTGTGTATTGTCCCTACCCTTGGCAGGTCACCCAGCTACAATACGCTGTCTGGTGCATCCGGCAGTCTTCACACCGGTATTCAAGGCCGTCAGTGTGGCAGACAATGTCATACCAGCCTAAACAGGCATAGTGAAACTGGCACTGGCAATGCCCACACTTGATTCTATGGATCCCTTCTCCAGGGCATTCTGCCTTGGCGCATTAGCTGTTAGGGTTGAAGTCCATTGTTTCCTCCAAGTGCTCACGCATTACCTTGTTGGTGTCTGACATTTATGGGGTTTCTTGAGCACCACAGGGTGTTTTTCGACTCCCAGAAGTCTGGTCTGGGTTTTCTTCGAGCCCCGGATAGTTTTCTCGCCTTGGGGTCCTGCTGGCCTGATCCAACCTAATTTGTTTCCAAATTAGGATGGGCGCCTCACGTTGGGTGCCAAAAAGTACACTCCTTGATGTGTGACAGTCCCGGGTAGCTGACTGTCCCTGTCATGGGTGACTTACTCGATGCTACGCAAGTCGCGTCTCAAGGCGGTTTATTCAGTTCTGGGTATGGGGGCCCGCCCGGTGTACAACACGGGCCTGGTTAGTAGGTGACTCGATACAAAGTCGGGCCCGACAATATTTACCCGGCGTAGTGCGGGTTTAGGTTGTGGTGCAGTATAGCGGCGAGGTGGTTCGGTACATGGCGGTACTGTCCCTGTTCCCACTACCAGGGTAGCACTCGATTGAGGGGTAGTATGTGCGGGTGTGGTTCTTGGCTGCAGTTCAGGTGCACTGGTGGACCTTTCAACTAGCAGTGCCACCTGCAATATTGGATGGTATCCTTCCACGACATTGATGAGTGGTTCGAACAAGTCCACAGGCGTGACGGTTGGTGCCGGTACAGTCAGATGTCTCAGCAATGCAGCTTGCTCACGTGGAATAAGCTGCCTGAACCCACTAAGAAGGATACTTAGCCCCTGTGAATTTCTGGAGATCGCTCTCGCCTTCTTGGCACATCTCTACACTCCATCACTGCGGGTCTAAGGCATTAGGCACAAAAACCTAGGCTGCAGGAGGTAGGCAGTTGATGTATATGTGTCCACGTGTAGGTACAAATTACTGCCGCCAACACAGCCTCACTCTCGAATCCTCCACCAGTTAGAGAAGGCGCGAGCTGTAGGGTGATGGTTGCGGGAACCGCACAGTGTTGTCCCATGGGGGAAGGTTCCCTATACCAGAATACAACCCTCTCTGCATCACCAGTGAGCGGTGAGCATTGAGCACCCTGGCCAGCAAGTTGATCCCACTGGGAGCATACCTAGCATCCTGGCTCTATCGTTCCTCCCACTTGGTGCAAGGAACAGGTGGCCTTCCAATACTGGTGAGATGAGTGTCCAGTAGTCACTGGTCTCCTCGGACTCCAAGAAGAGCCCCTCCTCGGCACCATAAAGTGAGCGGTGAGGTATGGGGACGGTATCCTAGTGTTGTGGCTCTACCGTTCACTGCTGGGCAGAGAATGTGTGACCTTCCTAGGATTTGCTGGTTTGTTGTGCGTGTAAGTTCGGAACACCAAAACACTGTCTCCTGCAGAGTCCTCCAGCTCCAATATGACACAAGCAAGGATCTCGGAGTGAAAGTAAAGAGATCTGGTAAGATCGTGCTTATTGACCCTAAGGAAATAAACACAGATGGCAGAGGTGCAATCTCGTAAGTCCACATGGGCTAGGCGGAAGGTATAACAGCCTATCTTAAAACAGGGGAAGGCACCCTGTGCAAAACTACTAGGACGGGCAGAGCTGGTGCGTGTAGCGTAATATTAAATCTTGGGGCGAGCTCTACTCTCAGGTTGCCCATAAGGGACAGAACGTGTCTTAGTGTGAAGCTGTCTATGCCGCTGGTTCTTCTTTAGGTCGGGTTCTTCTTTAAGTCGCGTAGGAGAGAATCTTCGGCCCCATGAGATGAGCAGTGAAATACTAGGAGAGGTTTGAGCCTCGGTACCAATAGCTGGAGCGATAAGAGCTCAGGAGAAGCGATCAAGAACTGTAGCAGAACTGACGAGCCATAGGCCGTGATGCATCTCCTTATATACTCCTCGGTCATCTCTTCCTTCACTGGCATAGGGTGTCTGGAGAGGTGGTTAGCAGGTGCAAACCCAATGCCTAGATCCTTTGTGCATGTGGCGGAGTGGAGAGCGGTGGGATCTAGGCATCTTGCATGTGGCAACACACTGCTGTACTCACCACGGACCTACCTCTTACATGGTCTCGGTGGCTCATCGGACGAAATTATAAATTATTATTGGAAAGTCTGTCCCAGCCCGGTAGATACAACAATCTTGTAGGCAGTGGTGGTACCGTGACTTGGTAGACCAACTGCCAGGGATGCAGTTGCACTGATGAGTAGCAGTCGTTCATTAATACTGAAGAAGACATCATGCGTCAATAATTTACGCACATTTCACGATTTTTCACTTAACCTTTTGCTGCAACTGTTGATCTACATTTTACACTTACTCCATAGAAGAGTTATTTCTGACCTCTATGTTTAGAAATGCCAGAAAAAGTTACAGTAAACCATTTTGATATGAAACTTCCAAAAAAAATTACTGCTCACAATTACGTACAGCATATACAATCACACACAGCTATGCAGGTTCCTAGTAAGTTGACAGCAAGTAAATAGTGTAAGTTTTAAGCAAGCAAGAGCTCAGGGCAAGTCACAAACAGTGGTAGACTGCTCTTCACGTACCTACTGAATGGAATCCACATGTTGGATAACTTCGGACAGGGAAATAATCAATGCGTTTAACTATGAATTGTACTGCCCGCCCAGATTCCGACATGCTGTCGCCACCTTTTGAGTCAAGATTGTTTTACCCGACGAGCCACTATCCCAAGATAGCTGAGAAGGAAATTCAACCGACACCACAGAATCGCAACACCTCTGCTGCCCCATGACGTCACACCAGCCAAGTCTCGAGCAGAGGCGGTAAACTTGTCACCTCAGTGCAGAGATATAAGAAATATGGGGTGCCGCCACAACCCTATGATAACCAACACCTGCGGAGAGAGGCTACCATTCCCTGCACCTCTGGAAGATCGCAGATACGAGGATTTTCAACTATATATGGAGGCACAAGCCCGCCTCTTGCCAGAGTCGCTGGGCTCGCCAGCCGCATAGGTTAGCGAGCACTCCCTAGGTCTGGCCAAGACCTCTATCTCTTATCTTACAGTCTGCGAAGGCTCCGACCTTTCCAGCAGCTTGCAAACGCTCAATCACTCTAGCAGCTTGTAGAAGGTTCTTCCTGCAACAGAAGACTGCACATCACTCCAGAGGTAACTTCGACGTCCAATCCCTGCACTCTCTTGACTCTGCAGTAGCAGGTCTTCGCGACGTTTTCCTTCTGGACAAACTCCCCTTGAGGGAATATGCTATAAAAAGTGTAATCTAAAGTAACCTTTAATAAGTCTCAGATCAGAATAATTTTTGCTTTATTCTTTTTCAGGCATACATTCACCTGAATTAATTACGTAAATAATGAATTCTTTATCTAGCGTGTATAATCCCACTGGTGTTCCCCATCTATCGTAATAATATTAGGTCAAAATTGAAATTGTTGACTACCATCAGATCCTTGCTCATTTGTTTTATGATAATTCTATCAGTGAAACTTTTGTTGCGTGCAATAAAATCCCATTAAGGAATAGTAGTGAGGTGTGCCGAAATCCACAGGAGATGGGGCTTGAATAAGGCTATTTGATTCCAAAAAGATATTCCGCTGCTCCTGGGTTTTCGGTGCTCCCTCGCCTACCCTCGATGGTGTCCTAATTCCGGACTGCACATCTCTCCATCAGTGCCGTGGGTGCATTAGAATAAGACGCACCCCCAGAACTGTACCTCTGCAGGAAGGACAGAAGGCAGGGCTAGATGCACAGTAAGAAGGGTGGTATCCAGAACCGTAACCGGCGCAAAGAGTGACGAGCTTTATAGAGGTTAACCAACTCACAAGTGGGCGCAGAAGTTAAGTGTGAGGACACGCCCCACTCGTGGACCCAGAATTTAAACCTCAACCCATTTCTTCTTTCATTCCTCTTGACCACGAACCCGAGCTCGATGCCCACTTGGGTACTTGTTGGCCATGGCCAGATCAGGAACTTATAAGCTACCTCTAGCCGAAGACCCCCTTACGTACTGTAACAGTAGTACCACCCAAGCTAGACCAGAGAAAAGAGATTCGGAATACGTGTACAATCCGTTTAGCTTCTGGGAAGGTTATCCGGGTTCGACTACCACCGAAGGTCACCCCAAAACCTCACATAGTTCCTTCCCCCGTAAATTACATCCCCGCACCCCGACCTATGCAACCATTGCTGATAACATCAACCCCTCTGGCGGGATCATCCACCCCTACCATTACTATTGATTGATCTGTATCACGACACGTACCCCCGGGACAGCTAGCTCCTGCATTTCAGCAGCTCTTGCAGTGAGGAAGAACAGCAGCCAGGGTTTCAACAGTGTTCAGTGAACAGCTTATAACTCTAACATACATTGCATAAGTACCACAAACTTCAGATGTTTAGATGGATATGATACAGTTTATGGTTGTAATCAAGTAGCAAAGTAACACACCGATCAATGTAAAGTGGGAAGAGAATGATTAACTACGTGAAATTAATGGCAAACAAGGATGGTACACATATTGCAATTACAAAATCTGGTACACACTTTGAGTTGGGCATCATTTAAACAACTAACAAGAACCAAAAAGCAAGTACTATTACCAAGGATACCTAAATCAACATACAAACTATTACTGAAAGTGGCATGCGTACGCACGTGATTGTTGGAGACTGCGGATCCAAGCTGTCGCTACCGATGCATGCAGGCAGCATGTGGTAGCTGTATGCAAGCGCCCAAGATGGTGCAGCGAACGATGTCGTAGGACAATGTTGATGCAGGTATGCAGCTGACGGGTAAGTGTAACTTCCCACTGTTAGAGGCTTGGTCCACGATGTGTCTGAATTGCTGTATTGACCTGACTGATAGTACGGGTACCTGGAGTATGATGGGGACACTGGATATGCAGCAACGGATGGAGGAGGAATGGTTGTGTCTGTATATGACGCAGATGCTGCATACCCATTGGTGGGCAATGGTTGTGTTGACACTTCTATCCGCCCATCTGTGGAACCCAAGCTTGATAATGACATGCCATCATCATCACGCTTCTCATCTTGCAGGGGTGTTGACTGTCTGCTGTCTTCAACGTTTGTGTCCTGAGAGCGGTCAAAAAAATTAAAAAAAGATGGAATTGCACTACCATGGCCATGTGGCTGAAATTGTTTAGGACTGAAACATGATGAATTTACTGGGTGTGCTGCTGTTGATGTCTCATCTTCACTACTACTAATAGGACTACGATTCTCATTGCCTATAACACAATTTTTTTTACCGGAATGTTTAGCTACCCCCACACTTTGTTTCCCAGGCTTCTTGCCAGCCTTACGAGACTGAGCCACACGAAAACTATACCACTTTAAATATTGTTCCTTTGACAGAAATGGAGATGGTGGATCTAACAGTGGTTCATCAGGATCATCATAACATTCAACACTCAGCCTATCGCCATACTGCTGAAATGCAGCATTGCTCAACTGTTCATGATTAGAATTACTGGATGATTCTGAAGACCTCCGTCTGTTTGTCCTTGAAAACCTATTAATGGGAAACTGACGGTTCACAAAAGATTTTGACTCTGAAAGTTTAGATTCCAACTTAGAAACATCTTCATCAGAGTCACTAGGTACACTTAACTGCAAAAATTGTGGGGCTAAGCTTCCCACACACTTTCCCTTCAGCAGCATGTCCAGTCTTGTGTCCAAATCCAAGTGTTTCGAGCTGTCCATGGCTTCTGGCACCTTCGCAGCAGACTTACTGTTACATGCAAGGTGCCTGGAGTCTACATTTGGAGGTGGAACCGTAGCACTATGAACCATTTCTGACTGGTCCCAATGTGGTACAGACATAGTTCTCCACCAGTGGTGATGCTGTACTATTGGTACTGGCATGGTGGGTATGTGAGAAGGCAGTGCTGTGGGGTGGATTATTGGTGGCGGCACAGTGTTCCGTGTGATATTGGGGGGCGGTATTGATGGATCGTAATCAGGGTAAGTAACCGATTGGGGCTGATGAACTGATGGAGACTGATGAAGCGATGGGGATTGATGTATTGATGGGGGTTGGTGAACTGATGGGAGTGGGTGTATGGACGGAGGCTGATGTATTGCTGGGGGTTGGTGAATTGACAGTGGCTGATGAACAGAAGAGGCCTGATGAATCGAAGAGACCTGGTGAATCGAAGAGGACTGATGTACCGAGGGGGACTGATGTACCGAGGGGGACTGATGTATCGAGGGAGCCTGATGCAAAGACGAGGCCCGACGCAAAGACGAGGACTTATGAAACGATGAGGCCTTATGCAATGACGAGGCCTTATGCAAGGACGATGCCTTATGCAAAGGCGAGGCCTTATGCAATGACGAGGCATGATGCGAAGACGAGGTCTGATGCAACGACGAGGTCTGATGCAATGACGAGGCTTGATTCAACGATGAGGCCTGATGCAACGACAAGACATGATGCAACGACGAGACCTGATGCAACGAGGGCTGATGCAACGACGATGCCTGATGCAATGATGATGCCTGATGTAATGGCGAGGTCTGATGTATTAATGGTTGACGAACTGATGCATATTGATCATGGTAAACATACTGCAGTGCCGACTGCTGTGACTGTACAACTGGTACCATTGCACTGCTTGATAATGCTTTTGACTCTACTGCACTGTGATAACTCAGGTCGCTACTGCTGACGTAGCCATTCTCAGTGTAACCACTGCTTTCACTGAGCCCGGTGCCATAGTCGCTGGTGTTAGATACAGGTGTGGATAAGTCACGGGAGGGACCACCTGCATCAGGCATCAATTTATAGTCTTTCTCCAAATGAGGTTTTATATTTTCTTTCCTTGCAGTCTGTAAATGAACAGCAGCACCAATATCCTTTTCACACCACCGCACAGAGTCTTCGAGGTTAGAAGCCAATGTAACTTGAGGCCCAAGTTTCTTGCTACTAAATGCAGTGTTGGTACTGTCTTTTTCTGTAAGGGCAGGAGAGGCTTTCTCTGTTTCAGGAGGAAGATCTATCACTGACCCATCTCCCTTCTTACTGTTTACTTGCTCCTGGTACCTTTGTTTGCATTCTGCACCTGAAAATAAATTTGTAATTTAAAATATGAAAATGCCATTCACACATTTATACGTAAGACATACAACTAAAAACAACACATTTTGCTATTAGGCTACAAAGACTTAACTCACAACTGACTCGATACTTATCGAATATCCTCCCACTTCTAAGGTTACTGGTGATTCAATCCCAATAACCAGTAAAACAAAGAATTTTTGAACTGTGTTTCTCATTGGTTGAATATGATTTTCTTTTTTATTCTCCTTCATTCCTTATTTCCAAGCTCCTTTCCCACATATCTCACTTTACACATTCTTCAGATCAACCAAGAACAGCAAATATGACCCTCAATACAATTGCAAGTTTCACCTACTGCATATTTATTCTGCCTCTGTGATAAGACAACAAATATTTAATTTTCAATTTAAATTCTGAATGAACAGAAATGTTAAGATTTACATGGTTGAGTTTTTTATAAATACATAAACACCTATGAATGAACATAATTTAATGCAAATGTGTTGTCATTACATTTCAGTAATTTAATGCCTTGGATTTAAGTTTTGCACACTAAGAACGAACCTGGCCTGTGAAATTGGATTTGTGCCATTACATTGAGCATAGAGGATTGCAAGCACAATTAAGGTCAAATTATGTTAACATTAACATACCAACATAGCAAATATTCTTTTGAATTTTATATTACATTAATCATAGCATAATTGTATGTTACTCTTTTTTAACCAGAGTAGTAGAAGTACATTATCTTTATTTTTTCAGGTGAGTTGGGTGTACTGAATGATGGGTAGACAAATTTATGGATTGGTGATCAAATGGGCAGAATATAATCACACTGTAAAGAGAGAAACTGACAAAATGATCACATGAAACTTTACCAAAAGCGTCCAGGAAAACATGTAGCACTTTCCCCATCACAGATGTATTGTTCAATTTGTCGACACAACTTCGAGCTGATTTAACATTTTCAAAAACAACTCTTGCCAAGCTCAAATGTTTGTTGGTCACTGGGTGGTAGTAAACAATCAACTCCTCCACAACCCCAAACTTTTGGACCTGGAACAAATTTTGCAATCATATTATTTGTGATGATGTAACATAATTATACCATGATTGTTAGCAAAATTATAAAGAAACTTTTTAAAATAATTACATCAAATTTGCAGATGTTACATTACTTTGTAAATTTAAGCATTTGAAGCAAATAAATCTGTTGAGAAACAATAATTTTAAAAAATGACTTCAAAGAGATGTTCACTTATGAACTGTCGAGTAATAGAACTAGTCCTAAGATGTAAGGTACAGATGGATACTATAGTTGTGTGGAAAATGCCTCTCTTTATTGGCACTTCACAACATTACGACTGCCAACTCTGTGTTTCTCAGCTTGGCCACCCAGCTATGTCTCCAAGTCCGGGTGTAGCTCCAGCAAATGATGCAACACCCATCACAACAGGTACTACAGTATGTATACTGTGTGACAACTATGTGATTAGAGCCAACAAATGGAAGCTAACCATTTGTGGACCTGAGCAACACCCATTCACTGATAATACAGAAGCTGCCTTATGAAGAAATTAAATTAAAACTAATTACAAAATGAACTGAAAAATCTCTGCAAGACAAATACAAAATTATGCTATATAAAACTTAAGAAATATAATTAAGAGTATGTATTTTATTCATTTGAAGAATATGTTAACATGTAATTATTATCTTAACTCTATATATACATGGTAACACCTGCTTATTTTTCTAACAAACTTCTTCCTAACTTGGTGAATAATATCAACATAACTTGAATGTCACAAGTTGAGCATATGTCTAAAGTTGGCAGGTTCAAGAGGTAAAATAGGTATGTAAATATTCAAACAGATTCCTAAGTTATAGTTTGTGATATTTGACCCTGTATTTATCTATGATAATATTTTATTTTGCAAACTGCTTTCTCTATAAAACACAAATAATACTGGTTGGTAAGAACAACAAGTTTTTCTGTTATAAACATTTTTTTTGTAATGTTTAGAAGGGTAGAAAAGATATTCTGATATGTACAACTGGAAGAAGCAAAAGGATCTGATTTAATTTGCATTTTAATGGTGTTAATTCAATGCTAGGAATCAATTCCAAGAAGCTGTACATTATGAATGAATGTAACCCAGTTTATGCAACAGAAATATGCAAATGGAGAAAATTAAATATGTAATATTGAATCATCAGTAGCTGAGATGTCGACGGCGACCTTCAAAAGGTTCGAGATTTTTGTCATCGGAGTTCCAAGGAACTTCTAGCCAGCCATCATTGCCTGATGCTGAAGGAGGTACGTCGAGAGAAGTAGTTCCATCTACGGAGGTACGGTCCATGCCCCCTCATGGAATTGCAGTCTGCTAATATGCAAATTTCAATTATTTTTCATAATTTGATGTAATAGTGACCCTTGCACTCCATTCTGAAGAGTCTCATAGCCGAGGCAAGTGAATGAGTAATAATATTTTATGCTGGATATATTAAGTAGTAAATATTATCGTACTTCTTTCTATGTAAACTATGAGCAACATGCATGTTTTGCTTGATAGCTTCATATTTTGCATATTCAGCCTATCAAAGATTGGGTCACATTTAATGTAACAGTACAGATTAGCAGCACTAATTGTTGCAGAAGTGGCTACCCAAATTGTGGGGCCCGAGATAGTTTTAAACCCACATAAATCCTGGGAACCATAGATGAAGTTGCAAAGTATGGTCAATAAGAACTTCCATAGAGGAAGCTATCTAGGTTAATGAGATTTGCAATTTATGAACCGCAACATAAGGTCACAGTATTTTCTTAGGAACGCTAAGAACACAGAGAATAACATGTCATCAATTCCCACAGATAAGACAATGGCGAATACGGTTGGGAATTCAGACATGGAATTGCAGGCAACCGTGGATAACACTACCTCCGAAAATGTAACTGACATAGAGAATATTAACGAACAAGTACCCATTAATAATAATTTTTCACCAACAGCCGCGTTTGTGCAATTGGCGGAGTTAATACATGAAATGGAAGGCAAACTGGTGTGTGAAATGACTGCACAACAAGAACAACAGTCACGGGATATACATGAAATAAACACACGCCAGGAACAACAGTCTCGCGATATACATGAAATGAAAGGCGAACTGGTACGGAAAATAACCATACGCAACAGCAGGCCCAACGAATAGAACAGATACTAGAAGCTCAGCATGAATACATGGAAAATAACTTTAACGCAAAGTTCAATCAGCTAACTGAGGTAATGTCCGCACAATTATCGCTGGTGCAGCAAGAAGTAGAAACTGTAAATAAGAAGTTGGAACAGACTTCCGAGGTTTTACAAGAGGAAATTTCCCACACACGCACTGAACACGAGACTGTATCGGAAAGGTTTGAGCAGCGATTTACCACGGTCGAACACAATACCACCGACATGAAGGAAAGAGTGTCTGTACAACTGGAAGCCTTTGAACACCAGGTAGAGCGCAAGCTGGACAATGAGAAAACCACTACAGAAACTAAATTAAACCAAATTGGTTGGGAAGTGAAGTTAGTAGCGGACAAGCTAAATGATGTCATTAGGTCCGTAGGGGAAATACGGCTCAGCAATAACAGTCTGAGCCCCGCATATCAAACTAGCTGTGTTAATCCTTCATTAATTACAAGTTCGCCTGACAGACACGAACCCATTCACGCCAGTGACAACCCCACACAGGTAATCTGTTCTGCGAGTTCATTATTGCACCACCCCAGTAAACTATCGGCAGACCAGATGCCTTCGTTCGAAGGGAAGACGGGGGAGAACCCTGTTAATTTTCTAAATAAGCTAGATGAATACTCTAATTTATTCAGTTTAAATGACGCGGACAAGTTGCGCTGTATTAGCCTGTGGCTTAAATCAATAGCTTATTTTTGGTGGGGGATCAATAAGGCAACCATTTATTCCTACAAAAAATTTAAGTGCAAATATCTGGCTAACTTTTGGAATAAAAAAGTACCAGGGAACTTACGTGCCCAGTTGCACGCAGAAAGGTTTTGGCCCGGAAAAGGAAAACCTCTAGAGACAAATATAGTGGAAATGTACGAGAAATCTCGCTACCTTGACCCGCCTGTGACCGATGAGGAGTTCCTAGCGATGACTCTTCGGCAACTCCCATTCAAATACCAAGCACATTGGGCCGGTAGGCAAGATGTTTGTCTGGCGACTTTCCACGAAGAGTTCCTAGCAATCGACGCCACTGAAAAGTTGCAACGTCAACAGGGAAGTAGAGATGACCAATTCATGCCTAATAATGATCGCACGTCCCCTGCACCTAGCAGTAATGTAGGTAGAAATACTTTCCATACACCACATACATATGACCATAATCCCTCTGTGAATACGTATGGAGCCATGTTGTATAATCAGGATAGTCGTTATTACGAAAACTTCACCCCTTCACCTAGAGGCGGGCAATACTTCTACAGCAGTTCCTACGGAAAAAGAGGAAAATATAGCGGCCTGCAAAATCCTGATGATGGCAGGGACCCAGATAAACGAAAGGACGAGTCTGCACGACAAACAGAAGAAAATCGCAGATACGCCTTGTGAAATTCGAAGAACTCGGAAGAAGGGGTTCCGGTACATCCAATGAAGACAATATTGAACAGTGACACATATCACGACAACGTTCGCCAAGGAGGGCAGAAAGGATGGACACTGTGTTCTGAAACGAAGACACTAGTTCGCGAATTACACATTCCTTGCAGAAACCAGAACAGGCCTACCAAGGAGAAGTCGCACAAGGATACTTCGAAAACTAAATGCCGCTAGACCCGAGGTCACCGTCGTTTACACCAGTGTCTCAACCTCCACCTCCGTAGAACACCGAAACACCGGCTAACAGTTACTCACAAAACCATAACCGCCAGTTAAACTACTAGAAGTAAGAGAGGACGGACCTCCAGTGTTGACCTTAGGTCATGCTTTTCTAGAGGGGTCCAACTTGCTCCGAGCTCGCGATGTACCGTACAATATAAATGGTCATGACGACGTATGCACCGAGGTAACAGTACTACCGGTTTCTCTAGAGCAGACAGACAGATAATTTTTGTTGTCTGATCCGATAGAAGAACCAGAAAGTTCACGAGCTATATTATGTCCAGAGTTGTTACCAAAGGTGTATGATATGCCGGTCCCAGTATTACTAGATTGCGGGGCAGAAGTAACTTGTGTCTCCAAAAATTTGTGCAATGAGATACCTGCCACAGGGCGAAACTTACTATGTGTGCCCGTGCCCAGATTACAAATTGTGGAGGCGACTTCAAAATCTAGTCCGGTCATTAATAGACAGGTGTTATTAATAATTAATGTATTAGGGAAGCCAAAACCAGTATCAGCTTTGGTAATTAAAGGGTTGAACAAACCCCTAATTCTCAGGGCTGATTTTATTACCAAATACCAAATTTAATTGGATTTTGGGATATGGACTGTCAGTACTTTAGACACTGACCTCAACACTGGTACTTTCCCCGAGAATTGGAAATTTTCAGATATTTTTGTTGATTTGATAAATTTGATAAATTTCAATAAGCCGACCGCTCAAGCAATCCCACGAGAATGGTAAACTGGAAGAAATACACCTAACTGTGTTCAGTATCGAGGCCCTTTCGCAAGAACAGAAGGTTAAATTACAAAACTTGCTTTTCATACACTGTAATACTTTCTCCGAGAGATCAGGGAGAAGAAACTTTTTCATGCCCAAATTGAGCCTTTTCATTGTAAGTCATATACCATTCCAAATAAGTTTATGCAATAGGCAGAGACTTACTTATAGCAAATGCTCGAATGGGATGTTACTAAGCACATATCCAGCCCATACACAAACTCCATGGTGTGTTGTGTGTGTGTGTGTGTGTGTGTGTGTGTGTGTGTGTGTGTGTGTGGAAAAAGGATGGTCCGGTACGCATGTGGCTAGACACGAGACGCATAAACGCCATCACAGTGAAAGCCCGGAAAAGTGTGAAAGAGTGCTACGCTTATATGGCGGTGTCAAATACATGAGCACCATAGATCTGACCCACAGTTATTGGCGGTTGCCGTTGGAAGAAACTTAAAAACAGTACACTGGTTTCCTGTTTAGAAACCAGCAGTACGCTTTTCAAGAGTTGCCTTTTGGGTTATGCAACACGGTGGCTCAATTCACGCAATGCATAAACCTAACCCTAGGAGGCGAGTGTGCAGAATTTGCACGTTCGTATTGACGCCGGCTAACTGCCAGCAGCATTGAGCCCATGATGGCACTCACCACTCACGTGACACATGGGTATGCACGTGCACAAAGAGGCTCTAATTTAAACTTTCCGATAACTGAATATTACTTGCAGTATAAAATGTGTATTTTATTTTCTTTTCAGGTTTTTCAAGTGTCTAAATGTTTTAAATGTATGTTTTATAATATTGCACAATGTTTGGTTATGAATTCAAAATGTGCGCTGCGTGAAGATTAAGAACATTACTATTCCGGCGTGAACGCCGTCATAAAAAGACATTCAAAGAATACAGAAAATTAATAAGAAAAACCTAAAATGTAAATCAATTGCTTATGTGCCATTTATTTTAAAATACCAAAGTTTTACTTGGCACGCATAGCACTTCCGCTTGTGTGAACCCCATAGGCAGCTATGGTAGATCCGCCCGACCCCTGCCTCTGGACAGTCCATTGAGGAGAGCTGGTGAGGTAAGACGCTGTTACGTCCCCACTACAAAATTTTTGCACTGATGTAGATTACAATAGATTCACTTTAGTATACCGGTTAACCTTTGCTTTGCATGCATTTTGCCATACATTCTCCAGCATTATGCTTCCGCTTAAACTAATAATTTGTGCCCTTGTGGCTTTTTGAGAAAGATGTTGGAGAGGCCACGTGGCCCGCACAACTTGAATCAGGCGCCATATCCGCCTATGTAATTTCTGTACAATTGCTGCATGCAGTTTTATGGGCTTTATTTTGATGTATGTATTTTAGGATAAGTTTTCATGTTTAATTGTTTTACGGCCACATAACTCGCGACCACATGGTTCATAGCCGCCAAGTTTATGTCCATCCCTGTGCTTTGAAGGTCTATTTGTGTAAAATCATGTGCACCGTAATTTATTTCCGGGTTCTATGTACTTTTTATTCAGGGTTTCATGTAATTTTCACGTAATTGATGATTTGTATGTACGACCACGTGGTCGATCTCAAGATTGATTTTCCCGCCATCAGGCATGCTAAAAGACTTCAAATGTTACAGTTTGCCAGAGAATATTTTTCCAATTCACAATAATAAATAATCTGACCAGAATTTTCCGTTTTACGGAGGAAGACTGAAAGTTCATCTGCACCACGCGATCCGCTACGAAGCATATCCAGTGGCATCTGTGTCATCTAAGATTGCTTTCATGCATCTGCGTGTTTATTGTGACCACTCATGTCATGTCCCATCATATTTCAAGTGTATTTATGACATTTATGTAAATGGTACGGTGATATTATTTCCGTCCTAGCCAGCTATGTGTATAGGCCGTCATCACCTCACTAACCACGAGCTGCAAAACGAGCCCCGACAAGTCCACGTTAGTAATGCTAAATAATTACATGTGTTTGTTCATTTGGTTCATTTTGTAATTCTCTGCGCCCTATCTTCAGGGCAAATCGCCAGTCCACCCAAGCGGCTGTCAACCCCTTCCCTTGTGAAGATTGTGTTTTCTAACATCACAGAGAAGTCATCCATCTAGGAGTGCGCTAGGTTAATTGCAGACTGGGGAGCACCCAAACGGAGTTAGCTAGACATGTCAGAGTTTTCATAATAAGTAATGTTGGCACAATCTTGTATGGTTAACAGAATAAAAGCAAATACACAGTGCTCTAAGTTTTTCCGTTGTAGTGGCAGTAACCTCCCCTCCGATTTTGCAAGTGATCCAAGTTTAGTAATACTAAGTGCTTTGTAAGTACGCTGGGGTGAGACGGACACACAGAACCCTGAGTCTCAACAGTGCGGTGACTGGGAAACACCGCTGGCGCCTATTTACAGTAAGTTTATTGTGTCACCGTTTGTCTCGTGTCTCAGACGACGGCATCAGTATGTGGATGATATACTTATCACTTCGTCTACCTTCAGATCCCAAATTGAGCATCTTAATACAGTGCTACACTTACTAGCCACAGCTGGCATGACAGTGAAGTTACGTAAGTCACTCTTTTGCAGAGAGGAAGTCCCTTTCTTAGGGCATTTTAAAATGCCACAGGGGATCAAAATGGCGCCAGATAAGCTGATTGCCATTTCCCAGTGCTAAGGAATGTGAAACAACTACGAGCATTTCTGGGAGTCTACCTTAACTACTCCAACCAAGTAGCCAGTACCGCTCCACCTTTATTTGAGCTACTCCAAAAAGAAGTAAAGTGGGAGTGGACAGCAGCTCGACAGGAAGCTTTCGAGCAGGTAAAAAGGCTGTTCATGGATGAGCAAGTGATACACCGGCCAAGACCAGGGATTGATTACCACCTATATACAGATGCCTCAGCGTATGCATTAGGTGCTAGGCTGGCAAAACTCGACCTCCAGGGGAACAAGAAGACTGTGGCTATGGCTAGCCGAACACAGAGTAATGCTGAGAAGAATCATACCGTAACCGAGAAGGAAATGTTTGGCATCGTATGGAGCTTGCAAAAATTCCGTGAACTGCTACTTGGAGAAAAGGTAATCCTGCACACTGATCATCAGGCACTATTGAGCCTAAGAATCTGGCGCATCTTCAGCAGCAGATTAACCCGATAGGCAGTCCTTGTCCAGGAGTTTGATACAGAGTATTGGCATATCAGGGGTTCTAGCAATGTGGTAGCAGATTTGTTGAACTGAATTCCTGATGAGGAAGTGCTACAACAGGATAAGAAGCACAACGAATATTTGATCATACAAGTACCTAAAGCACCGGTGTTAAGTGGATTGTGGCGAGAGAAGTTGAAAAATCTACATGAGAAACAACGGGAAGACAAATTTTGTAACAACATCTGAAAGAAGCTATCAAAAATACCTGAAGAGCATTTATTTTGTACACTATACTGTAAGACAGATTCTTGAATTCTGTTCTACAGTAGCCGGAATAGAAAGCACCTCGAACAGGAATGGAAGCCGGTAATACTCGAGACGCTTCAACTACAGTTAGTGCTGGATACCCATGAGATGTTAGGTCACACAGGTATACGAAAGACATATGAAATGTTGCAGAGACAGTTCTACTTTAAGGGTATGCAAAAATTAGTGACCATGATAGTCAGAACATGCTATCTTGATCAAGGTGCAAGTACACACAGGAACAGCTGATTGGAGAACTACAACTTATCATTCCCGCCAAACCTTTGGACATAATTTCCGTGGATTTATTCGGACCGTTGCCCCAATCCTGGGCTACAGTATCCTATGTGTTCGTCATAATGGAACATCCCTTAAGTCCCTTCTGGACATCAAGACTTAGATAGCCAAGTCCAGTTGTTTTCATAACCACTTAATTTTTCTACCTTGCGTGGTTCAGGAACAGGTCGGCCATCTTCACCTGTAAACCGTAGTTTCACCTTCCGTTCAACTCTTGTTTGATAGGCGGTAGAACGTACCACCGAGTTTATTCCTCACAGGAATAAACAAGTTTTATCCAACTGGTGAATATTATTTCAAGTGTGTTGACCTGTTTCCTCACTAGACATAAGTTCCATTAAGAATAAAGCAGGAGACAGCAAAATGCTAACTTAACCTCAATTTTACCAAACCTTAGTGTACGACTGCAAGCTCCCCGTCAGGGACGCCCATACGTCTCAATACATTCACATTAGACAACTACCCATTCTATACACCCCAGTGTACAAGAACGGTAGTGTCACCACCATTAAGAATTCAACATCCAGGACGGCTAGTCAACCAGTCCAAATAGTACTTTGTCCACTGTGCTTCTGGTGCCGGAGTAAGTATTTGTTTATTACTGAAGGTCTAATTCCTTGTGGACCCACACCTGAGGGTTGGAGTTCTCAACCATAATTTAACCCCCGCTCTGTGCCCACCACACTCCTGGTGCCGGACACGAAGGGGTGGGTACAGCCTTGGACTGTCAGCCTCAGCTTGAGGAAATACACATAGCTTGGGGACAAAATGTCACCTACTTAACTCTTTTTGGGGCTGGTAGTAGTCCTCTTCCTCATGCCCCACTCCCGTTGGTGGTATTCAAAAGAGGGATAAAAAGGCTACTACCGTCTCACTGCACAAACAAGGGCCTAACTCAATGCAGACTGCACTTAGCAGGCCCATTACACTGGAACAAGCTCAAGCTGCCAGTCACTTAGAGTTCCGTTCTCAGTATCTGTAACAGTCTTATTTGAACAACCCATTAAAACTTCAAAGGAAACCAACCCCATTATTAAAGCCTCTCTCAAGAGTGAGAAAGTCCCATTTGATATAGCGAACCCCTGGATCATGGGCAACCACCCCAGCAGCACACCTGGGGCTACCAGCAGTGACAGTTGCAGCCAACTAGTTAGTGCACCACGTCCCAGCGCCAGCCAACCACCACCAAAGCCGCAGCAGGATCAGCAGCCTCCACAGGCCACCAGTCAGTCAGGTATAAAGGTGAAAGTAAGTCCAATCAGACAAAAGGTTGTACTCCCCGTCCCCAATTTTGTGCTGTACCGTAAACCCACTCTACCAGTTCTTTACTCCGGCACGGCACCAGTAGGTAATTAATTAATGATAAGTCAAAGCAACACAGTGTGACGCCCCTCACACCAAAAATAACTGCCAGACCATGACTATCTACCTTTAATCCAAGCACGTCAGGCTTCAAATTTTTCTGGCAACTAATGTGTGGCCTTCGCACCTTAATTAACTAAGAGTAATTATGCATAACTAGGACAGCACGACCCCCAGACGTGACCTATCCGGGAGTTAATCGCCAACCAACCAGACTTCGGGGAGTCTTCAAACATCCTGTGGCACTCAACAATATAGCCAAAATGTTGGACACGGAAGTGCATGAGACCAAACCAGTAGAAATAAATATGACAGATGGTACAGTTGATAGTTGCCATAACCCCACTTGTCCCGGCACCGGGACCAATAGTATAGAGTGCGCACACTGTCCACGTGGATTTCATTACGTCTACCTGGGGTGGGCTCGTGAAATCTGATACTCAGACCGTCTAGAGTCCTGATGTGAGGAATGCAGTATCAGACAAACAGCCTTCTGCAGCTGACTAACATGTCCTGGACAAGGGATTAACAAACCCCTTGCATTACATGTTCAAAACCGTTCCACCACAGTTGCATAGAGCGAATGGAAGAAAGAGTGACAAGGCCTGACTTTGTTTACCGCTGCGAGGTATGCCGGCGAGCCGCTGAGTACCGTCCAAACAATCCTGGGACGGCCAAAACTAACATCACCAACCAACGTGCAGGGGAAACCCAAGTCCCTGAATTTGCAGGCCGTCCACACGAGTACCCGCTCACATTCACAACAGAATGCGATAATGAATTTCATGACAACAAAATCACACAGCAACAATGGGTAAGCCATACACAAGCCTAGCTCAAGGGTAAAGTCCTTGATTGGTGGAATAAATATGGCAAATTTATTACCGAGTGGAGGCAACTACATAACCATATTGCTGCCCAATTTACCAAACAACAGAGTTCTATAGCTGCACACAAACCCCAGATAAGGAAGCAGAAATATTTGTGAACTTCTGAAATGCTGGTTCTGCCCAGAGCAACACTACAATAAAGACTGTCTACTTAAGCAGCCAGGTCAGTGAAGAGTGGAGGAGGAGAGCACAACCAGAGCGCCGGACGCCAAGCAGTGATCAGCTGATATGCAATTTACTAACCAGGCGGGAAACACCAAGGCCGGCGGGTGAAGTGGGCCTACCCCACAGCAATGGCCCGTCATTCAGTTCTTGGACGAGGAAATGGAACCTCCCACATCAAAGTGGGAATAAATGGGAGAAAAATTCTGGCCTTATTAGATGTCCTCACCACCAAACAAAGGACATCACTCCACCCGCAAACCCACTTAGTAAGAATGGCTAAATGCAACTCTACTCTAACAGTCGATGGCCGGACTACTCTGAGAGTAAACCTCCATAAACTTTCAAAACTAGCGGAGTTCGTTGTCTCTCCTGACATACATGAAGCAGTGATCCTTGGGCACCCTTGGCTACGCAAACAGCAGTGCGTAATGGATCATGGCCAAGTATACCTGGGCAAAAAATACTGTATAACCGTCTGGGAACACTGGGAACACTACCCAGACCCAGTAATCCCTCCCGCCATCAAAGCTGAAGATATTAATCACCAATTATCGAAACCATAGTTTAAAGAATTAAAAACTATATTAGATGAACATTCCAGCACCTTTGAAGATGGGTCGCGCCATCAAACCTGAACCATTCAACACAAAATCTGGTCTTCTACCAACGCGCTGATCTACAACAGTCCCTACAGGATGTCAGCGAAAACGTGACAATTGATAATGGAACAGATTACAGAAATGAAGGAACAAGGAATTGTAGAACCTTCAGACTCCCCTTATAATTTGCACGTAATTTTTGATCCCCAAGAAAAATGGCCAGCTACAATTCTGTGTTAATTATAAAGCATTAAACAATGTTACCCATCCTATTGTACCACCAGCCATAAATCGGATGCACACTTTGCCAAACATTGGATAAGCCACGATCTTTAATACCCTTGATATGCAATCAAGGTGCTGGCAGATTGCGGAACATCCAGAAAGCTGAAAGTACACCGCTTTTACTACCCCGAATAGAGAAACTCTCCAGTTCAGAGTCATGGCATTCTGCTTAAAAAAATGCACCCACCATATTCCAACTCATGTTGGGTGCTCACCGGGTATATAGGCCAGTTATTTTTCTCCTATCTAGACGACATCATAATATACCAAAAGTCATGGGAAGAGCATTGCGGCTACCTACAAAGAGTCTTGGAACATTTAGAGTTACACGGAATGACATGTAAACTCTCCAAAAGAAGTTCCAGGAAAGCATCTATTGATTACCTGGGCAACGTGGTTACTGCCGAAGGAAGTTTCCCGAAAGCATGTTCGATACAGGCAATCGAAGATACAGATGAACCATCAAACAAGAAGCAGTTGCACAGTTTCCTTAGGCTGCACAACTGGCTTAGAGACTTTGTACCAAATATCGCTAGTCACATGGCACCGTAACATCCCTTACTCAAGACAGGTACCAAGTGGAGGTGGGGTCAAGAGCCCCGCGGCACCTTCCATGCCTTAAAAACAAGCTTTCAAAGTATCCAGCAGCTCCACCGACCTCACCACCCGCAGATACTTCAAACGGATGCCTGGTAGAATGGTACAGGAGCCATTCTATATCAAGAAAACCCTGACGCCCAACCCCAAGTGATAACATATGCTAGTAGGAGGCTCAACGCCACAATGCAAAAGCCAAAACCGGGCAGTGGGAAATGTTCCTTACCAAAATTGATTACGAGTTACAACACTGCCCAGCCAAGAACAACGATCTTCCAAATGCCCCATCCAGCCAACCCAACCTCGATGTTTGCACTAAAGTGGACAAGAGTGGAAGAGGGTGTCTCCATCTCCATTCCCAGGCCGCAGGCTCGAGGAACACAAAGTTGTTACAATTACAACTTAGCAGGAATCAAACAGCGTTCCACCAACAGCAACACCCAGAGATACAAAATCTCCTCCAGCAACACCCACAATGGTTAGAATTAAGGGAAGAAGTAGCCTGGTCCCACAATGGCCAACCCGGGGTGAGATGGAGGATATGGGTACCCAAAAGCTTAAGGGCAGACATATATGTCGAGATCATTATGATCACCCAGCCAGTCATCCAGGAACTAATGAAACTCTGACTGACATCAAGGTACACTACGCATGGGGCGGGGTGAGCAGAGATGTCCGGCAGTATGTCCACAACTGTGAGACATGCTGCTTTAACGGTGCTGAAATTAACACAGTGCAAAATCAGCATAATTCGCCTAGGCTGCCATCCGCCACCTTGAACGATCAGCAACCAGGGGATATGGAGACTTACCATTTTACTGGCCTGTTTCAAAGGGCGGGTGACGCAGCGACGGGCTGCACCTGCCTGGCACATCTCATCCAGCACTGTGTGGCGCAGTCTGCACCTAGCCGAAGCCACCCACCTTCCAACGCCGTTGGCCAGCACTTGACAACAGTCTGACGCTTCAAAAGTCATCAAGATTTTGAAATAACTGAACTTGTGTTTGCTGCGAATTTTTCTACCATGATCCGTAATGTTGCTCAACACCAGAGAGTGTTCCGCATGGACTATAAATGAGGGGTGTTCCCGCCTCAGAGGTCAGACAGAAGAACAACACACACCACATAACACACATGATAGAGATATGAATGAAACAGGCAGATACCAAATCCCGGCATGTTTTAAAGAAATTTTCACTATGGGTATATAAATTTTATAAGACAGGACTTCACCGAGGTGGACAATTTGGATACGCTTCCCAGGCTCATGCATGCGGCACCCGCTGCGGAAGAAAAAAGTGAGTGTGTTCCGATTCTTTTAAAAGTTCTTAAATCTATTCCTCCTGGAATAGATCTTAAAATTCCCAGTCTTAAAAACAGTAGTTTAACCGATGTAGTGGGTTTCCTAATAGCTTTGTCTAATGTTTTAGACTTAGCATTGTGTGACCCTTCTATCATTTATTCCGCTGGTTAACTCAAAGTTCCCGAAAATTTCCAGTATGTAGCTAATGTAGCAGTTGCCAACAAATTGGGTTTTCAAGTTCTGTACTGTAAAAGAGAAAAAACTGTGTTGCTGAAAGAGAGCTATGAGTAAACCAGCTGCTGGGATACAATGTATGAAAGGCATAATGTAAATATTCTGTCAATATGAAAGTGCCATGTTTTGTTGGGGAAAGTTTCACTAATGGTTGCCTGAACTATAAAAGTCGCTTTAATGCAACTGCTAACTCAGGACTGGTGTATATAGTAAAGTTACGTGGCAAACTCAGTAATGTACCCATTTTGAAAACATGTAGTAAATAAATTTTCTTTGTGCATGTAATGTAAATCAGAAATGTCAGTGAATCTGTTCGTAGACAAAAATATAGTTGATGTCACAATCAATGGCATGTCAGGTTTGAAACTAGCTGTATTGTCAATAATTGGCTTTGTTGAAGTAACTGTATCAGTCAAAAGTATTAGTAAAGTCATTTGTTCAAGAATACTGTTGATGTAATCATTATGTTGTAAATATTTGGGTATTACTTTGTTTACATGTAAACTTTCAGTCAAGCAAAATATCAGTAAAAACGGAACCACGTAAAGACATTTAATAACAGCAAGAACGTGGTGAGAAGAAAATTACAAATCTCAATTTGTTGCAAACTTTAGTGCTCTTTTTGTTGCGTGACCAGGGTTGTGTCTCTTCCTTCTCTATGTTGATGCAAGATGGTAAAGTGCAACTCTTTCACGTTTGCCCTTACACTCGCTTCCCCACTTTAGTGCACAGACGAGATGACGGAAGGTCTCGGCTGTGCCAAACCCCGTGGTTTTTTTAATCTAATTCTGCTGTGTGTTAAGATAGGGAAGCCAAAGGAAGGGCTTGCACACTCTACCGCACCAGGCGGCCACAATAGTTAGCTAGAAAACACGCCTCGCGAGTGGGGCTTTGGGGCATATTTCTTTAAATTATTTTATAAATAGAATTTGGTATAAAAATTAACTCCCAAGGGTTGAAACTTATTCCGTGTACCGGCCAATGTGTTTGCTCTTTTCTACGATACGTAAAAATCATATTGTCAGTAACCAAGCCTTACAGCTGTGATGTAGGTTGGCACACAATAATCATGACGGCCATGCATTATCACAGATGCCGGATCCCCCTCGCGACACTTACACTACACTCCACATTGACACATGCCGCTTCAACTCGCCAGCTGCAAAAAAGATGAGGGAGAGAGGAGGAAGACAGGCTTGTGTTTAACACCGAGAGAGATGGTTTCGTCTAGCAGACTCCACTACTGCAAGAATACATTCCAGCCAGCACCTGCCTCAAGCTGCCTGCCCACACATCTGCGAGTAGTGAGAGTGAGCCGCAACCGGCACAGAGCCGACACCCATACAGAAACCTAGCGGCACAGAAATAAATTACTGATGTGGGGACAGTTCTACATTACCGCATAGGAATTTTTTTTCTTCTCTTCTCAAATCATTACCCAGATGAGTCTACGTTGCAAGGGGAGAAGGGACGAATTTATGCATGAGGTCTTATTCAATAATTCTAAACGACTGCTACTCATCAGTGCAACTGCATCCATGGTAGTTTGTCTACCGTCATACCGCCAGCTACAAGATTGTTTTATCTACCAGGCCGGGACAGCCGTCCCAATAATGATTTATTATTTTGCCCGATGAGCCACCGAGACCATGCAAAGAGTTCCAGGGCGAGTACAGCAGTGTGCCGCAGGATGCTGCCACATGAAAGATAACTAGATCCCACCGCTCTTCACTATGTTGCACACACTGAGGATATAGGCACTGGGCTTGCACCTGCTGACCCCCTCTCCAGACGCCCTATGCCAGTGAAGGAAGGGATGGCCGAAGACTATATAAGGAGATGCATCCTGGCCTACGGATCGTCAGTTCTCTGATTCAGTTCTTGATCACCTCTCCTGAGCCCTCATCGCTCCAGCTTTTGGAACCAAGGCTCAAACCTCTCCTTGTACTTCATCGCTCACCCTGCAAGGTCGAAGATCTTCTCCAGCACAACCGATGGAAGAACCAGCTATGTCAACAGCTACACACTTAGACACGTTTAGTCCTTTATGGACAACCTAAGAGTAGAGCTCGCCCTGAGGTTTAAGATGATGCTACATGCACCAGCAACTGCCTCTCCTAATAGCTATGCACAGGACACCTTCCTCTCTATTAAGATAGGGTGTTTTACCTTCCACCTAGCCCATAGGGTATTACGAGATAGCACCTCTGTCACCTGTGTTTATTTCCTTTGGAACAATAAACACAAATCTTACCAGTTCTCTTGACTTTCACTCCGAGCTCCTTCCTTGTGTCACATCGGAGCTGGAGGACTCAACAGGAGACCGGGTTTTACTTTTCCGAACTCACATGCACAATACACCAGCACATCCTTGGAAGACCACCCATTCTCTGCACCCGGCAGTGAACGATAGAGCTACGACACTAGGATACCGTCCCCTGGAAGTTGGCTAGCTGGCTCAAAGTCACCGCCCACTTTGTGGTGCACAGGAGGGGGTCTTCTTGGGAGCCCGGGGAGACCAGTGACCACTAGATACTCACCTCACCATTATTGGAAGGTCACCCAATTCCTTGCACCAAGTGGGAGGAACGGTAGAGGCAACAACACTAGGTGCGCTCCCGGTGGGATAGGCTTGCCGGCCAGGGTGCTCAACTCTCACAGCTCACTGGTGGTGCCGAGAGGGTTGCATTCTGGTACAGGGAAACCTACCCCCGTGGGACAACACTTGCAACAATCACCCTGCAGCTCGCACCTTCTCTACCTAGTGGAGGAGTTGCGAGTGAGGCTGTGTTAGTAGCAGTAATTTGCACCCACACATGGACACATAAACGTCAACTGCCAACCTCCTGCAGCCCCGATTTTTGTGCCTAATGCCTTACACCCATAGGGGTGGAGTTGAGAGAAGGGCCAAGAAGGCGAGAGCTATTTCCAAAAATTCCCAGGGGCTACGTATCCTCCCCAGCTGGTTCGGGTTGCTTAGTCCACATGAGCAAGCTGCATTACTGAGACACCTCACTGTACCAGAACCCACCATCACACCCATGGACTTGTTCGAGCCACCCACCAAGGTCGTGGAAGGATACCACCCTATAGTGCGGAAGTCACTATTCGGCATATGATCCACCAGCACACTGGAACCGCAGCCAAGTATCACCCCAGCACATAACACCCCTCAGTCGAGTGCTACTCCGGTAGAGGGAACAGAGCCAGTACAGGCACGTACCTACCGAACCACCTCGCCGCCTTATTGCACCACACCACATAAAGATTGTCAGGCCCAACTTCCTACTGAGTCGCCAACCCACCAGGCCCGTGTTGTACACCAGACGGGCCCCCGTTCCCAGACCAGAATAAACTGCCTTGAGACGTGACTAGCCTAGCGTCGAGTAAGTCACCCAGGACAGGGACAGTCAATCAGCCGGGACTGTCATGTGTCATTACCATTAATCCAAGGACATAACATGTGTTATATATATATATATACACATACATATATGTATATAAATAAATAAAACACCAGAATTCTTCAAAATATCACAACCACAATACCAGGTACTAAAAAAATTATACATAAAATTTTATACATGCATAAAAATTTAAAATAACATAAAACTAATGTACAAATTGTACCACAAAATATAAGTCACACATAATGTAGTCACAAAATAAATAGTGACGATTATTTAGATAATTTATAAATATAGTGTTTTACTTAAAGAGTATCTAGTTTATCATAGTAAAAATATGAGTACAAGAACCCATTAGTTTCTCGAGAGTATTAGTGACTTTCAGTAATAACTGACACAGAAATTTAATGTGTCACCTATCATATGGGCCCACAAGGTAGGCCCTACTTGTAACCATGAGGTCTTAGACACAGATCCAAAAAATTAAATTACTATTAATATATAATAATTGAAATTAACTCACCATATCAGACAAGAATGCTGCATCAATGTTGTCATTCAAGTTGCATATTGTCACTTCCACAGGTGGCCTATCACCCACGTAGTTGTCATCAATCTGTCAGAAAGCCATTACAACACATAGTTAATAAACTTTAGAGGACATGTAGGGTTAATATTTGACTGCAGGCCGACAATGTGGTAACCAATTTATATGTTCCAACATTAAACCTTTTTCTTTTCCTGCTAAAACTGTCCAAGCAACATGCATGGTTCATACCAATTTCTCTGAATCCCGACTAAAGTTCTACACTCAAGCTATTCCTCCACCTCGTGCAGTACAGAGAATTACACCAAAGACACAATGCACCACATTTGTACACACTCAGTTTAGTAATATTTTCTTTCAAAACAATTTCTTACTAAGCATTACTAGTACACCTATTTTACCTTTGTTTTTATTATTGTTAACTTTATATGAAATATTATCATTTGTAAATAAAATATAAATAAATTTTCAATTTAACCACAAATGTGATACTTATCTGTTAACAGAAGTATAAAACACTTTTGATACATGACATATTTAAGAAATAACTACACTTCAAACATACCTACATTGGGTGATTTTTCCAAGGTTTGATTCAAATAGTGTGAAGAAACCATTAATAGATTGTAATGGGTAACGCACCATTTGGATCTATTATGAAACCAAATACAGGATCTGGCACAAAAAACCTGCCACATTTTGAAGGATAAATAAGAAAAGCATGAAAAAAAAGTAGGCATTGGTTTATTACACACTACAGTATGGCACACAACGCAGGTTTATTACACACTACGGTATGGCACACAAAGCAGTTTTAATGCACAGTACGCAAAGTGAATCACCCACATTTGACATTGAAACTGCTCCAGAGCTGGTTGAGTAGGAGGGATGGAAGTGGGGGTTACGGCTGTGTGTGCCTTGCCATTGCAATTGCAACATAGCTTGGACTTGCGTGCACTATGAGTTTGTTGTTGACTTGTTTATCTGTAACTGTGATCGCCATTCACAGAGTTTTCCAATTACACTTTGAACTTACCAAAAGGTTGTACCAAAAAGGAAAAACCACTCTGCCGTGGGTTAAAAATTTTAGGGCAACAGGCTCAGTCTTAAAACAAAAACCGACCAGAAGACCAGTGTTCGCACACTGAAGAATGTCGCTGCTGTATAATCATCTATTATGCAACCACCCATATTTTCTGCCTTACACATGCGTCTGCTTTGGGAATATAGGATCAAAGTGTCAGGAGAATAAAGCACTAAGATTTGAAATTACTCCTGTACAAAATGATGGTTGCTCAGGAACTTACAGATGGGACTGGGGGAACTGAACCACATGTTTTGAACCCATCCTTGCAAATGTGCCTGCACACACTGTTCTGGTTTCAAGAAAAGAAGCTTACTTCCACTTGAATGGCACCGTTAACCAGCAAAACTTCCATTATTGGGCTGAAATAAATCCTTGCCAGCTGCATGAGAGCCCTCGTGTTACTCGGTGTTACTGTGTGGTGCGTCACTGGCCATTTTGGTGTTTATGTTGATTCTTTTGAAGAGGGAAATATGGTTACACTGACGCCCGCTTGGTACATGTAAATGTAACGCACATTTATGGAACCAAAACTCGCAATCTCAGATGTGTGGTTTGAACAGGATTGTGCTACCGCTCATATAATGCGGGACTCAATGGCTGCTTTTAGATAGCTGTTCCCTGGCCATGTTGTCCCATTAAATGGTGACATCAGGTGGCCTGCATAGTCACCAGATCTAAGCTCTTGTCATTTCTTTCTCTGGAGACACCTCAAGACTATTGTCCAAGACTATTGCTATTGTCCATGAACCATTGACCAACTAAAAGCTGCAATAAATCAAGAAATTGCTTAGATTACGCCGCAACTCACCCAGTGCGTGATAGAACACACCCTAACAGGATTGAATATGTGCATCAGGAATGACGGCCATCATTTGGACTACATCATTTACAAGACCTAGTGCAATAAAACTTCATTGTGTGTATCATACCATACTTTGTAATAAAGGTTTGCCTACAATTTCTCTTGCTTGACTTACCACCCTTCAAAATGTGGTAGGTTTTCATGCCAGATTCTGAACGAATATCAACTCAATTGTTTGATCATTTGGTTATGAAAGTTTTGCTGATAAATGGTGAATCAACGTTGAGGCATGAACAGGAAGCATAAATCAGTCTCACATCTTGATTCTTCATAAAAAAACTTAGTGAAAATACAGGCAAATCATCAGTGTTGAGAAACCATGCAGCATGTGCTTCAAGAATAGTCAGCACAGCTGGCAACAACTCTGGCTATAGTGTGTTTCATTTATGAAGGCCATTTCTTGACAGACAGAATCACCAACTTTGTGACGGTGTCACAACAAATAACTCTATTTGCAGTGCCTGCAATCAACTGTTCATAACCTGTTTCTGTATGTGTTCATGTTGGAAAAACGCGCTGAAAATAGTGTGCAAAATAAATCAGCAAATTAATGATTCCCGTCAAAAGTTGACAAACAGTGTTAAGTTTCCAGTAACATAATCGGTTTTTAAAATATTTTGACATTGTTACTTTGTACTTTCAACAGTTTGAACTCTTTATGAATTTGTAAAGAGGCAGATCTGGCCCACCTCACCCCTTTGTCGGCAGGGCAGACTCCATACGTAACAGATGCCATGTTGGTTACTCCATTTTCACAAGAGAATATATCTGCATTTTATTACTTCAGACCTTGTTTTACAGCGACTTAGTGCAAGTGCAACAAATAATTATACTATTTCCCGTGCAATGCTATTTTCAGTAGGTTATTAATATTTTATAATCATTTTCTCACGACAGTTGAACTTCCAGCTACGTGTTGTGTTTCTTTCCCTCATGTCCTGTGTATACATTTGTGATGTGATACAAGTTTCCTGCATGAATCGCTTACATAATGAATACACACACACATATTTAGACATGAAGTTTTCTTAGTTACTGAAGTGCCAGTTGTTTGACGCATGTAATATGTTAGGCACGTTTTCGACCAATATCACATTTTAAATAGCGCAAATCGTAGGAATTTGAATTTCAGCAGTCACAAGTAAGATGTGCTAACTAACTTCATACATTGTTTACTTATTTTTGATTATATTCATTACTTGTAATTACACAAGGCCGAAGTAATTCTGTAAGCTTAGCCAATTTGTACCTAATGTCATCTATATTTATCTACGAACACTTATGTTAAACATTTTTTAGATTTTATTATTTTGAGTACAATTAGAAAGTATTTCTGTAGCCTAATCATGTCAGTGTGTTTGTGTTAGGGTAGGTATCTGAAATTTGCAACCTTCGGTCGAAGCTAATTAAATACGTTAACTGAAGTGGGTGAAAATAAAGCAACGTATTTTTTAAAATGTTATTCAATTATAGTTTATCAAGTTTATGTGATTTGTCACTTCTTGAGCCTGCAGAATAAATAAGTCGAGTTATCTAAAATACCTTTGTACTAGTAGTTATGTTGTAATTTCCTATGTACATTACTATTTTTAAAAAATGCAAGGCTTGTTCGGACAACATTCTAGGGTTATTATTTAATTTTGGCCAAGTGTATATGTTCGTAATGATTATGAAGTCGAATATAAAATGAACTAGCTATGAATTTCTGGCACTATGACTATCAGAGGCCGAATTTTAAGCACATTTGGATGGTGATTCATACAGAAATAAATTTAAAAAATAACTATTATCATGAATAAACCCACCTCCTACCCAGTTTCCAGACTCTTTCCACGTCTACATATTTACTAGCAAAAGAATAAAATATAAATTACATTTTTTGTGTTTGTGAATTCGTAAAATACCTCATTAAATTTAATACGGACATAAGTAATAAGTACATTCTCACTCTCATTGCAATCAGTCCGTGACAGAAAAAATGTTATACAACAGGAAAAATTAAAGCTATCAAAACTATATACCTTGCAACAAATATGTATCAATTCTGGTTTCTTCCCTGGATGCTAAAGCCAGGGGACCTTACCTTACTTCTATCGGGTGAGAATAAGGGTCATTTACCTTAAGGAAATACTAAAACACAAAAGTACAATTAATACTGGCTGGGTCTAGGTACTTCCTACATTGTAGGGTAGTTACGTCTTAGTTTTCTTAGGTTCAACGGTAGTGACAGGAGAAGGAAAGAAAATCCCTAAAGTACGTTTAATTTGGTAGGACTCACAATACGAGGCTTTGGTTTTCCTTGCAGTTAAAGTCTGTGAAACCAGCTTCACGGGTAACATGGAAATTAGGGCCGAGATGGATTGTCTGGTGGGCTATCTAACCGGTCTCGGTAGAGGGTAGGACAAGTCATGATACATGCGGGTACAAAGTCGCCTTAGGATGCCTATGTGCTTGTGGTGGTAAACGCAGGTGAATTATCTCACCCGAGGGCATTCTTACCATGCAGGTCAACTGTGAAGTACTCGCCGGAGACAGAGTTCGAGGGGTTGCAGGTGGGACATCAGCGACTGCCTCTATAGAGGGCATGTCTGCAACCTCTATAGTATGCCATGGCCAGTCTAACAAACTCTCTATGTACTTTACAATGACTTGACACAGGGGATCTACTCTTAGTGTGGGCTTAGAATGGGATCCAAATAAACGAACAGGTTCTTCCTCAGTTAAGGGGGGTTTACAATTGGTATAGGTACTCTCTGCTGATGCTAATGCTAATAATAATTCTGCCTTCCTCTTTATTTTACTCAAACTGCCTTTAGTGGCATAAGGCATTTAGCTGACAGTGACACAAGTAAAGGTGCCGTGAAGCACCTTCTAACTCGGGGCGGTACCTGTGTCCCAGTCCAACCTTGGTAAGTTGGAACTTACGACAGTAAGTATAATGATAAACCTGGCAATCTGGAGGCAAAAACTCGCCAGAGGTCAATCAGCTCGAAATGCTGAAATTCTACCCCGGCCTTATTCAAGCTAGGGGACAGGTTTGAAAACGCTACCTAATTGTACCTTGTGACAAGTTGGTGAAAGAGAAACTGGTATTTATTATTGGCCCTAAACAGTGTACTTCCAGGGAACTGTATGTTCCATTCCTAGTTCCCACTGTCCGGCCTTTGCAAGCTGGGACCGACTAGGAGTGTAATAGATGTCCAAATCCCTGAGTGAGTGACCCTCAAGAGTTTGATCAGGCTGGAGTACTTAAGATTCTTGTCTAGCCTTATTCAAGCTGGGAGTCGAACCAAGTACCCAGGCTGCTCACAGGTCTTAGGGTGTTTAAGGGGTGTCTAAGGGGTGTTTTTAGGATCCAGCGATTATCTAACCTGGGGCAGAACACAATTTAGCCTCTTAAAATGTTTATATCTATGTTAAGGCGGCTCACGCAGATACCAGTTAAGCTATTTGTGGCTAGGAATTAAATGTGAGATATTAATGCCACTAGAGTTAATTCAAAATACGTTAACATAGAAAAAACCAGGAAACAAATGGGTTACAATCAAAATAAATACAGCTTGCGAATTAAGATTATTATATATAATTGTTATATAACGTAAAATAAAAACAAAATTATGCGTAGTTCTCCTCATAAAAATCTATCTAATATTAACATTCGGAATTTACAGTGGGCGAAGGCAACCTACGAAAAAGTGAGTTTAAAATATGACAAATTTTCTTAAGCAAAATTTTGCTAGTAGAGGGGATGTATTCATAATGAACTAAAATTTCCATAAGGTAAATATTTAACTACAGGGGATCCAGAAGGGACGTCTACATGACCTGCTAACACGGAAGGTATGGGAGGCAGGGGGACGTTCTTCGATACCTCTCTAGAGCTGGTTGACAGTCATTGAGGCTCAGCAGCAGTAGACTCTGCCGGACTGCTTCCTCCGGGAGTCGAAAAATGAAACCATGCTGAAATTAGAACCTATTGGTGTCTCTCTGTAAGCATTGCCTCTGGTCTTTGCAAACTGAGAGGAAGAGAGGTTTTACCAATTACCCATGAAGACTTTCCATTACACAGCGGTTGCACGTCTGCAATGGACTAATGGTCAGAAGCCTTGCAGAGCAGAGCTCCGGTTGCCACAGACTGTGAGTCAGGGTGGCTTCCTTCACCCTCAGCCTTATGCAAGCTGGAGGGCCGACAAAATGTTTTGAGTCTTGGGAGGGCACTGCCTTATACTGAAAATCTCAGCTTGGTGGCTTTCCGAGGGGTACTGGGTTGCTAGCCTCTCCCCGAGGGTGATGAAATTTCAAGTGCTAGGCCGGCGTGGCTCTTTCCTTATCGCCTGCAGTGGAGGCATTGACAGTTTTATCGCCTCTGCACAAGGCTGCGGAAGTTGTGACGTTCCACTGGCAGGGGTGATTCTCCCTTGTAGCGACTCATGGAACTTATTGATCTTCAAGCAGGATGTCAGCGACTCGCTGAACAGTACAATTCCTGCATTGGGGTTAAGGGCAATTGCATGACAGCTTTGAGCGAACAGTTCAATTTATTTACTAACCACGTGTCTGTAGTCACACTGCGGGACCCTGTAGGCACGTGATTATTGTACTATATAATAACTTGCCCATATAAAAGCTGTTGCTAGGAGTTGGGGTGAAGTCGTAAAGTAGTGTGTGCATGCTCAATGCACAGGAACACATCATGCGTCAGTATGTGGCAAAATATAGTCGTTCAAAAATATTGACTGAAATTACCGCATTTAGCACCTACCTGAAACACTGCACCAAATACATTCAACTTTCAAACACTTTAATTTACTATAAAAAATATGAAAATAGTTATTGCAAATGCAAATTTTGGATTTTGCAGTTTCTGCTGCACCAAAAAATTTCATATTTTCTGAAACAATGTCGGCTGAACATACAACATAGTAGTCCAAGGTAATGTCAACAGCTTACATAACAAACAGCACGACTTCCACGTGTCAGAACAGCTGAGGCAGAGGGACAAATTAGCAGAGCAACAACACTGGCAATATTTTATTATAACTGTCAAAAAACTGCCTCAGTAAATGAAAGAGTATATATGTACTGCTGCAACAGCTAACATACATGCGTAACATTACCAGACATATGGCAAAAGAACTTGTCCTCCTTTTTAAAACTTTTTTTCCATCCGGCCCTGATTCTATTCAACAAAAAATGACGTAGGTGAGTGGCTGAAAAATTACTATCAATTTGTACTAAATGATGAGATAGTGAATTTTATCACTCAGGAAAACAACAGTGAAAATGAAGATTGTGACTTCTTTGAAAATAAAAAAAGATCAGTCATACAGAAGGTGTAAGTGCACTAGAGAAGGTTTTGTTTTATGCCAAGCAACAAGACGATACATCACCAGCTGACAACATGGTATTGAGATGGCTGCAAGACATTGATGTAAAGAAGAGATGTGCCTGCATAAAATAAAAAACTGTAAAAGATATTTTTAAAAAGGATTGCGATAAAAACTGTACAGCATGTGAACAAGTGTTTATGAATGTAAAGTACAGTTTGTACAGAAACTTAACATGACTGTGTGCTAATTGTTCCTTTATTGATACCATATGGTGAGTCGTGAGTAAGTGTAGGTTTTATTAAAGGCTATGTTACTTATAGGTCATATTATCTGAAGTTTTGGTTATCCGAGGCCGGCTTGATCCACATTAACTTGAATAATCAAGATTCTGCATATAAAACTTTATAACAGAAACAGGTCAGTACCAAAAAAAATTCATTATTGATGCATAACGGGCTCAGGAACAGTCAAGCACAGTCGAAGCAAATTTTTAGTGTGCAAATCAGTCACAAACAGGGTTGTCAGCTGTTCAAACTTACCTGCAGGCTGGGGCCCGACCAGTATGTAGGGTGGGACATGTCGCCTGGCGACAGGGCACAAAGTCAAGTACTGATTGAGCTAAACGTCGGGCGTTATGACACGAGTTCATGGCGTTACCTGTACCGATGCTGGTTTGGCTGGACTGTTGTTCCAGTCGTGCAGATGGGTAATGGTTACTGGAGGTGCCGGTAGAACTTGGTGTCCTGAAGATGTTGTGGTGGCTGGAACTGCTAGCAAATGCCTTGACCATGCTGGAACTTCGGTTTCCCCGAACCAGGGACAGGTGAGGCCTAGCGGAACCTCCTCCACTCGGCAGATGGCTGCTACTACTGGATGAGGTGTCCCAGACATCATCTTCGGGGTTGAAAATATAGATGGGGAGGGAGGTGAAGCCTCTCCAGCTGACGGGCGGCATGAGCTCGGTCCCAGGGAATATCGTAGCAGAGTGACTTTGTGGTTGGGGTGCAGCCCCAGGTAGACATGCAGGCAGCCGTGGCCTTTCTCTCCTGCAAACCCTTCACACCCCTTTTGGTGTAAGGTATGGGGGGGGGGGGGGGAGGTTCTACTACCGGCCTTGCAAGAGGGGAGCAGGTGACAAATATTCCCTAATTAGAAGCGTTCGGCCACAGCCGCAGCCAAGCCAATGCAGAGCCATACTCTTACACCAACCGGCGAGACAAACAGCGTGGTTGTTGGAGGGCAGCTTTTCTCAGAGTTTTCTGACAAAAACTGTGGGTGTGGGTACAAAAACGGTAAGCCTCCAGAACCTATCAAATACACCCCCACCCCCCGTCATCACAATGGTGTGGTGGACGGAGTACAAATTGGTCTAGCTGACTAGTCTCCCTACGGTTGTCTTTCTAGGTACACCGAACGAGTGGTAATCGAGCATGTGTGTTTGAGCGATGTACAAGTCCCTGAGAGGGGCTCACAGTCCTACACTAGAATTGGTAAAATCAAGTGGTATAAGCCCTGTCTCCTTCTTCACTCTGGTGGGCATGGTGTTTACGAGGGGTGACACAGTCACCCAAGGAGAAAGTCAAAGTAAGAGAGAACACATGTTTTATTCCTGAGAGGAACAGACATGGTGGCCCGTACTACCATCTCACTACCTTGTGCCTACCGGAAGTGTAAACTACGCTAAATGCCAGGCAAAGGGGACAAGGTTCTAGCTAGGTATGGCACATTTGACTAGCTAGATGTTAACTTTCCCTAACTTCTATATCCGTATCCTGAAGGAACTTAGGGGCCCACTTCCTGAAGGGTTGTGGGGGTTACCGTTACCAGAGGTAAGCAGCAGTGATTGGGGGGGGGGGGGGTGTAGATGACTTCAAGGTCTGTAGGGGGAGATCCCTTGGAAGATGTTGCTGTTAGCGCTGAAGAGCATTGAGGGTGCCTGGAAGACGAGCAGTCAGAGCGCTCCACCACACGCGGCAGTGGAGTTAGCAACCAAGGCTGTGTAGCTCTCAGAAGAGCCAACAAACAACTGGCGTTTCTGGGCCATGCACAGGTTTAATTACCGGCCAGCTCATCCTAGCCAGGGCTGCAGGGGTGGGAGTCAAGACGTCACTGGAAGTACAGCCAAGGATTGTCTGCTACAGCATCTGCTGGGGGCCAAAGCAGTAGTGGCGCTATCACTCGGTGCCCCCTTGAACTCATTGACCGTAGGGGTTTGGGTTTCGGCCACTGGCTAACTCATCTTCTTTGAGAGGGGGTTAGTGTAGCTCTCAGACTGTGGCGAACAGTACAATACTGACATGGGTTCTTGTCTCTGGCAGTGGCCAAATGGGGGCCACCAGGCACCGGGGGCTATTATTGGCTCTCTCCACCTGGAGGCGTGGCTGGCTGAGGCTCTGGGTGCCCCGACATCTCTCTGGCTTGGCTACTGGGCTCATTCTCTCGTTCCAGCTGAACCGCTGGGCGGGCCTCGATACCTCCGGGTGCTTAGACCTGGTGAATGGCCATGTCGTCCGGGCTAGATGCGGCTGGCAGTGCAAGCTGAGGTGGGGGCTATAGGGTTTCCCCAACCTTGAGTTGCTCCTCCCTTCTGTAAGGAGTCAAGCTGGGTTCGGTCCTGACGTCATACGCCTCGGCACTGCTGGTTCATCCTATCTTTCCGCCTGACCGCCTGAACTGCTGGGTGGGCCTCAGCACGCCGAAATTTGGTGATTAGCCATGTTGTCCAGGCTGGACGTGACCGGCGGTGCAAGCTGAGGTGGGGGCTCCGAGAATCCCCCGACCTCACCGGCACCTCTGAGTTGCTCCTCCCTTCCGGGAAGGAGTCCAGCTGGGTTCAATCCCAGCGTTGTCCGACTTCGGGACTGCATTGGTCGTCAGAGGCAAAGGCTATTCATATTCAGGTTCTTCTGCCCCCTCGACGGTCGGGCTGCTGGTTGGAAGTCCGCAACACTGCTGGGACTGCCGCGGTGTCTGATGCAGGCTGCTAGCGGGCTGAGCTCTCCGGGGGTGGTGTGTGCGGAGTGGTTGATCGAGGTAGAGGATCTTGATGCTCCTCTACCTCAGCGGCCTGGGGTGGTTCCGCTCATTCCTGGACCGGGCTCGGTGGCTGATGCTGACAGTGAGGCTCGTGGTCCAGGGGACTGCGCGACAAGATTTTGGTTGTCGCTGATAACATCTGGGAATATCTGACTGCAGTGTGACGTATGAAGCTGGTCGGCATCGAGGGCCAGGTTCTTACAGGTTCTGTTCCTCGACGTACTGGAAACACTACTCGCACCAGTGTGGCTTGGCGGCTCAGCGGATTGGGTTCATATTCAACCTCCTGTCTCTGGGGTGGAGGCAGCTCATGGCAGATGCTGGTCCTGGGTCGTCCTTTTCTTCATCAGCATCGAACTTCAGACTATTGGGTTTGGGCAGTTGTTTTGGCATTAACTGGTATTTGGTTAACAGCATCTGCAACAGCTGGAGGTGCTTGACGGGTCCTTGTGCTTGACGGGTCCTTGGTCCAACACCAAGAGGGAGAGCAGAAGGGGGGGTCATTCCCTCTCGGAGTCTGACATCGGTGGGCGCCCAGGGTTTGGGTAGGGGAGGCCTGCTTCTCAACTCAGTTGCAGGGTTTCCCTTCCAGCTGGCTTATTTATATCTCTTCTCCACTTAGTGAGGCGTGTCTCTTACCCTGTTTCCCCCTTTTCCCTCGCTCTCCTTTGGCCTGCCGGTCTGCCCGGGCACTCCTCCTGAAAATGCAGTTCATGGCAGTCCCAGCACTTAGGGAGAGTATAGACAACGAAGGAGGTGGGGTTGACCTTGTTGTTCTCCCTTCTCCCGTCCACCCCTGGTAAGCTGTGGTGAAGAAAGTGGGTGGGGAAAGGTTTCCCTTTCTTTCTGCTCATTTTTGAGCTCAGCTGGCCTACTAACCCTTGGTTTGTCAAGCGCCTCCTGCACTTTATAATTGTGTTCTGTCTCCCTGGCTTGTTCAACTAATTCTTCAATTGTCTGCAGTTGATGGATTTGGAGGTTACACAAGTTAGGCAGCTGTATACAGGCTGTGTTGCATACACAACTTTCTTCTGGTTCTGACGGGTAGATTTGCACCTTTTGCCTAGTAAAGATCTCGACGACCTCTTCGTCATGCTGGGTTCGACAGTAAGACTCTGTAGTTAAGTGGGCTAGAACTTCATCTTCAGAAAACTGTGTAGAAAGGCATGAGCAGAGCTGTCTCAATTCTGTAACAAAATCTTTGTATTTATTCCACCACTCTAGAGCTCTAACCTGAAGTTGTTTATGGGTGCATGTCACCCATTGTTTACCCGGTACTTCATGTTCCCCGAATTCTTTTCCGCACAAGAGTGAATGCTATGGGGTCTTTGGATGACATCCAATGAACTCGGGGTGGTTGTCGGGCTATGTCTATGACTCTGGTTACTTGGTTGGTACTCTGCTGCACGTCGACACACTTTGCAACTGTATACAAGTCCTGGTCGCGTACTCGCTCCTCGGGCCATCCTATACACGTGTGGTGAAAGGGTTGGATGCACATGATACAATGTACTTGATTTATTTCTCTTCCAGCGCAGCTGATCCAGCTGCACAACGCAGACTGGCAGGTGCGGCAGTCGCTTCATCTGTACTCCAGTCCATCAGTGAAGCGCACTTCATCTGCCCAGCCTAAACACAGGTACTGGAATACGTTTTGATATAATGTGCATAGAATTGAGTTCATCCTGGTGCCAGGGCATGCGGCTATATAGCACCTGTTTGAGATGGCTTCGGCCATAGTTATCTCTTGGGGATCGTTCTGGCTTAGTTCAGCATCTAACATGTTAATTGGGGTATTTGGATGCCACTGAGTTATTTCGGACTCCCTGAAGTCCAGTAACAGGCTTATGCTTGATGTCGGCTAGTCTCTTGGGCTCGCCGGTCGTGATTTTTGGGATTTTGGGATTTTTGGGATTCCCTAGTTTGAAAGGACCATTTCTGATGGCAAGTCAAAATTTCAAATATACAAGCATCTCCTTTGTTTTACCTTGAGAGGGAAGTACGGCCTGTTCCAGGAACACCCTGAGATGCCCAGCCCTTCACTGAAATATAACACCGAGATCACAGGCTCATTTCCTGTCCTTGGCTTCAGTCCCAGCCTGAACAAGGCAGAACCAAAGGACACTGCCTAGTCCGAACATATCCTACTGTTTTATTATATTTATTGAGATGCCTTATGATACTAAAGGTTGTAGAAGTAATTTAAGAAGGCTAGCTCGACAAGCATGGCATTGAGTTAGACGTCCTACGAGCAAATAGCACCTCAACTAGTGAAACTACTTATTGTGCCAATACAGCTATTGAGTCTGAATCATTATTTGGGCTAGGAGTTAATTTAGACTATCCCACATTGTTTGGAAGTGAGGCAATACTGCAGGGTGGGAACACAATACTAGGATTAGACTGGCCCCCACCATACAATTGATTATCTAGATAATTATAAGTCAAACCCACCAATTGCAGGATTGTTACAACCCCTTCCGCCAACCCAGAACTTAAGGCCTGTGAACCCTACATGTCAAGTGCACACCGCGCCAGGTAAAATTATCACTCTCCGCATTCCCCGTAGATGGCCAGCCAACGTAAAATAGCGACCCCCTCTGCGACTTTGTGCCCACATGCATCCCCACTTGATCGGCCCCCTATAGTGGATGCCGCCGGTCAGAGCCCATTGACTCCACCTAGATCCCCCCCCCCCCGCCATCTATCATGACAGCTGGCATCATGAGCATTCTTGACAACTTTTACAGTAAGCATATCCAAACTACTACTCCTATCAAGGTTACCCAGCCTAAAGGGCACAAACTCCAACCTTCCAACGTGGGAGGATCTAGAGCCCAGTCAGGCAAACCTATTTCTCATAACACTTCTTCCCAAGGGGAACCTTGAATTATCTTAGCCCAGGAGGGAATTCAGCCTCCCCACCTCTTGGAAAGTAATTTTATTAATTCCAGTGAGAGGAATTGCATCAGCTGCTATATATAAATGTATGTATCTAAATTCGGCCAACAAACTTTGGCTGCAGGTTAATCACGAAAAAAAGAAGTTGAAAACATATATACGACCTATGGTCTAATATGAATTCTAAGGGAGGCACACATTTACATGCTGTAACTGAAGAAAAAGTTTATTACAGAACCACTGTAACGTACTCTGGAATCGTCCCCTCCCTTCAATAGCCGCAACAGTGTGTTATTGGGTATTGTGTGAGCCCCACATGCCAAGTATCTGTAAATGTTATTTTGAAAGTAAAACAAAAATTACACAAAAACGGAGAAGCTTAGGGTATTTACTCAAGGTAACAGTTTTGTTAATTGTGATATAGGGATTGATAATCCCTCTTACAAATCCCAAAAATTCTACTACCGCAACATGGCGGTTATAGTTGATTCATGGTATCTTCAGCCTTTTCTGAAGCCCTGCTAAAGTTCTACTTCCGGGATATTTCTCCAACTAAGTCTGGACGATTACGGCAGAGGGACGCACCGGATTCGTGCGCACTCTGTTGTAACAGTATTTTATATAAGAACTATTTCTTACTACGCGCTAGCAACACACACGTTTTCTCATTGCTTTTATTCAAATTATTTATAAATGAAACATCACAATTTATAGATAAAATATGAATAATATTTCAATTTAAGAGAAAAAAAAAAAGTAACTTTAATGAACACAAGTGTAAAACTTTTGTGATACACGCAGGCATATTTAGGAAATAACTAAACACGTCATACATGGAGAGATTTCTAAAAGGTTTGATTTAAAAAGGCAGAAGAAACTGTGATTGGGACTATAGTTACAATAAACAAGTGCTTCATGTCCAACTTCAAAGACGTTTACCACCCTCAGTATTCACTTTAGACCATACATAGGTCGTGTATATGTATGTGTTTTCAACTTACTTTATCGCAGCCAAAGCCTGTCGGTCGAATTTAGATACATCCTATGTGTTTTTGAAATTACCCGTGATCTCATAAGTACCGTTACTTGGAATTATGTGGTATAGGCCAACAAATATATTTATAATTTTGCAGATAAACGCAAAATAACGAAGTAATCTGTAACAATTTTACTACATTGCATGTATGTAAAAAGGACTGCCCGGTATTTGCATCAATAAAGCATCAATATACAAACAAAAACAAGAATGAATTCCCATCAAGTAGGTAATCTGGAGATACAAGGGTACACAAGAAGTGACAGAGGCAATGCAGTTAAGATGGTACAAATGGCCTACCGTACAACAGGAGCAGAAATGCAACATAAAAACAGTTTTTCCCATATGCAACATATAAAAAGTGGCTTCGAAGCAAAACATGTGATAAACCTAAGTCAAGAGAACAGAAGCTAATTTAATTTATTGTTGATATGTGCCAAATGGCTGATAGCTCATTGTAGGGGCTATACAAGAAAAGGTGTTATGGCGGGTGAACATTACATCCTTGTACAATTATGTACATTACATAACACTATGGAACATTACAATTGAACCAAAAACATGAATATTTTAAGATACATATGGATATCAACACACGTGTTTATACATAAAAAATTATAACATCAAACACAGAGAATTATGAATAGATTAACACTATAATATATTTGTTAACACTGACTTAATTTTTTATACGGTTATTATATACATGCCTCTCACAAAACAAATACTTTTTTATATGCTTTTTTTTACTAATGCAAATGATTTACTCATATATATTTCATTAGGACTTTCATTAAATATTTTTATCAGGTTATAAGTGAAGCTTTGGTTCCAAAAGAGATTGTGATATTAGCTTTAAAATACACCTTGTTTTTATTTCTGGTTCAGGTAACTATGTACATGTCAGAATTCAGAAGAAACAATGTATTGAGAAGTACTGCAGTGTTTACATAGAATACGAGCAGCTGAAGAGTTTATCAAATCTTTGAGTGGCATTGAAACACAGGGAAAAGTCTTAGAACATATTTTCTTCAAAAGACATGCAAAAGAATTGCTTGATACTTGATAATAAAATAATGTCTCTATCATCTATGCAACTAACACTGTATTTTGAAACAGTTTATTACACAAACAGCCAAATTTAGTCATCAAAACCAAGTTAGATGAAATTTACTGTAACATGAATAACCAATTAAATATAGCCTGACATCAATAACAGTCTAATAGAAAAAATTCACAATACTTTTTTTAAATTTATTAGCAATAATAATTTGTCAATTTTCATTATGACTGTGGCAACTTTTTAAAAAACAAAAAATGTTATATAATAATTTACTATCTGTTGTCAATGTGAATTTGTATTGTTTTTGCATGTAGGTACATAAATTGTATGATGTGTATTTTTGTTTGATTTTAATGTTTTATGTAATTATAACTTTTTCCTCACACACACACGCATGATACATAAAATAAAAATATTATATTAAACAATGAACAGTTTTGGATCCCAAGGACAAATAATAAACAAAAACAACTAAACTATTGCATTGGGGGTATTTAACATTTCTGAAGTTGGCAACACCATCTGTTTTTGAAACAAAACAATCTAGTTAAACCTTAACCAACAACAAACAATGTTTATTAGGTGACTGAAGTTAGGCCTGTGAACTGTTTTAGCACAACTCTGAAGCATCATCATAGCCAAATATTGTGACTAGTAGTACATAACCTCACTTTATGCACCTCAGGCATTCAACTTAATTGCATTAACTTACTGACCATACGTTGTAATCAAACTTGCCATTCAGAAAAATATAAAATTGTGCTACTTTTGTGTAAACTTCAGACAAAATTTATCTGTGTGCAAATAATAAAGTAGACATTACTTCCTGACAGTACAAAAAGGTCATACAAATTGTAGGCCTTTCTTAGGACAAAAAAATTACACTAAGCTAATTTTATGGTGTAATTAAATGTGAGTGCACATTACACTTATAACTGAAATCGACATTAACTTTATTTATTAATCTCTACATTTTTAACATAGTAAAGTATTAAAGTCTCGTTATTAATTTATTTATCATACCTTGAATTTTGGCACAGGAATATCCAGTGGCTCCAACCTTGTCCATATCCTTGTCATCTGTGAACGTGGATCTCTCACTTGAACAGGTGTACAGAGTGGGTCACTTGGATTAATACCATCATAGCGATAAACCTTGGCAGAACCCTTAGCAATGCATGGATCAACCAGAAGCTTATAGTTGCGTAGTTTTCTGTGGTTGGACTGATGATGCTGACTCTGTTGGTTATGTTGATTATGCTGGCTATGCTGACTGTGATGGGAGTGTTGGCTATGTTGAGAGTGTTGGGTGTTTTGGTTGTTTTGGGAGTGTTGGTTATGTTGAGAATGCTGGTTGTGTTGAGGATGTTGGTGTTGTTGAGTGGGTTGGTGTTGTTGAGTGGGTTGGTGTTGTTGAGTGGGTTGCTGTTGTCGAATGTGTTGCTGTTGTAAGTGTTGATTCTGTTGGGAATGCTGGTTATGTTGTGCATGTTGACTATGCTGGGAGTGTTGACTATGCTGGCTATGTTGCGTATGTTGATTCTGTTGGTTATGATAATGCCTGTGATGGTGTTTATAGTGATGGTGACGATGGTGGTGATGAAGCTCAGCCCTACTATTGGAGGGACTCTGCTCCATAACTCCAGTCATTCCTACAACCACACCAGGGCAAACAGTACATCATTATATATTAACATCATGTTCATTATGGAGTGACAACCGACAGAAGCAACATGCTCAATAGTGCGAAGAATTGAGGATACATGTTTTTTTCGCAAACATTCATGTACGTTTATAATATTCAAGCTCATTTCAAAACACGAATGTCAACATAAAGACAAGTCCCATCATTACGCCTATTCAGATATTAACCGTCAAACACTGTTCACACAAGAAACATATATTACAAATGACTATACCAAGTTAACTTAATTCCATAGACGCACCGTGCTTTTAATGTTATACATGATTTTCCTGACCAACAAACATATTCGTCCTCATAATTTGTAAAAATAATCGGAATACAAATGCTAAGCTTCGGAAACACGCATTTTCAATAATAAATAAGCATATTTTAAATCGGTACGAGCACAATTACAAGTCTCAAGTACCAAAAACACTACATAAATTACAAAAATGGTCAGCATAACAACTATCATCTCTACTCCAAAACACATACATGTTCTTCTTCTCTCTCACTTCACGGACTAGAGACGTCTGTACTTTTTTTCTGCATTATAGCCTACGATTAAGTACCACACATCAAAGAATTTAAACTAAACAAATTAGATAGACGTATATAAAATTAAGAAAAAAACCTTCCAAAGTGGAACTATTGAACTAAGAGGCCTTAGACAAAAATTAATAAAAAATTGAAGACCATTAAAAATATACAATAAGGAATTTTAAAATTAAAGAATTACACCATCTTTAATATAAATAGTACATAATGTTTCAACTGGCAGCTCTGACATAGCTGCATAGAGAAAATGATTGCTGATAGAAATGGATAAAATAGGAACGCAAATAGAAGTAGTTATAAAATGGTAGAACAAATGATACAATACGTAATATTCGGTTTTAGTATACTCTAGTGACTAAGGTGCAAATTTCAATTAAATATGTGCAAAAATACTCTAGAAAACAACTATAAAGCCATTAAATCTAAGCGCCAAAAAAGTTTAACTCGAGCCGCGGTTACACAGGATGCAGAACTTCTACACTTTAAACAAATTCAGCTATTGAAGAAGTTACCTTGGAACAAATTCTGTTCGCAGGTGTTTCTCGTTCAAAGTGAACAGTTTCACAAATCGTTTCGGACGACTTCTATTATATGCTGCGCTCCTATTAGTTGCTTCCAAGTAAACAAGCTTTGTATTAAATATTACTGAATTTGGTGGGAATTCCACACTTATTGATTTAGCTTAAGTACAAGATTTAATGCAAAAATATCCGCCCATTATGCCTATACAGTAAAATTGTAGGTTTCATAAGAATTAAATGTTCAATAATTATAAATGTTGAATGCTATTACAATTACATATCACACATGTTAAGTTCCATGTTCGTTGAGGTTAGAAATTCCTCAATTGGAATTGGGTGAGTAACCGCGAAAAACATTCTGTTTTTAAACATATTCAGACATGGCTACCAAATGTGTTTAACAGCACACGTATAACTGCTGCCTTAGTTGTACAGTTTCGCATTAAGAGAGCAAGAAGCAAGATAAAATGTTTTGTTATTGGACAAGTCAAATTACAGTATACAAAGTTTATATACTGGACATAGTGAACACACACAAATATGTTAGATAACATCTACATATATCATAACTTTCCTTCATAATTTGACTAATCTACTTCTAACATGCTGTGGGACGTCGTCGTTTTGCTGAAACAGGAGGGAAAAAGAAACGAAAAAACCGGAACGAGAAATGTGTACAATGCCATGTTATATGGTAATTTGATTTTTTTTGTAGTTTAGAGATTCATCTACTCTATAAAATACATGTTTAGTAAGAAAACCTTATAGCTGTTTTTTTTTTTAAGTTGTTGGTTACAGGAACAAAATTCTTGAAGGTATTGTGGTAACGTATTGAAAACTTGGCTACGAAGGAAGTATGGCCCTTTCTGACAAAGTTTTAAGTTAACTGAAGCCACGCGTAAATGTTTTTTAATTCTAGTGTCATGCTTATCAAAGGACTCATTTTTCTGAAATAAATGACTCTTTATGGACATGAATATAAGTACTAAAATCATATACTCTCTTGCTAATGTTAATAAGTCTAAGCTCTTGAAAAGAGGTCTACATGAGTCTGACTTTCTTTTGCCATTGATTATTCTTACAGCTCTCTTTTGCATGTAAAACACTTCTTATGTTTTGTGGAAGTACCCCAAAGAATTATACAATTATACAATATGAAATTAAAATATGCAAAATATACCATTTTTGTTGTTTTTTTTTTTTTGTTTAAGACTCCTGTAACACCACGCAGAGCGAAACAGACTGACCTTAGTTTATGTAAAATATATGTAATGAGAGATTTCAAATTAAGTAAGTTGTCTACTTTTAAGCCAAGAAACTTAATCACTGAGGTTACATTAATTTTTTCTCTGTTACTGCTAACATATGAATTAATGTTTTTTCTGTTCATGTGAGGAAATTCATAAGATATGTTTTATCTAGGATGAGATTTAATTTGTTTGGAGTAATCCATGCATTTAGCTCTGCAAATGTTGTGTGTGTTTTTTGTGTAATATAATTTACTGAGTCTCCAGAGACGAAGATCCTAGTATCATCTGCAAAAAAAAATTGGAATAGTTTCTGGGGTTAAGGTACATAGAAAAGTAGGGGCCCTAATATTGATCCTTGTGGGATCCATGCTTAATTTATCCTGGTTCAGAGTAGAATGATAAGTTTTTCCTTTGATCCGCACTTGTTATCTGTTTGAAAAGTATGGGCTTATTAGTTTATTTGGTGTACCTGAGACTCCATTACGCTTTAATTTTTCTATAAGTATAAGTGAGGTGACAAAATATTCCTTTAGATGGCTTCTTTTTATTAATGCATTAAGAAAGTTATTTGTTATTTGTAAAATTGCATCATTTGTTGACATGTTTTTCCTAAATCGAAAGTGGGAATTTGATAAGATTTTGTGATTCTAAAAATGTTGCAACAACCTCCTGTAAATTAACTTTCAACTACATTTTAAATGGATGTAAGAAGTGAGATAGGTCTATAATTGTTTACTTCGGTCTTGTCTCCTTTCTTGAATAATGTTGTTACCATAGCCCATTTGAGTCTGTCTGAAAACAAATCTGTATTGTAGATATCATTACAGATATGGCTTAATGGAAAATTGAATTCAAAAGCACATTGCTTTAATATCCTACAGCTAATGCGATCATAGCCACAAAATAATTTTAATTGCAAACAATTGATTGTTTTCTCTTATTCTTTTAGAGTTGTTTTTGAAAAGATATAACAGGGTATTCTGTACCCTGTAGTGTAGAAATATGATTTATATATATTTTAATATTTTTGTTAATCATGATTTCTACGACATTTAAATAGTATGAATGATATGTATCTGCAAACTAATTTAGGGATATGAAGTCATTTACATTTATATTTACAACTGAACAATGCCCTGTTGTTCTTCCTGTTGTGTTTTTTACTATATTCCATTAAATTTTGTTTTGACAATTCCTATTGAGCTTACAGATAAAATCATTTTTGCATATTTTAAGACCTTACACAAAATTTTGAAATATTCCCTGTAGTGACTCATTGTTTCAGGGTTGCTGCTGGTTCTGGCAGCCTTGTGAAGTTTTCTTTTGTATTCGCAGGAAACATTTATTCCTTAGATGAGCTAAAAAATTTTATTTTATTTATATTACTGTGGGTAAGCCTGGGTGGGAAAGACTTTTTAAGATAACTTGGTTAAGAAAAGAGTTGAATTTATCATTTGTTCCAGTGCAAGTGTTCAATGTTGACTATTATTCCCTGCTGAGCTCACTTTTGAATAGTAAGACATTTTCCAGTGAAAAATTTAGTATTTTCTTATAAGAAATTCTTTGGGAGAGCATTTTTATGGAAGACATAACTAATATTTGTCCATCATGTCTTATAAGCCATTTATTAATGAGAGACAGTGGCACTCCACAACTGCATTACTATTAATGAAAATGTTATCAATTGCTCTCTGACTGGTTCCTTCTATTCTGGTAGAAAACTTAATTACAGATTTTAGGATGAAGGAACTAAGTAGAATATCGAGATCAGTTCTTTGGTTGCTTTCTTTTAAATGATCAATGTTAAAGTCTCCGCAAAGAATAATTTCTAGATTGGCTCTGTAAATAGCTATTAGATTTGCTTCAAGGAATTTTAAGAAGTTACCAAAGTTGGCAGAAAAGGCTCTATATACTATGAGTAGCATCCCCCCATTTTTTTTTTTTTTAATTGCCCAGTTATTACTTCCACATAACAGCACTCAAACAACTGATATTTGCATAACAAATGTGTACCATTTTTAAACATTAGATTATTTTTAATGAACTACAGGTATCAACCTTTGTTTAGTATATAATGGTTATTTTGGTTATTAATGATTAGAGAGTCAATCTGATCGTCACCTTAGACTGGTAAATTACATTGTTAGATGATGTAATAATGATATGGCAAGATGTATCATCAAGAGGATAGTAAATGATGTTAAATGCAGAACTTTATAGAAAGGTAAGAATTTTCTATAGGTATTTTCGAAAAGAAAATCCAATACAATATTGTACTTTTGTATTCAAAATATTTACCTGTGTTATAGTGATGCATGCCGATTAAACCCCTTCCAATAGTCCATTTGACTGCTGCACCAAGTTACAATGGCACAATGCGTATGCGCACTCCACAGCACAGTACAAGTTCAGTGCATGAGCAGAGTGCCAGGGACACAATGCAAATGGAGTTCAAGTGCAGTGTGATGAAACTCCAGAGACGCTGGGATTGTGGCCATGTGCGCCGCAGGTGTAGGAATATGTAAGGAGATTCACGTTTTCATGGCACATTTTAATAAGGGCTTAAAATACAAAAGGTGACACGCAAGGATACTTGTGCACAAGCGACATGTATTAAATAACAGTGATGCCCTAATAATATACAACAAGTGCCGCAGGCATAGGAGTATGTAAGGAAATCCACGTTTGTGGGGCCCATTTTAAAAAGGGCTTAAAAGGCAAAGGGTGACACGCAATGTTACGTGTGCACAAGCGACACTTATTAAATTGCCATGATGCCCTAATAATTTACGTCAAGTGCTTCTAGTTGTCTTTCTGTAAATTCCATTTTATGTTCAACCATCCACATCTCATTTCACCATTGCAGTGCATAACTTTTCTTACTAATAAAGATAAGGTTAATAATGTAGACATATGAGATATCAGCACAGCAAGTTAAAGGGTTTCATGTTCAAAGGTGTGTAGCAAAGCAATTCCATGCGGTGTACTCACCTGCCAAAACGGACGACACATCGCGTGGCGCCAAGTTAGTCATGACTCCTCTTGCAAGAGGTGCAGGGCGGTACGTCGTGATCGCGTACAGCACGCCAGGAGATATTCAACTTTTGCAACTATCACTTAATGTGAAATAGACTTATATTTTCCGGAACCATTTCGTACTAGCCACCCAAGATACCGCCCCTTGCATCCACCCAGTGTTTGTATCGCCAGGGTGGAATTTCTTTTACAATTAATCTATTATTTGACTTTGTGTCTGCATTTCTGTCGCACCAACGGTGATATGCTAAGTTCAGCTACAATGTGAGTTGTCTGAAACAGAGATGTCTAAAGAAGTTGCTTAATAAAATATTAAGTGAAGGGTAAGTACCCCTTATATAATTACTATTAGGATTTATTGACTGTTGTGTTTATTGCGATTTAAAGTGCATTATTGATTATTGTCATCTTTACCGTAATGTATCGAGGGTTTTGTTCATTATATTTGTACGTAGTTTATGTTTCAGGGTTCGTTTGTGATTTTATTAATATGTTTGTTATTTAAAAGCATGATGCAATGCAAGGAGATGCAAGTTGGGACAGAAAATAGTGCCGCTTTGGATCATGGGCAAGTTGCGACGAACCCGCATGTCAGTCGGACAAGTTAGGGGTGGATTCACCACATGAGATAATGATAGTTTATGGTGATTAACTGACAAAATATCTAGATTATCTGTATTTTGCATTTCAACACACACATTAATCTCCATGTTCTCTGAATATCTCGTTAAAATATAAACCCACCGATTTTGGCGGTTTTAGTCACATTATTGGGATTATAATGTAGAACATAAACAAATATTTTGGGAAGGTGACAAGAGGGCAAAGTTATTTCACCGCGAATAACGAGAAGATGGCTCTGGCAATGTTTACTTTAATTTTTGAAGAATAAACTGATGACAAGTATTTTATTGTTTGCTGTCCACGATGTTTAAATGAAAGAATACTTTTTTGAAATATATGATGTAGATGTTAAGGTGCACTTTCGGCTTTATGTCAAATACAAGATTTTCAAACAGACTATATCGTTTTAATATTTTCCTTTACAACTATCCTGCATTAACATTAGGTATAATGGCAAATAAACAAGTGACTTTCGTAGGCCTAATTCAATAAAGAATGTGACAAACATCAGTAGTGTATTTAATTGAAAATGTCGTCCACTGATGAGAATTGTATGGCCATAGGACATATCCATGACATTGAAAAAAAAAACAGCAGTTATTGTTTCACTGGACATTCGTGAGGGAGGCTATTCTTGCAATACTATGGCTAATGGAACAGCGTATAATCGTGGAACCAGCCGCAAAATGAATACATTTTGGCACGTAAGAGAGACACGCGGTGTATAATTTGGTTCGTTACCCGAAGTAAAATTAGGAGACGTCAACAACCAAATACCACTCGAACACCGGGCAGAATTTCAGCGTGTCCCTGATGAACACAATGACGTATCTGGCAGTAAAGATCTATTTAAAAAATCACATGCTATTCCGTAAATAGATGAGAAACAGATACACACCAGCTCGTGCGGCTGTTTACCTCACCAGATGCGGATAATAAATAAACAGATACAGGAAATGCTTGGCGATTGAATAACAGAGCCAACAAATAGCCAATTTACTTCTGCGATCACATTAGCTCAAAGAAAAGGTGGAACTTGGCGAATCTGAATGGACTTTCGAACACTGAATCAGCTAATGTACAATGTGTTTATGCCGTACATCAGAATTTAGAAAGTGTTAAGTGCATTGGGGCAAACTATGGTGTGGATACCTTTAGATTTGAAGAGAGGCTATTGGTAGATGCCAGTAAAACTTAAGGACAGGCCGAAAACTACATTCATGGCCACAGATGGTAAGCGTTTTTTTTATTTTGTGCAATGCCATTTAGTTGGAATTGTGCACCCACGACATTCCAGGCAATGAAGGTTCATGTACACAATGAATGGCCTCACATGTTCAGTTGAGAAGTGCCATATAGGTAAAACCAGCATCAATTTCTTAGGCCACGTGATTGAACAGGAAGGAACCCGGCCAAAACTGGAATAGTTAAGTCTCATCGACAGCTATCCACAACCTAAGATGGGCAAACAGCTGAGAAAGTTTTTCGTGCTTATTAATTGGCTGCAAAGCAAATCCCAGGGTTCGCAACAATCACAGTGCCCTTTACCGTATTGTTTTCACAACAGAAAAGATTTCAGTGGACGAGCAAAGCAGAGAAAACTGTCTCAGATATCAAGTGTGAGTTCAGGTCATGCCCGACTTTAGCGCGATACGTCACGAGCAGGTATTTTTACCTTCAGACTGATGCAATACAGGAGTGAATAGGTGCTGTATTGTACCAGTTTGGCGTCAGTGGAGAGAAGCACGTTATTGACTTTGCGAGCTCGAAGCTAGGGCCAGCTGAAAGAATTTATGATGTCAATGAGAAGAAATGCCTGGTAGTTATTTGAGCTGTGAAAAAAAACATGCATATCTGTAATATCAGTGGTTTACACTATGGGCAGACAACTGGTGTGTAGTGTAGTTACATAGCTTACGGGAAGCAAGGAGCAAGATGACGAGATGGGTATTGCACTTGCATGTATACAATTTCGTCGTAGAACATGTGCCCGGCAAGGAGAAAGAACTGGTGGATACCCTATCATGCAATTCCAACAATGATGTGATCGTCCGGCACAAAGCAGAATGGGAGGACGTTTTACAGCTTAGTTCATGGGACCCCGTATCGGAAGTATACCTGCAACAGATAACAGTCTGCAAAAATGAGATGAGCAGTGGGCAGCTCATTTTTCATTGCACTTTCATATCTCATTACACTGCACTGCAACTGTACTCAAAGAACACACACACACACAAATAGCTTTGCAGGATCTAGTGCAGAGGGCAAACAATCATAGGGGGTGGGGGTATGCAGGCACATGTAAAACCCTACACAGATTGCATTTGTAGAGAAAATATTAGCCATATAGAAATTCATAATGAACTAAAAACAAATACCATGAAAAATAGCATATTCCCTGAACAAAAAAAAAAGTAAACACAATATTAGGTCAGTTACACTTCGAACACAGTCACAAATTAAATTAATGCTTATAATATACAATATCATGTCTCTAATTTAATGCAAATTACATCACACACAATCTCAAGCAAATCTGATATTATGTTGCATGATTAGAACATTTTAAATTTATTGTCAGCTAAAAATATGTGGCTGTCCACGTATTAATCACCAATCGTTACACTTCATCAGTTATGAAATAAGCAGTTCTCCAAGTACAAATGTCGCAGTATAAACATAACTACTGCCGTTGTTGTTTAGGTTATAACTACTACAATATATGAGCAACTTTTAGGCGCAATAAAAGCATTAGTGCATGTAAACTACTGGCAACTTTTTTTATCCATTCAGCTGCGAAGACCTTGTAATAAATTATATCACTGGCCACTCTATTTCGAGTAGTCGGAGTGCAAATGTGTGACCAAAAGAGCCGTGTGTACTTGTCTTCGGTGTATTTAATTGCATCCATTGCTAAGGGTGTAAGTGCTATAGATTTGATGTGCATTGCATTGCGCCAGAGCAAATGTAAGGTACTTATATTTACTTATTTCACCAACTACCTGCCACCAAACTTTAGTGCTGTGTTTCCTATCCCATCTGGACCCCCTGCCTTACTGCTCTTCAAACCCCTAATTACCTTTTCTGTCTCCCACTCCTTCATTTTAAACTTACTAAACACCCCCCGAACTCTGTTTGCCCCCCTATTCCAACCCTCCTTTGCCTCAAACACTGACAAGTACTGTTCTTGCAGCATCTCCGATTTTTCTTGGTCATTTGTCGCATACTTACCATCCCTACCTGTTACCAGAGGGATCCCTTCCTCACCCCCCTTAACCAACTAACATACCTAAACAATTTCCCCCATTCCTTGCCTCTTCCTTCTTCCACCATGTTCCCCAGAAATACAATATTTGCCTGTTTGATCTTCCTTTCAAACTTCCTACCCATTTGTTTCATCATTTCTTTAGATCTTATCGTCCCTTAATTTCTCCACTTGGCATGTAATTTTCTTCACTTCCTCTTCATTTTCAAACTCTCCTGTCTATATTATGGTGGATCTCCCCCAGTCCATAACCTTATCATTGGCACAAATATATCCTACATGAGATCCATTATTCCTCTAAACTCCCTCCACAACCCCTCTACACCCATCTCAATAGACAATTTTTTAATCCTTTCTCTTACAAAGATTATTGCCCCCTTCTTGTCTCCTCTCCCATACTGCCATACCAACCTTTCTGCCATTTGCTCTTCTCTCATCCTGCCAATCCCAATTTCCACAACTGGGATATGATGGCCGCTTATACCGTCCAATACTATTGCACCAACTACAGCATTCCCAGGTCTGACCAACAGCACATCCAGCACTGACCCAACACTCTCCTCATTCCATCTCGTAGGTGTTTATACTACTTGGACTAATCTAGACTAGAATTGTTCGATGTTATATGTTGCCAATGGGGCGTGGCTAGCTGAAGGTCCGAGAGGAGATGTCGGCTACTGCATCTGGAGTTCCAAATGCCAAGCTGAGTGGTTCACATCGTGCAGTCCAGAAGAGGACACGTATGGGAACGAGTTCGCCTTCGCCGGGATAAAGGTTCCTAGTGTCGGGGGAGCTGGAGAATTCCCTCATATCCTTCTACACATGCTGCCAAGTAATAACATCCCACACTTATGTTAATAGTATCACTCGATATTATTCAGCTATCAGTCTCAGTTGAAAACATTAAATGCAATTAGTTAGTTAATATGTTATAAACTTAAAAATCAAATCTAATTTAAAATCATTCTTCATTTATCACAGACATATGTTATCCAGAAACCCACGGAAGGTGATTTAAAGAGTCAGTGTTAATCTTTGCTGAAAATTTATGACAGACTTTTTATGTTATGATGTGTAGTGCTTGGCACTGCAGAAACCCCATGTAAAGTTTATTTACAGTCAGATATATTTTATTTTAAATTTTGTTTTTTATACACAAATAACATGATTTTAAGTTAAATTATCACTGGACTTGAAAAAAAAAACCTTTTATTTTGCTGACCATAGACATTGAGTGGTGTATTTACCAACACGAACTTGTTATTGTTTAAACATTGAAAGACATATCTTAAATTTAATTTGTCCACTCGTGAGCATAATTGATTTGAACTGACATATTAAATTTCATTTTCATTGTATTCATGAAATATTTAAGACTTAATGCTTACCTGTGGTGGCATTTTACTGCATGAGCAGGGCAGTATTATGATTGTAATTTTAATGGTTGAATTTGATGTGTGACTAATGTCAATATCATATATAGGAACATGCCCTTCCTATTATTTTGGTAAGAATGGACACGAATTCAAACTTTATTGTTATCAGCTAATCTCGGTTGAGCTAATAACAATACTGTTTGCGACATCTGTACTCATGCTTGGCGTGGGTGTGAAAGGTCGGAATTCGCTCTTCTTCAGGTAGTAGCCATGAAATAGTGACTTCGAATTTAGAGGCCTGAGGTTATCGTCGATGATGGGCCATGGCATGGCCCCTGGTTCCTTTTTAATTATGTTTCTAAACACTGAGTTTGTGTTAGGCAACGTGTATTTCCTGCTTCTGCAACTCCAGGCATAGTAATTCAAGATATTTGAGGTGTGAGATGTGCGGGAACCAGAGGTGACGGCATCATCTGCGACAGGGAGACTCGGAGGTTTGACGACGTGCTGTGGTATGACTGCAGTAATGCAGATGGGTTCATGTATTTGGATCTGCAATGTTGCGGATATTAAAGAGTGAGTTTTGAAACAAATCTTACCAAGCTGAATCTTAGATGGGTTTTGGAAGTGGCACATTTTCACTTATAAAATGGAAGATGTATTTTCGGTGCTCTCTTAAGGTGTTTGCAAGTGTACTATGTTCTGAGTGTCATCATTGACTTGCCGAGAGGCCCAAGTTTTCAATGAACTAACTCCAAAGTATTTTTTTTTCGTTTGAAGAGAAGATATTTATTTCATTTAAAAGCAATTAATAAAATTAAAATTCTGTTATTTAATTGGATCTAATATTGCAAGTATTTTAACTACAATATCTCCCACTCAAAATTAGAAAATTTTTTTAAGAAATAGATATTATTCTTAGATTTATTATTTATATTTCGTCTACTACTAAATTTTGTAGAAAACTCTTTACGAATAAAACACAAGTTTTTTTTTTTTTTTTTTTTTTTTTTTCCAGAATTACTAAATATAAACAAACACTTGTGGTTGCACGATTTCTGAGGCGAGCACGTGGCACACGTAAACAAAACACTATAATTAAAATGACCATGGAAAAATAATATATACACAATTCTACAAAGAAAACACTTGGTACTTACTTCACTCATGGCAACACTGTGTAGATGATGCTGAAGAGGCGATGTGGCCTGGGGGTGGGATGGGGGCCTACATGATAGTCTGCTTAAAATACTTTCACTAATTTGAATTTTATAAAACTGTCTACAAATTGGTCGGGGGAAGTATATTTACATCGAAAAAAAATTTGCTTACAAATAAGTTTATTAACATAAAAGCTAAGACATTCTGATTTTGCTAAACATGTTGACATCACAACAGTTCAATATCAGGTCACTGGAGATTTGTTGTGCGCAGCCAGAAAGGTCTTCTTAGCTAATCTTTCCCTGTTTTTTAAGTTTGGAACGCGTACGAGATACCTGGTGAATTAAGTACTCATTTGTTCTTTTGTTGCTGCCGTCGGTGACGGTTCGAATTTTTTAACCTCGGCGTCGGGGTAGCGTCTTAACTTGCCCAGTTGCACCATTGTGGTACGAAACTCGATCCTCTATCTAATGTAAGATTTTTATAGAAAACTGTTGCACCATGTTGGAATACATTTGTTTGGAAGTTTTGAACTCGAATTGTGCCACCAAAGATATCAGAAGAGGTTGCAACAGTTTTCGTTAAAAATCTTATATCTAATACAGGGTCGTGTTTGGACTTACTTTTGTGCATCAGTCAGTATGTGCGTTTGACTTTTTTTAGTGTTTTCAATGGATGTTTGATTGTTGAATTATTGAATTTTGATGATTTTGCTGTCGTGTTTAAGCACGTTTTTCTTTGTTCTCAAATTTTGTTGTATTCAAAATTGGAATTTTGTTCTTGCTGTTCGTTATCACCCAAGGCTAATTATCTTTGTGTGGTGTAGGCGAAGAAAAAGAAGAACTCCATCCAGTCTGTTACACCTTTGCGTGTTTTGTTTTAATTCTCTGGGTTGATGTGTTAAAATGGCTAAAGAAGCGTGAGTGTTTATTGTAATTTATATCGTATGACATCCTTGCGATTACGATTACCATAAAGATTGATGAATGATGTTTGGTTATTGTTCAATATAATATACAATTTTTAAATTATATTTTACAAGTAGCTTTTGTTATATGCATGTGATCGTGTTGAGTCTGTAGGGTGTCAACAGGCTTTGGAGGTTACGGATGAAATAATTGTGCTACTTCTCTGATATTATTCACATTAACATTTCTCGTCCCGTGTGTTATAGGTGTTCTGTTGGCGTACTAGTTTATTTTACGATGGTTCTGGGAGAACATATTTGTTTATAAGACACGCGATGAGCATTGTATATTGAATTATGAGTCTTAAGCCAAATGTTTTAGGAAAAGTGTGGAGCGCAAGTTGCCCAGTTTATAATGCAAATAACCCGAAGATGTGATTTTTATCAACTCTATAGTCAATAACTATGGAGACCCTCTTCGCATAAGCCTGACGCGGCGGCTAGGATTATAATCCGGACAAATGTGTATTTCATAAAAACTTGACATGTTTACACATTTGTAGTAATGTATGACAGTTTTGAGCTGACAGGTAAAAATTCGACAACTGTGCCAAATATTACATTACATATTGTTTTATGTAAAAGATAAGTTTAATCACTCGGTGATATATCTACAAATGTGTAAAATTGTCACTGCAGAAATGACAGGCAATCTTTCTTATGTAACCAGTAATTCATGATGTTTACAACATGGCAGTGAAATTGTGTTTCAATAATGTGTAAATTAACATTGCTTGCCAAATAGCATCTCCTTTTCCTCTTGAATAAGGTTTAATATAGATAGTAATTGTATCCACATTACTCTGTATTCTGCTGCTAGAATGAACAAAGTTATGTGGTTGAAATTATAATTTTTTGCTTAATTATTTCCGGTAGGAATAGACTGTTCAAGAATCGCATATAGTCTTGCGATTGTTTATTGTAAGCACACTCAAGTGCTTTATGTAACATAAAATTTGTCGTTTATGTCGCATCTGTCACATTTTGTGAATTAGGGTCTGGTTCTATTTACCAATGTCCCAGAATACAGCATCTCGTTTTTTGGCATACAGACTTGCCGCACGTGACTGGAGTCAAATTAGATTAGAATCTCGGGTTGTTTCATATTTGTCAGTATATGCGTGTAAGTACGTACAGGTTCGTACTAGTGATGTGTACTTGTTGAAACTTCGGACAGGTCATCATCGCTTCATGTTAGTCTGGTCGCACATTCTGGCTGAAATATCAGAATCTGTGACAGAAAATTCAGTTCATGATGATACTTGTCATCGCAGGACTTCCATTTTGTCCAAATTATACCCGCCTATGACTCGGCGTACCACCGTGCGATTTCTGTTGGGACCTATGATGTACGCTGTCTTTGTAGACCAGGCTTTAAATACTATTTGTTCTTCAGAACTGTGAATTGTACTTATTGTGTGACAATCCTTAGTTTATTTTTGTACTTTTGTAACAACCACAAGTATATTTGTGTGGTAAACACTTAGTGATTTTTTTATGTTTGTTTATTGTGTTTCTCTAAACGGTATAGTGGGATTTAAATGTATCTTTATTTTCTCCTTTGTAGATGGTAGAAAGTGGTTCCATCACATGTCCAGGTTCAACACATGATCATTTTCTCTAGTTTGTTGCAATGGTTAATAAATGTTTGTTTTTCACAATGGTGCAATTTATGTTTTAGTAATATTTCAGTATGCTATTGATTTGTCCTTTGTTGCTGTGTGCCAGTAGGTGTCAATATAGACATTACACATTACTCTCCCTACTATTACCAGCCCTTTTCTACATTCACTCTCTTAACTCTAGTATTTCTTTACTAACGATTTTATTATTTTTGAAAAAGGAAGAAGAAAGAAAAAGAGACTAAAGTCAAGACTGTGAAGGGACTTCCTGTTGTCCCTGAGTCAGTTCTGAAACGAAGGAAAAGGCGCGATGCAACTAAATTGGACCAGATAAAAAGGGCAATAAAGGTAAGAACACTTGTTAAATTTTTTGCCAAGTTTGAATTTGTTTATATAAAACTTCATGCGAGACACTTGTCTGCAGGATGTATTTTCTCACTTCAGAGATGAATATTAATCTGTATTTATTCAGTAATTCATAGTGAGTAGTAGATAACAGTGGTGAATATTCTGGTTTGCGCTTTTGTATACAAATTGAGCAACTTTATGTAACAACAGAATATTTCATGTAACTCGTTAAATATGCAAGGGAACATGCGTACAGGATAATTTTATAACACAAACATCATTGAATACAATGCCAATTCATTTAATATGCTCCCTTCCCCTCCCCCTTCAATGTACAAATTGTTCCTGTAAAAGTGCTAAATTACTCCTTCCCACCCCCTACCACCTTCATTTTTTGGTGTGGTTGTAAACTCGTCGATGTTACAGTGAACATCCAGCAGATATACTGACATTGTAACAGTCGCAAGTTATGTGTTAAAAAAACCAAACAACTGACTCATTATTTACTTTAGTCATATCAAAATTTATCAAGATTTGTCTTATCACAAAATTAATTAACAAATGTGTAAAGCCAGAGGTAGATCTTACAATTACAGTAATAACTATTGCTCAAATAAAAGTTACATTAAAAGTTTACAGTGGGGAACAATGAATGCTCAAGAGTCTACCAAAGTCTCTGGCCTCTGATATACAAACAATACATATTTTAAAATGTACCCTAAGACATAAAAGTGACTAGGGTTCTGATGGATCCTATCAAAGCCCCTCAAAAAGGAATTCAAATACGATTAAAATAGCAAAAACTTGCATAAAAGTTGTGTCAGCATTACCATGAAGGATTTAAAAAAAGGAAATAGTCAGGTCAATGAGAGCATATTTTAAAACCAGCGATACAAAAGCGAGGGCAGTCCTTTCGATTCTTGCATTAACACTTAAAGCAACAGTTACGGGGCTAGCTATGAAGAATGGCAAAAGCACTAGATTATAAACATGATGTGAAATAAGGAACTTGATTAAGGGATTCACAGCCACTACAGAGCAAGTTGAACCAAAGACAATTCAGGCAGGGAATTTTGAAAGCAGCAGAGTCATTACCCTATACCACACAATCTTAAAATAATTATTTTCTATTGAATTTTATTTTCCAAAATTAATTTTGTAATTTTCCAATAGTAATTAACTGTTGTATTTTATTTTCTCATAATTTTCTTCGCGCTTCACCGGAAGTAGTATTTTATGTTTGTTCTTAGGATTGTGATGGTTGGCTTCTGGGTTGGAGCTACAAACTTATGGACGCAATTATTTTCGCTAGTGTCTTGATTGCCAAAATATCCTGTGCCACCATAAGTTTAGGTATTAATTATTGGTCCCATAAATTTCAGTTTAAGTGAAAATAATATGTGTGGTGATGAAAGATACAAGGACAAAACATGAATGAATTACTTCCAATGATGGGCATTTTCGGTAATTATTGTCAGTGAGATTATACGCTTGGACAACAGAACAATAATTATACATAACAATCCACTTTTGAATATTTCATGTCAAACATATAATAAAGTAAGACTATTTAAGATTGCAAAACACCTTAGAAATAATATTGAGCAAATAAGATTATTCAAGTGGATTTTACTAGCACTTCTGTAAAATCAAACAACACTGCAATTGTCAATTCTTTGATGAATAAATAAACTATACTAGAGCATTGAAAGCGACTGCTGCCAGTTATTGTAATGTTATTAATGAAATTTTAGAATTGAACCAATGAAAAAACATATCAAATACTAATAATGTTCTATCTATAGTGAAGCTTTGCATAAAGTTGATTGGCATGTAAATCAGTTAGTCTCGTGTGTTTTCAAAATCACTAAAATGCTCGGGGTTGGCATACAGTTAGTAGTGCAGGTAAACTCCTTACATTTGTACCACAGGGATGTGCTGGTAATTAATTAGGAAAAATATCTTGTAAATATGCAATTAATCACTGGACTGGAGTTAACTCTATCTTCCAGCCCTATCCCGCTGACCGGATGGCTCAAACGCCGGAGTGCTTGGGACAAGAATGACACATGTACACAAATACTTTATACTGAACAAGTATTTAATGATATTACATCTATAGAGGATTTGAAAGATGTACTTTAAAGTGAAAAGTACTTTATACTGAAATTTTACCTCTTACTATTGAGAAATTTTAATTAAAATCATGTTAATTAAAATATATTTTAGTATGCAAATCGAGCACAAGACATTTTAAATAAATATTGGGTAACCTCTGATAAGGAATTTCCTGACATTTTTTTTAGAGGTCTTCCGGCCAATGTAAGATGCAGCGCTGCTTAGCGCCGGGTGCCACTACAGCCAGGTGATGCCAATCAGTAAATTGGGACTATATTTCGTTCAACTACAGTATGAACTTTCAAATCAAGATTGTTTTTAAAGAGACTGTTTAAATTGTGATCTGCAGAAATGGCAAACCAGAGGTCTGCTGCTCTATTGAATCAGCTCGTGCCGGGGTGGAATTTTAAATGTACCCTGAAAGGAGTGAACTTCAAAATTTGGTGACTTTTAAATTTTGAATCCAGAAATTAAATTTAGTTGGAATTTTCCCGTTGTAGTTTTCAAGACTAATTTTGGTGAAGCAGCAATAATTAATAGTTTATTATTGTCCATTTCATATAAGTGGGGTAAAATCTGACAATGTGACCAACCTACACACTATGTAAACAGTAAATGCTCTTGTTTGAAAAGTAATGTATAGGCTGATGAATTGCTGCGGGATGCATGTTGTTAAGTTGGTGATTTTGATGATTGCTGTGGAAGAAAATAATACTCAGAACTAAAAGTGTAATTATACTTTGCAATATTTTTGGTTTAAATTATGTTTTTAATGCAATATTACATTTTTTTGGCTTTTAGTGAAATTACTTTAGAAAAATGTTTAGCAGTTATGACAGCATGTCGACACAAATAAGTAAACGTGTCCAGCCAGTGGCTAGCCATGTTTCCAGTTTCCAGCCTGGTGAACGCTGTTGTCTGTGTGCGTTTTTTTCATTGTGTTTATGCAAATATCTTGTTGGTGTTGTCATAATATTTATTCGGTAGTTAATTCATTATTTTTTTGGTATGCTTTCTTCAAGCATTGTATGTTGTAGGTACCCTTTGTGATGTGCTCCCATGAGTCAATGTAGGTGTTGTTGCTATGACAGTGTAACTGTATGACTATACTTCCAAACTACCCCTCTCACCAGCGAAAAAGACATACATGTTTACAAAATTTATATTTAGTGTAGTCAAAATTTATATTTAGTGTAGTACAAGTGTTCAAAGTGCTCAGAGTGATGGAAACAAGCAAAGGTAAACACAAACCAAAACATTCTTACGTGCTCCACAAGGCCTTGGCGTCAGCCGTCTGTCTTGTAGTAGTTGTGTGGGAAATCCAGTATACTTGTCTGACTACTAATAGTGTGTAGTTGTGCACACATAAATTGCAGTGTGGTGACTGAACTCATCAGTCGTTATCTGGATTAGCAAAGACACTAGTTATAAAAAATTACCTTATTTAACTTTTCCCATGCATTTGACAACTGATCACAGGATATCCAACTCAAACACGTTAAATAAAATCATTACTGCTGTGTTTCTGATGACTTCTATGAAAAACATCAGTTACAGTAATTTTTACCAGACAACCTACAATGATTAAAGTCAGGTGACCTTGTAATTTTAAATCCCTTTACTATTTTTCAAAACAAACACTTAATAACACATTAGACCCTTAAAATTTCAATAGCTGACACATAATCGAAGAACATCTTAAATCAGCAAAAGTTCATCATTAATAAGAAACAAGACAAAAATCATTAAACAGAACTGCACAACTCGGATAAGATGCAGTGTTTTCAAATATGAAACATGGGCATAAATTATATAGACACTTAGTGACAAATGGAAGAAAATACTGCAGAAATAACACATCAAGTTTCACTACGACAAAATACCCTGAGGATACTGCTAAGAACATTAAATAAACTACAGAACGAGGGAACTGTTTTCAGTAGACACCAAACTTTCATTACAGTGTATAGGATTTTGGTGTGGGACATTGAGCTTTGAAACAAAATATTAAAAGAAAAATGACATTTTATTTACCTTAAGCTCAGACTGTGTGTGTGTGTGCGTGCGTGTGTGTGTGTATCAATGGGCTGCTGGGTTAGTCCAAAATAAATTAAGCATTGGAACATTTGAGTTCATGTGTGTGGCACTTCGAGTTGCATATTGTTTTGGTGGTACAGTGGAAAATTTTGCTCGTATGGAAAGGAAATAACAGTTATTAGTATTACTTCAAAAATTTTAACTTCAATGAAAAAATAAAACTTTATACATACATTGCAGTTCGTATTCATCAGATGCAGCAATACACACACTTTGACCAAAATTAACCTTACACTCGTTGAATTTACTTTAATGGGCAAATAAACAAATATTATTTACACAGTACAAAAGTTTTGAAAATGCAGCTTATTCTGGCCACTTGGCTTTCAATAATTATAGTAACGGTTTACAAATATATTATTTACAAAACATGCAAACTTACTGTTTGTAAAATTTGCAACCTCTTTAACACATGGAAATCCTTGCTAGTTTACTTCATTAAAATCAATTGTTCGTCACTAGCATTAAATAATTTATTTGCAGAATCGTTCAGTTAAAAAACACTGCACACATTTCCTGATACCAACATACTTAAACTTAGAATTGTAAATTATATTCGTGACGCTTCATTTTGGGTGGTGGTTAAGGAAAATGGTGGAATAGGCAGTTTTATGAAGCTGTAAGCACATGCATATTAATATTAAATTACCCTCTAGAAAATACACTACGGTAGTTTCTGCAACTAATGATGCTTAAAGAAAGCAAATAAAAGTAGTATTAACTACCGATAAAATATTCCGACAACACATTTTGCAAATTACATGAACAATGGTGTTCACCACCAGGCTGGAAACTTTTACTGTTCTTATGTGTTGACATGCTGTCATAATTGCTAAACCCGGTTTTAAAGTCATTCACGAAAAGCCAAAAACGAAATTTAATTTTGCTTTAAAAATATACTTTAAACCATAAATATTGCAAGCATAATTAAAATTTTAAAATACCACATTTAGTTCTGAGTACTATTTTCTTTCAAAGCCATCATAAAAATCACCAACTTAACAACATGCATCCCGCGGCAATTCATCAGCTGATATAATACTTCACAAACGAGAGCAGTTACTATTTACATATTGTGTATGTTAGTAACATTGTCTTCAGATTTTACCCCACTTATATGAAATGGACCATTCATTGGTGTCCTTAATTTTTAATATAAGGAATATTGTAAATTATGTTGCAGCGGCGTGCACTGCTGCACAAGAAGAGGAAAGATATCTTCAAACGTGCAGAACTGTATGTGAGGGAGTACCGTAAGCGCGAGAGGGATGAGTTGCGGCTGGCGCGACAAGCCAAGAAACAGGGCAACTACTACATTCCTGGCGAGCCAAAGCTTGCGTTTGTTATAAGAATAAGGGGGTCAGTATTATGGCTGGTTATTACTCTTTCAGAGCTTGAGGTTGGCTAAAAAATACTGATCAGTGAAAGTTTTGTGTTGAACTTAATACAGTGGAACCTCTGTAAATAATTTTTGAAGTGGCCAATTAAAAATCATGCATGTGGGCTTGTCCCTAAAACTCTTCTTAATGTAAAAGTTGAAACAAGTTACAGAAGCTCAATTTAAAACTGATGTAATGCAGCTTCTAGTGAGAGGCAACTACAAAAATGTTTGATGCTTGAAAACTTGGGCAGCAGTGTATCTATGTTCTCACATTTGGTCTCCTACTACTTAATTCTTTCCCCCTTAGCTCTAAGTGAAAACAGTTAGTGTCCCATTTTCCTTCATCAAGTTGAAGGTTCTTTTCTCATAGCAGGGTCCAGTAGCATCTGAGTCCTTCTCTATAATGGAAGCATGTTTGATGTAAACCAATCACTATGCTGCCTAAGGTTAAAGTTAACCACATTTTCTCTGATTTTGCAACCTAGGGACATCTCTAACAGAGTGTTTACTGGTCTGGAAAACCTGAGTAAATCAGTAGTTTTCAAAAAAAAGTTGGGAGGTTTTTGGTAAACTGGAGTTGGTGGCGATTGTTACTTTATTTCATTGGAGGTGCTGGAGTCATAAATATAATTATTTATCTTGCTGTTTTTCGAGCATTTGCAAGCAATATAGGGTAAACACTCAAAAAGGATATTTCTCCATGTTTAGTATTGATTGCTATTTGTAGGTACAAAAATGCATATACTGCTGCAGTGGACATTTTGGTACATCTGCATATATTGATACTATCTTAATACCATGAGCAGAGTGATTTTTGCACTATTGTGTAGAAATATAATTTCACGCATTGCTTAATTGCAAAACATATTTCCCATACAGTGAAATATCATTGCTGAGATCCTGTTTGTTTTGTTTTCCTGCAAAAACCATTACTATGAAACACAGTGAATTTTCAATGTTTTATTCCAGTTATTTACATTTTACTGTATTTCTCTTAAGCACATTTGCGAAAGATTGTGTTCATCAGTAATTTTTTAATGCTATGTGAATGCAAAACAACGTAGAAAATCGATAACTGGTGCTATCTATAGTATTGTTTTTATTCTGAAACAGTTTTTCTTCTTTGTACGTCTTTACTGCATTTGTATAGTCCATTCCCGATTGGAAGCAACTTATGAAAATGAAACTTTGAAAAAACTCTCTTAGGCGTAACATGTCGCCTGTTTTTTCAATAACCTGTATTCCACAAATATATAACACTGTGGTTAACTTCAGTGTACTGTATTATTGAATTAATTAACCTTTACCAAAATATCTTCTATAACTTGTAATATTTATTTCCTTTTTAAATATGAATTAACGAGTGCAGCGACATGTTTGCAACGACCGGTGAGAAATAGTTAACAGTTAAAATATTTTAACCTTTTTTTTTTTAGTATACTATTTGTAAATTAAACTGTGCCTATTTAAATATTCCCGATGGCAACATCTCATTTTAAAATAACAGCGGAAAATATGAGTAGGCTGTAATGGTATGGTTTTATCGAGTGAGAAAACGATTGAAAAACTGTGGTGGCGAGGCTTGTCGCCCACTTTCTCTTTGTCTCTTTCACACTCTGGAAATTTCATTTCGCTAGTAAGCGGGAACCTTTATACATGTTTTCAATTGTAGCATATTTCATACTTATTACAGTAAAATAATGATTCTTGAATTTGTAATAAATGAATTATGAGTCATTAAAAGTCAATTAAAAGCATAAGTTTTCTTTTAGGAATTATATTTTCAAACAAAAAACTTAGGCCATGTTCCGTTCCCTGCACTAATGCGACCAGCTTCATAGCCACTGGTTGTTGTTCAATTACTCCATGCCTTTAATACTGGGCTTGGGAACGGAACAACTTCCATGCTCTATTTTTGGCGCATAATTTGAGATTTTTTTTTACGAATGGCAAGACATACGCGATGGTAAATCCGTGATCCTGTTATATGATTTGATGGGATAACTTGTTTATAATTGTCATGTGTAAGCGGGTCATAATAAAATGAATTGAATATTAAGTATTTAACAGCCACCATGAATGCATATTAACCTGAAAGTCGTACACAGCAGACTAACATGTCACAAGTTGGCATTTCAACCTGTTTTATTTTCGCTTAGTTACGTTTGCTTGGGTTCTTTTTATTTTATTTCAATGGAAAAAAAGGAAACAGTGTTTGTTATGTTGCGGGAGGGGGGGGGGTTGATGGAGTAGTGTAAGTTTTGCTTGTATGGAAATAACTTTCAAATTATTTTAACGTCAATGAAGAAAATACATGCAATATGTAGTCGTTCGTATTCGTACAAATGCAGCAGTACACACACATACACACACACAGTTTGGCCGAAGTTAACCTTACACTCTTTGAATTCACAATATAGGCAAAGAGACAATTATTATTTACACACAAAAGTATTCAAAGTGCTATTTTTTTAGGCCACGTGCATTTCAATAATTATAGTAATAGTTTACAAATAACAATATTTACAAAACACAAAAACTTACTGTTAGTTGAATTCGCAACCTCTGAAAACATTTTTTCCTTTGGAAATCCTTTCACGGCAGATGCTAACCTCCAAATCGCGCCATTGCCTATGTGCCAAAAATGTTCGTACAGGACTATTTTGTAAGAATGCCTTCCATTTCACTGTGCACATGTACAATACGTACACTTTTTAAAACGTAATAATAAAATATGCTCCTGTCAATTACAATAAAAATATACGTGTCACGTAACATAGTTGAATACGTACACATTTTTCATTGTAATAATAGCCAAATATGCGTTTCACATTAAATAATAGGAGACTATATGTGTGCCATTGATGTAAACTGTGCAGTGTTCTGGTAATCAAAAGCGACACTGCTAGTGCTAGGTTTAAGTCCAAAGATGAAATAAATCTTTTATTTACATTGAAAACTAATGAAGTGAAGGGCAGTTGTGAAGAATTTAGTTCATTTTAAGTTTTCCTCATTTATTGCTAGATCAATAATATTTAGCATTTTATCATGTATAGTGCAAATCTTCGCATTTGCGAAATTTCTGGGACTTTCTATAATAGTGTAGGTCCAGTAGTTGATTTGTGGCCCAAGCTCTGTAAAAGTTCCCACTGATCCCCCACATTAGTAGGCAGATTACAGATGTTGAGCCATGTGGGCCACCAATGCTACTACTGGATGTGATCTCCAGCTAAGGCCAGGCAACAATACCCAGGCCAATACCACCTTCAGCGCCTAGGTGCTCTGGTAGGTGATATAACCTAGGCTTGCTCTCTCCTTGGTGGAAGGTATTCCTAGTGGTCGTGGCTCCTTTGTTCCTTCCCTCTAGCACCTGGGTGCTCGGGGTAGTAGGAAGCAACAGGTGGCCGTTTAATGGGGGACCTCAGTCAAACTAGATCGGATTTACAAAAGTTCTTGGTTTTTGTTGGTAGTGCACAGTGCTACCTATTCCTAGTAGGCGAAGCAGACATTACTCTAGAAATAAAAGCGTTAGTACAGAGAACAAAGCTGTATTAATTGAGGACTCAATAAATACAGTTACTCATGCTATCTTCTACCAAGCAGACGGAGTACTGAAGGTAAACTACGTTAGCCAGGGTAGGGGACCTGGTCCTAGACTAGAGGGAAAGTGAAATAGATAACTGAACTTATAACTACTCAACTAAAGCTGTCTAATTGCGGGCGTCTGGAAAAGACAAAAAGAAGTTCAAGTTAGTAGCAGGATATATTCGTTTTCGATGGGTGTCGGGAAGACTCGTCGAAAAGAGTAGCCGCTGTGGCTATTGAAGACTCTAGGTTCGCTGGAGGTCCCAGCACTAAGGAGTGCTCTGGGTTAACTCTAGAGAAGAAATACGAATGACTGCTGGAGCCCCGCCACACATGGACTTATATAGTCAGAAGTTTAGGCTGCCGCAGCAGGGTGTGGGGAAGGTGTGTGATGTCCTTCTGCTGCAATGCTGGCATGGGAGGGGGGCACCCTCTTGTCAGTATTCTTGGTTCGTGGAACTTTGGTGGCACTCAGCCGTGCCCGAAATGGCTGACAGCTTGGAAGCACTCAGCGCGGTGAGGGGAGAAGCGGTGTGCTCGCTGATTGCGTAACCTTGTAGCCACATGTTCGGCCACCTGGTAGCTTTAAACCGCGCCGCTCAACAACCGTATATTGGTTTGCTGTATCAACTCACACGGGTAACTTCATATGACGAGCAATGAGTCTTAATCGTAGTTGGTAGTATAAGCGGCATGAGTCAACACTCTAGAATAGATACTAAGTGGTCAATAGTTGGGCAGATGATAAATGTAGATGGTACTTTGAAGTATGACAGACTTTCTCGAGCAATGCTTGCAATTCTTTCTATTTCATATAACAATACTGAGTACGAAAGAATATTTTCTTGTTAAGAAAAATAGGATGCAGTTTAGATAATGACAGTCACAGTTTTAGAAAAGCTTATGAAACTGAAGTCTTCCCAGCGTGGGCTATGTTATGAGCAAGAATTTGATTGAAATTTTTTGAAAAAGGCCAAATTAGCATAATTTATGTCATTGCATAACTAAAAGTTTTGTTTGGTAACATGTAACTGACTGCAGTAACCAAATTCTGTTTCTGGGGTGCTGGCCAAAGAAGTGGGATCATGTTCCAAAATGACCATGCCAGGAATTAGTGTGCGGATCATATCACCAGAAGAATGAAATAGTTGGCCGCGAGGTTAAGCTGCCAGTTGAAAACTGGAACCGCTAAAAATGTTAAAAAATAAAACTTGAAAACTGATCGTAAACACACAATAATACAATCCTGTCACTAAGTAAAATATCCACAAACAAGCTTACCCAAAACGGCAAATAAAAATACTTACTTATCTCAAAAATTCAGGAAAATTTCACCACCTAAAACGTAGCTAACTACGTGTTTAGTGGAGAGAAAGTGAAGAAGAGAGAAACCTGAGTGGATATGTATATACATACACATATACCAAGAGATGCTCCGGACTTAATAGTCTCGTGCGACTAATCAATACAAATCTATAATGTCAAGAAAGGTATGATTATTCACAAATTAAGTTATTCAATTTTGATCACTGAAATTAAGCATTTGCACAATGTTATGTATGTAATTAATTAAGAAAATTATTTTTTATTTTAAACAAACAGTATAAAAAACAGGTAAATATTTAAACATTACACAATTTTCAGATGATACATTTTGTTTTAAAACTACAAATTGAATAAACAAAATAATTAAGTGTAACTAGAGCACATTCCAATAGTTAAAAAAATATTGGGCGGAATACTGAACAAATATGGAAGAAATTAATTAAATTATATTTTGAATAAACATTTGTTAATGCAAATGGCACAGAAACCAACAATGCTTAACAAAAAAAAAAGGTTCTAATTGTTATCAGTGCATACGCGAAGTAAATGGGATGATGCTGTATAACAAATGATAGATTGTGAAATCGAATGTCTATATGCTGTTCGCGCTAAAGTGAGCACTCTTGAAAGCCCTGCCAAAGTTCTACTTTTTTGCCCATTATGTATCCTTTCGCCACATGTAAACAAACATTACCATGTGGTTGCCACATGTTACAATCAATATTTCCTTTTCAGGACTGGCTAAATATTTTGGACCCTAAGTGTTGAGCAATTATAACTAATTACATAATAACTGTAGTACACGATACCCATGAAGTGTGTAAATGAATGTATTGTATGTACATATAGGTATAAAAACATGTATCGTATATAACACACACACACACACATATATATATATATATATATATATATATTACATTATATATATATATATATATATATATATAATGTAAAATAGACAATAGGAAAATATGTAACATATATAATCATTTGGGCCATGTCAAAGCTCCGATAGACAAAAACTTTACATAACAAACAACAAACTATTGAAAAATGAACGCAGTAGCGATGAAGTCATGGAAACCGTGAAACAGCAAACATTAAACTTGGGCTGTGAACAAGGACCAAAACGGCATGTTAAAAAGACACAGTAATTGCGACACCATAGTTAACCCAAAAAATAATTTTGAAGGGCAGCCAAATCCAGATTTTGAAATAGACTAGCACTACTGTACACCCAAGATACAACACCACTTGCACACAAATTACCAAACATTTAAAAACTGTATTGCAAACTTAATGTTTCCCACGACTCGCCATTTTTTAAGTGTCCCATCGCCCTGTAGTGTGACTAGTAAAACGTCAGCTTGAAAACATGGTAGCTGTGTTCGGCCTCAGCTGACCTAAGTGAAGTGTAACTAAGCCATCAGGAAAAAAACTTAGATCCTGCAGGCATAAGGTAGCGGCGTAAAGTGGCAGACGTTTGAATCGTAAAGCGAGGCCGTGCAAGGCCTTAAATAAACAACACGACAAATCAAAAAATATCTACGCTCAAAGGGGAAAGGAATGGAGGCAAAACAGCGAGGAAAGATGAGGGGATCTGGTACGAGCAAAGAGTACACCACTGCACAAAAGTAGATGGTGCTAATAAACTTAACGTGGCAGTATATAAAATACGTATAAAATATGTGCATGTATATGTACATTTGTAGAATAGTTTCATGTGCACCTTTATAAATGGAGATAAATATTTTTCAATATATGCCTATTCAGTATGTATAAAATAAAAATAATTTACGCTAAAAATATACATACATAAACATACATACACAAACATATCAAATGCATTACTGTGTGTTCGTACACTTCTGAGGCCCTCCAAAAATGTACTGAACATTTATACTGTGAAATGAAGTGATAACAGAAGGGTATACCAGGCTTGTAACTGGCACCACCTTCATTTGTACAAAATAATTCTAAATATAATGTATATTACTTGTAGCTAAATGAAATACAGATCCGGTGATGGCCACTTTTCTGGTGTCTCTTGTGGCCCAAATGGATGCGACATTCCTTTTTCTCAAACCCACACAGACCTCAAGAAACCAATTTTACAGGTAAAGTGCATATACTCTCATCTTTGTTGTGGTTCCTTCATTGCAATGACTAGCAAAACTGAAAACTTAAATGAGAAAATTATTTAAAGAAAATTACTATGCTTACGAAAAATGGTTCATGCATGTACACAAAGCTGAAAGAAATGTCTTATTATTAATGTAAAACCAATACATATCCACAAATTACAGCAAAATGATAATGTAAAGGACAAATTTTAAAAGTAATACTTACAGGCAAGTTACTTTTATCTGGTCTGTATTTGACTTCATTACTCGGGAAGATATTTCCTTTTGTTTGTTTCTGGATAATCACAACCAGAGAATTTTTTTTTACGCTTTTAGGTATCGTTTATTGTAAAAATTGAAATGTAAATAATTTATCATTTAAAATATGTCTCAGATCAGTTGAAAAGATTTATTTTTGAAAAACCCACCTACCAACTCTATATAAATTTAATTTCTTCTGTACAAATGTAGCAACATAAACAAACTAATAATATTATCATTATATCAACTGTAGCCAGACCACTGTGCTTTTGTGTTTTGTATGTGCTCATTGCTATAACTGTGAATGTTAGGTATGCCAATTGTAGCCGGGCCCTTATTGAATGCTAGCTCATACAGCTTCTTTAAAAATTAATTTAACGCTTACACTGCGTAATGTAATCTAACCTTTAAAAACCGTGCATTTACAAGTTAACAGGAGCTCTGAGAGGTTGGGGTGTTTACTATGTTGTGTAATTTAGTCACATTAAATTTCAATGCCTAAATTTTTTTTTGCGGTGAATGTGGCAGATATAACAATTAGGACTACTCAAGAACGGATACTATCGTCATTGATATTTCTCAAAAGGTAGCAAGTTGTGTCGAACATCCATTATGAAATTTAAACATGGAATTACTCTATATCTGTTGACAAGTAACTGTAAATAATTTCTCATTTTTCTTAGGCAAGCATTACCAAATAAAACAATACTTGCATCAAGAAAGAATGTCGGCAACTAGCACAGTTATAGGTCTATAGTTAACAAAACCAGATTCGAATTTTGTAGTTTATGATGTTCGAACACATTTGGTGTTACATCAAACTGTGATGTTTGCTATGTTAACAATAGTAAAACTGACTCTAACTTGAGACGTATAACTACATGAACATATGTTGGCCTTCATTACAAAATAACAGTGATTTTAAAACATGTCAAATTAATGTATAATTATTGACCGGCACATTTGCATTTGTTACCAAGGCAGGTTTAAGAAAGGTTACATGGCTGGACATAAATTGATAAGTACAGATGTATTTGAGGTTGTGGCTACATGACAAAACAACCGTGATATAAAAACTTGTAAAATTAACATATAATTATTGACTGCTAAATTTTCACTTGTTATCGAGACAGATTTGAAAGAAAGGTTAAATAGATGGGTGTAGGTAGAAAGTTACAGATAACTTTTTATATTATTTGTCATACTTAGGATGTAACATATACTTCGCAAACTCACATGAATATATTAATGTTGCGTTTCTGCTGTCGTTCATTATTGTTATCTATCTTTCCATTTATAATATCACGTTTCTAACTGTCAATTTCTACTTGGTCTTTATCAATGATTTACTTCAATAACATACTGGGAATAAGCGGGGGAAAACACATTGTATAAACTGTTAGGGAAAACGCGTCATAGAAACACATTTACATTTACCTCCGGACAGTTGCAGTTGAAATTTTCATTATTTCTGCATCTCTCCTCGGCGAATGAAAGAACAAATACTTTTGGTAAGATTTATTATGCCCTCCTGATGCTGAATATTTGTACATAGTTTGCTGGAACTCATAACTTTACACAAAATCACTCCAACACAATTAAACACTATACAGCCTATAATAAAACAATGCTCATTGCAGATATGCTGAAAAATAAATGAAAAATATTAAAACACAACTACTTCCAGTTTCCAAATTTGTAGCTTGCCTCGCAACCATTACACACACAAGGCCAAGCAACAAGCATGAAGGAACCACAACAGTGGACCGTTGGTTTTGTCCATTGTGCCGATCACCTGACACAATATAATTATGAGTTACAGTAATTACAATATCTTTATGCTAATAATTACTTTAAAATGTATAAAATTAACTTTGAACAACTTAAGTAGCCATAAATTTAAATATTACACTTGCAATAGACCGCGTTATTTCGTAGAACTACTTTTCACATGATTTTTGCCAACATAACTGGGTGTGTTCATTCGCTGTCTGTGTTGTGACACGTGGTTATACATACGCAGTTGCAGGCGGTGGTTTTTTTTTTTCAAAGGTTGATTTCGAGAATGCTCACTTTAACGTGAACTGCCTTTAAAACAATTTCATGCTAAAGACGCCCAGCATTTGGCATTGAATACATTCAAATGGGTGATTTTGTTGCACTAATGAATACACTAATTTTGCAAAAAAAAAATATAAAAAAAATAATTTCATTCACGAAAATTTCTAGAGCTTGACTGTGGCTGAAATGTGCTTTTAAAGAAAGCTGACTTTAACCTGTTAGTCAAATTTTTACTCGTATGCTGTCTCAAATACCTGGATCATTGAATCCACTGCATTTCATCACCCCATTCCTATTGAGGTCATTGGGTATCTTCAATACTTTTTCCACAAAATAGAGTTTAGAATTACAGGCATAGGCTGTTCATGGTAAAGTGAGCACTTTTGAGGCTATAGTTATTTTTTTCCTATCAGCCATTATTTATCCTTCCACCCCTTTTTTAGTAGATATATTAGTTTAAGTAATAAACACAGTACTTGGAAGTTAACATCTCAGGCTCAAATAAAATATATTAGAATATTATTCCAAATCACAGGGCTTCAAAAGTTCTCACTATTTCTGTTTTATCTTGAGTGTAAACATTCTGTTTTGAACCAATATGAATTTTGAGTGGTAAGTTTCATGTATTCATTGTAATGTGGAAAACTTATATTCTTGTAAGTGAATGTTACTATGTGTGTTTCAGTGTGAACCAAGTGGCCCCCAAAGTACGTAAAGTGTTGCAGCTTTTCCGACTAAGGCAAATCAACAATGGAGTGTTCATTAAGCTGAACAAGGTTTGTTTGCTTTGTAAACATTGAACAAATCACGCTGAGTAGTCCTTAGGCCGTCTCCCCTCTCCCCCGTCATGCAGTCAAATTTTATGGTTAAACTATGTAAAAAAAAAAGTATACTGATTCAAATGTCAATGCACAAATGTTTACTTGAAACATTTTATGTTTCAGGTGTCATCAAACCTTTTGTAATTAGGCTCTCAAATAAAACTAACATTGTTTCTAATGCTATCTACAAAATGTATAGTACGTGATAATTTAGTAATGAATTACAGTCGAAATTCAAACCATTGAACCTGCTTGAACTGAAAGTCCATGTCTAACTAGCATTTTCTGTGGTCCCGGCCAAATTCCTATGTAAACAATGCTAAAAGTCAGGTTTTGCCTAACTCGAAATTTAATTTAATTCGCATTGATAGAACAAAAATGTCTGTAGCATCGCTGAAAATTACATACTCTGATCATTAAACAACAAAAGCATTAACAGAAAAGTACAAGTCAAGTGTACTCGTACATTACATCATGTAAACATGCACAAGTAATATGTACTAATATAAATCTCGAAGCACATTTTCAACACACACTGTTTTGCCTATGTGTTGCTGCCCTGTATTTAGTCCTATTTATGTAATTTACCACTTCCGAAATAACCTGTTGTTGAGTCGCACTTAGCTCGTACTTTTAACAAAAACTAATAATAGTCGTCAGACTACACATGTACCGTATTATGAGTGTATAAGCCGCGTGTGTGTATAGGCCACACCAGAAATTTTTGATAAAAAAATTATGAATAATTAGAAGTTTTTGTATTCCTGCAATTATTGTGAAGTTACGATTGCGTACAAACATAATATATTCCGACTTAATTTCTCCCCTACAAAACATTTGTGACAGAAAATTTTATGTTGCAATATTTACAAATATAAATCCCGCAATTACTATTCCACAGATGGTAACGTGAGTTGAGAAAGCAAATCCACTGCAACATGTTACACAAAATGGCATTTTATCAATGTGCACTTATAGTGCCAGGGCAGGCATGCGAACTATGTAAGATATCTTTCTCGTGTATGGCAGAGAAATTATTTTCTCAAGTACAGCATCTCTGGCTGGGCTCCAACTTGTTAACATTTTACATGTGCGGAACGGCCTATTTTTATAACAGATGGGTCGAACGTTCGAATTTCAAACTGGGCCCGAACTTGAAGATTATGTCAAAGATTGGTTCGAAAAATTTGCAGGCTTCCGTGTTATAAAAACTAAATTTCGCTTTTTTTTCGAGAATTTTCGCATGAAAATCATTGCACCATTTTTTCCCATTAATAATTATGCCTGGAAAGTTAGAAAAAGTCAACACTAAATTAAGGAAACTATTCACTGCACTTTATGAATAACAATATTAATTTTTATGCGAGGAAATAATTTCGCTGCTGTACAAGAGATATATCTTACGTAGTTCACACGGCCGCCGCTGCGCCACAAGTACACATTGATAGACACTATTTTGTGTAATATGTTGCTGTGTTTTGGCTTTCTCAAATCACCTTCCATCTGTGGAATTGTAATTGTTCGACTTTTGCAGCACAAAACAATTTTTGTGTGGATAAATTAAGTTGGAATATATTATGTTTGTACATAATCGTAACTTAACAAGATTTACAGAAATTCAAAAATCCAGTGTGGCCTATACACACCAAAATAGCTATTTCTGAGCAAGTGATTTCAAAAGAAGTGTTAAAATGCTGTTTTTATATATGTAGGTTTGAGTGTCAGTGTGCTGAAAAAATTTTATTCAATGTTCCCATTCGCATTGTTTTATTAAGTCTAATTGACAAATAACTATCAATGTGTTCAACATAAAGTTTAATAATTAAGGGTTTTTTGTTGCGACTAATATACCAAGTCTACAAAATGTCAGGAACTATGTCATTTTTATGTCAGTCCCCTGAAATTTGATGCATAGAATTTCCACTACTGAACTGAGCAAAGAAATGCATAAAAATAGACAATATACTTATATTGTAGAGTTCACAAATCACTGAAAACTAGTGTTGGGTTGATTTCAATTTCTGAAATCATTGGTTCCATCTATTCTGCTGGGATTGGATTCACAATGTAGTGATTTTGGAATTAAAGTTGGTAGATTCTCCCCCCTCCATTTTTTACACTGGGTAAAACCATACACTGGGTGTCCAGCGATCTGGACACCCAGTGGAATGGAACTTTGTAATTTAATTACTTTACTAACATTATTTTCGGTTGATTAAATTTTTGTATTTTAAACATTCACGTTACAGCTGTTCTTTACTTTTTTTTCTTTTACCAAGAAATTAATGGCAGTGAAATATTGTACTTCATCGTTGGCTACCATATCTTGGTAAAGTTTAATATGGCAGCAGTTAACCATTAATTACATATTTATCAATGTTTTTGATATACGTATATGTAATTAATGCTGATATATGGGATTATAACATTTCATTATGTATGGTACCTTTAATTTCTACAGCTTTGTATTTTATTTCTCTTTTTCATGCAGTGTGTACTGTTTTAAATATAATAGTTTCCGTTGCTGCCAACAAGTCAAGTAGTGATTTCATTAGAAGAAAACTTGATTTCCAATCTGATTAGTGCGATTCATATGCCAAAATTATATTAGCATTTTGTTTGTCCATAAGAGTGAAAAACGTCCAAATAATATTTGTGTTAACTACCTGAAGTTTCATGGTCAGGTTTGTTTTCACTGCAATGGAATGAACTAATTGCTTGGTCCTAGTCTTCAAAAACACTACCACCGATATCCATTTTTGTAAATATTGTTTTATATCAGATTAGTCTCAAATGATTCACTGTTAGTTTCTAATTCTCATGCAAGTAATATCCAAGTGGTATTGCAATAAACTTGGGTTACTTTACTGATGGCCCAAAAATAGAGTAGAATACACTTAATTGGAAAATGCAAACAACTGTGATTAATTACTTCCATATTACTTGACTTTTGGTTTGTTCTTTAGTGAGTCATTATTAGAGACCTGAACAAGTAGGTTTTTTTTTTTTTTCAATGTGTGTGATTTTTTGGGAAAGGTTTTTTTAATGTGTTATTTTCTTGCTACAGAAATGCAGGTTTCTGCATGAGAATTGCTCCAATTTTTTGTGTGCTTTTTATAAATACATACTGTTGAACTTAGTAAAAGTTTTGTTAGAGCGATGCACTCGTTTTTGCGAAGTGATTTTCTGGTCCCGTGAACCATTGTATGCTATTCCAAGGAAAAAAGTTGTTTAAAATGAAATTTGGATATTACATATAACTAAGTACTTTTTTACGCCCCATGTATTTATCCTAAAATACAGAACGTTTACTACAAATACAATAAAGCAACTCATTAACCAATTTCGGTTTTCGTAACAGTTCAGTACAATTAGCCTCCACATTTCACAATAAATTTCTGGTAGTGTTAAATCTCAGTCTTCCAGGGAGTAATAAATGACCACGTAAATAAGAAATTTTATTCAGGCAAAAAATATGTATTATGGTACATACACTTTAGACAGTTTTTTTTAATGGGGGGGCGGGGGATAAACTTTAGCCAGATTTGTTTTATATTTTCCGCCTGTCTCCTGGGTAGGAGGGGCTAAGGTACTCTGCTGCTGGGTAGCTAGATGAGCAATCTTTTTATTCCCTACCCTTCGGCCGGTCTTATCTTGTAAGTCATAGTTAGTTTGCTGCTGAACAAGGTACAGTGTGCACTTTGTACGAGAAACTATACCGTATGATAGTGTAGGTTCTGATGCGTGCTGATTCTACTCCTATTACAACACGACTCCAACTCATCGCCTAGGAGTAGGTACTGCTTGAATCTCTACAGAAATGAGCAACACGTTGCCTACCCCTACAGGCAATGGAACTTCTGTGTTTTTCCTTCTCACCTGGAAGGCACACATCTTGGCAGGCGCCCCCCCCTCTCCGCGCTCAGCGCCTACAAGTTGCCCAGACCTCGGCCATGGCAGAGCAAACCCGACGAGGCACAAAGCCAGAACCGCTGACAAGATAATTCTTACGCCACCCAGGGCCGGACATCACGCCTCCCCTGCTCCCTGTGCCGGTAGCGTAAAAGCTACCACTATATAGTGGCCCTCGCACAACCAAATACGTCGACGACCAGTCAACCCAGCGACATACAAACACGAACTTCTTTTAATTTCATTTGTCTCCTCTTTACACCTTTAATTAGTAGTTTAACTGTACCAACTGTAACTATTATTTTTGTCTAGAATCAACTTTTCCAGTTTATTTAGAACCAGTTCACCTACACCTGGAACCATGTAGTTACCTTCAGCTATCCTCAACTTGGTAGGAGGTGGCATAGGTCACGTGTCTGTCGAACATTCAATAAACACACGTTGCTTCTAGAGGTAGATTATGCTGTGCACTGCCAAAGGAATCTGGGGAAGTTATTAAACTGAACTGAGGCATACACATTAGCCAGCTACCTGTTTCTTCCCATCAAACACACAGCACTATTAATGCTCATGGGGAAGAAACAGTAACGCCCCTACCATTAGTAGCACCAGGAGACACGAAACACTCGGGTTGTTTCGCATCACTCGCACCATTAGTGCGCAGTGATGGTGACCTGCATTGCTGCCAGGTATTCTGGGTGGACGCACAACCAGTAGAGACTTGGCGCGACTCTGGCTCAACGTCCCTGATCAGTCTGCCTATGGCCACAAGTCACTATTGGGGTACACTGTTAGTATTTCTGTTTCAGTGCATTGTGTGATTGATTTATTTATTTATTTAGACGTAGAGAGCAACACCTGGCTCACCCTGCTGCCTGGCCGAGGACAGTATCACCCTATCCTACGCAGGATAGACAGGCGGAATGGGTCTGTACTGCCAAAGTCAGACGTCAAGCAGTCGCGCTTGTACCGGTAATATTGAGTTTCCACAGTGTGTTCATATCAGGTACAGGTATCACCCTGTTGTCTACGGCTTCTTAACCCGAGTAGAAGTTTGCCTAGATTGGGACAACTTGGTCTTCGGGATGAAAGAAGCACGACTTTGAAACATTTGTGCAGGCATTCACCCCGCTTAAGACTAAACTTATCATAACTAGCCAACACTCCTGGCCTCATCCCTGCTACCTAAGTCGCTTTTGGTGTAGTGAGTAAAATCTGTAACTGCCGTCCAGTAGCTGATTCATGGCACAAGCTGTGCAAGTCTCCACTGATCCCCCATGTCTGCGGGCAGATCAAAGACATTGAGCCGTGTGGGTTACTGATACTACTACTGGATGTGAGTTTCCTGCTAAGACTAGGATTCAACACCTAGGTGCTCTGGTAGGTGATACTGGCTAGGTTTGCTGTCTATTCTTAGTGGAAGGTTTTTGTAGTGGTCGTGGCTCCTCTGTTCCTTCCTCCCAGCTCCTCGGTGCTCGGGGGTAATAGGAAGAAACAGGTGGCCGTCTAATGGGTGTGTTTGACTAGTGCCTAGTGGTCCCCAGAGGGGACAATAGTACCGGTTTCTGTCGGTAGTGCACAGTGCAACTTATTCTTAGCGAGCAAGGTAGACGTATTCTAGAAATGAAAGTGTTAGAATAGGGAACATGTGGACTCTATAAATATAGTGACTCGTGCTATCTCCAACCAGACTGAGTACTGGAGGGAAAACTGTGGTAGCCAGGTGTAGGCGACCTGGTTCTAAGCTGGAGGGAAAATGAACTAGAAAACTGAATATTTAACTACTCAACTAAAGCTGTCTAATGCAGGTGTCTGTAGGAAACAAAAGAAGTTAAACTTTATGTAGCAAGGTATATTCTTGTTCGATGGGAGATGGAGACTGTTGTCGTCGCAGAGGGTAGCCGCGATGGCTACAGAAGACTCGAGTTTTGCTGGAGGCCCAAGCACTAAGGAGTGCTCGGGGTGAACTAAAGCGAAGATAACGAATGACTCATGGAGCCCCGCTGCGCACGGACTTATATAGTGCTGACATCTAGGCTGCCGCAGTGGGGTGCGGGGAAGGCGTGTAACGTCCTTCTGCTATGGAGGCTGCCGTGGGAGGTGGGAACCCTCTCGTTAGTGTTCCTTGGTTCGTGTATGTTTGGCGCCGCTCGGCCGTGCCCGAAGTGGCTGACAGCTTGTTGACGCTCCGGTGTTTGGGAGGGGGTGTCCGGTGGTTGCGCAATCTTGTAACCATGGGTTCGGCTGCCCGATAGATTCTCGGTGGCCGAAAATTTACGTGCAAAGTATTGTGTGCACAACTCTTACGTGGGTGGTTTTGAAGTATACATCTCACGTATGTTGAAGTAAGGATATACTTAACGTAAAGTGATGTCGCAATTGAAGTTTATTAGTAGTATAAGCGGCACACATCAAGGTGGTGTTTAAAATGTTTTTGATTTGTAACACACCACCATTTTTTTTTCTCGGAATGTGTTTGTTTTTAATTGTACTGTGCTCACTCGTCGGCGAGACTTTGTCAATCTCCAGACGCAACAAATTTGCTATGAGAAAAATATACTAATTTACTTAGCTTCTTTCATTTTGTTATTGATACAGGAATTATATTTTTTAGCATCCAGAAGTGCGGCAAATCCAGATGATTAATTTGTAGTGCAACAATTAAGTGTAGGTCTATAAAAGTAGAAAACAATACCTAAGACTTTTCTGGCCCAAATCTAATTTTTAACACTTAACACACAAGTCATTAATCCATATTTATTTATTTTAATGGAATAAGTCATAATAGAATGTTATTCTTTAGGTCACAAACTTCATTATAACTTAAAATATTTGTCCAGATTTTCCTGTAAAAGATTGTTTCCCGCTGGAATTTATCGCAATGGCAAAACTCCATTCCCGCACACCACTATATTTTCGCATATACCGTATTTTGGCATGTATAGGCCGCACTGAATTTTTGTACTCCTATAAATATTAAGTCTCAATTCCATACAAACATGATAATTCCTACCTAATTTCTCCCCCACAAAACATTTGTGACAGAAAATTTGTATTAGTTAATGTTCACAAATACACATTGTGCGATTACTATACCACAGATGGTAATGTGACTTGAGAAAGCAAAACCACTGCAACATGTTGCACAAAATGGCATCTTATCATTGTGTACTTGTAGCGCAGCGGCAGGCGTGAGAATTACGTAAGATACCTTTCACTTGAACGGAAAGTTCTATTCTTTTTCTCTCTCTCTCTTTCTCTCCTTCCGTTCTGTTCCTTCTTTCGAAACTGAGTTAAAACATTAAAGTACTGTATGTTGACAAATTTCTAAACATGTTTTGGTGGTAAAAATTATTTTGCCAAAATCATATTTTTGCCATTGTCATTTCTTTTGTAGAAATGTGCATCCTATACACACTGAAATACAGTAAGTGTATTCAGGCCTCTTTAAATGAGATTTTTATGTATACGCCTATAGTAATAGTGAAGGGGTGTGTGTGGTGTTGTTGTTGTTGTTGTTGTTGTTGTTGTTGTTGTTGTTGTTGTTGTTGTTGTTGTTGTTGTTTTTTTTTTTTTTTTTTTTTTTGCTTTGCTTTGCTTTTAAAATTGAAAATCTCTTTTTCCCCATAAGAAGTTTTCCCTTATAATATGTTTTTAGCATCCAGTTATTTTAAAAACGTCTTAACAGAGTTCTACTGTATTTGTGTGTTTGTAATGTGCACTCGTGTGAAGTCAATAGTTTGCCCTGCTTGCTTGGTCTGTCGCAGTATAATTTAATCGACCTTCACTGATAGCATATTTGTTCTGTCATCAGTGGAAAAATGTGTTTTTCGAATGTTTCAGTATTGAAAATAAGTCAGGGAAAGTGGTAAGATTCTGCCTAGAAAACAAGTAAACGTCAAGGAATTCCAAATTGAATTTCAGTGGACACCCTGTTAAATATTTGTTGTGTTCAGGGGGGAAATGAGACGTGTGGATCTGGGCTTGTTTGTTACCACTTCATTTTGTTTTCCTTCCCAGAACAGGATTTCCTATCAATTTAAAAGGGTTATTGTCAGTTCAGAATTTTCTGTCTTCAAACTTTGTTATGCTGTGGCCTTCATTGTCCTGTTCTCTAAATGCTGTTTGCAGGCAACCATCAACATGTTGAGAATTTGTGAACCATATGTTACCTGGGGAATTCCCAACCTGAAGAGTGTAAGAGAGCTTGTCTACAAGAGGGGCTTTGCAAAAGTTAAAGGCCAGAGGATCCCAATGACATCAAATGAGATAATTGAGAGGAAACTTGGTTTGTATGCTGTTCAATACGTTTTGTTATCATAGTTTTGTACCTTTTAGTGTACTATTGGTACATTGCTCCCATTACTGTAATTTACTGTAATAGTCAGTAAAGTGTGAACTACTTGTTCCAAATGCAGGTAATGTAAATGTCAGTGTGATTCTGTGGTGAAGGGGAGCATCAGTTACAATATCAACAAGTGATATCCATGTTATAAATATCCTGCATTATTTATGAGGAAAAAAAAATTTTTTATGTACCGGAAACGAGGTTTAAACATTTGATATAGGAGTAATTACTGTATATGTACCCAAAGTATAAGATGACCTCAAAAGTGACAATTCCCACATTTTTCCTTTGGTTCACAGGAAAAATGTGTTTCTTAACAAATTATTTGAACAGATAATTAAATGACAATTTTGAAGGTTTTATATAGACAACCTGCAGAATTAGAACTCTTGTGTGTCCCATAGTAAATGTTAGTATTTTTTGTTGTCAATATTTAAGTTTGAACAAATTCTTACCCACCCCTGGCCTCTGAATGTACTTGGGTTGTTTTCATGTACCTTACGTAGTGTTTACACATTATAATTGATAAATTCAGTTGAATGGTATCTACATGATTCTAACATCTGACTTATTTGATCCACTTTTGACACCCAAAAACTCGAAAATGGTGTTGTATGTTCTGTAGTTTTTAGAGCAAAAACATGTTTTAATTAACTATTAATTCATTTTTAATATTTTCAGTACTTCCAGTAGAAATTGAGTCCTAATTGGTCATCTGGATCCTCTCATTAGTCAAAAAAGCCTACACAGTGTGATGATAAGCAACTTTGTTTATAGTCCATTCACGCTTTTTTCTGCCTTTTGGAATCAAATCTTTGAAAAATAACCCTAGGCGTAATATGTCAACCTGTTTATCCAATAACTTGTATAATATTTATTTTGTATTAAATACAACTTAACAACAGCGAGGGCAGCGACGTGTTGGCAATGGCCGGTAAGAAATAGTTCACAGTTACAATATTTTTTAACCTCGTTTTATGTATACTATTTATAAGTTAAGCGTTGCCAATTGATATATTTGTATTGTTAAGTAGCGCTGGTGGAAACACATTTCATTGCTGCAGTTAAAAATATCCGCGCAAATTCCCGTGTATAAGCTTGTGTGGGTTTTTTCTTCTTTCTTTCCGTTCGGAATAGAGGTTCCATAAGCAAAGCACAGCATGTCTCTCTCGTTCTCTCTTGGGAAGATTGTACCACCTGTGTAGGAAAGGTATACATTTTGTTATTTCTAATTTCAGCACATCTCGTACTAATTACAGTAACAGTAATAATGTCTGACATTGTAATTTACAATTGAAATGAGATTTTATTATTTAAATACCTATTATATGTTATTTAGATGCAACAATATAGTTTATATGTGATGAGACATAGCTCGTTACACTGCGACACAAATCCAGCAGGTCGGCAGACGTGATGTGGGAAGCATTCCCAATATGGCGGCAGCGGGCGACATACAATGACACAGCGTGTTTCACAATGAAGCATCAAATTCGTACTCGTGTTTCCATGGCAGAGTGAAATGTGTTGCGATTGTTACGTATGAAAGGGCATAATGGCTTTTTTGTAATCGTTACGGAAGCCAGGTGTTTGTGTTGATTTCAAATATGTGCAAAATTTATACATTCTAACTATGAATTGATGCTATGACGATATTAATTATTTTCCTTCACATCAGTTGTGTAGCAGGCATACGTTTCTGTGATTTGAATATTTGCAACAATGATCCCAACGAAATACTATGCCCGCCCAGATAAAATTAAGTAAATAGTAAAATAAACCTACCTACCAGTAAGTACCAATGCATGTAAATATTAGCGGAATAAATGTTACTGTATGCTTACGTGTTCACCACTATCTTTTACGTTTGTCGATGTACAATAAATAAGCGACACGAGTTGCAAACTTGAATTTACTGCATCGTTTCATTGGACTGGTTGTCCCTTCATTTTAATTTTTATATTCCAAACACATTTATAACAACAGGTTAAATACTACTGTTGTTTATGCCACAGTTGTAACAAACACCGTCGTGGCAAAATATTAGTGTGTATTATGTGTAACATGCTTAATCGTGTGTAACAAATAGTTATAAAGCTCACATAAATATTCTTATAGGCCTACATTGTGAACATTTGTAAGAAATGGTTTCTGCTGCAACCAATGCATTTGACAGTTATAAAAGTAGAAGTCACATGACAGAGTTTATGTTTACGTGTAGCGTAATTATACGTAATCAGTAACCAAAAGTAGAAATTTGACAGGGCTACAGAAAAGGCCGAATTTATCGTGACTGAACTATAGTGAACATGCTGATGCATGACGTACTCAGGAGTAAGTACTTACACGTCTAAGAAGCGTGGTCCTTTTTGTTTCGGTGCGAGACTGGGTGCTTCTATCTCTTAAGGTAGTCTAGTCCTGATGGGGTGCTGGTGCTCCTTAGTTGTACAGGACTGGCCTAGTTGCCTACCGAAAGGGCACAAAGTCAGGTTCAACTAGTTCTAGCTTGCATTTCAGGGGCACTGCCTTGACTAGGATACCTGGGCGACAGGGTGTTGTAGGTTTGTGTAGAACAATGGTGGGTGATGGAGCTGGTGTGGTAACTGTAGGTCTGGTTGGTGGTACGGGCTGAGGAGCTGGTCGAAGGATCGCTGGTACCAATTGGGTGATGGCTGGCGTGGGCGGTTGATCAGACTGGCTGAGGTGGCCTTCTACCCACCATGGATAATCTGCAGAGCCAGTGCATACAATCCTTCGGTACCTCTGGTGTCACAATCTTGTAGGTACCTTAATGCCTGAACCTTTTTCTAGGGTTAGGCTTAGCTATTGAGGCTACAAGAATGCAGGAGAGTGCTCGTGCAGGCATCCAGAAGCAAATAAGATCAGATTGAAACTTTCCTGCAGCCCCCGCATTGGGATCCACACATGCCCTCTCTTTCCGAGAGAAGAGAGGCAGGCTCTTTGTGTAGCAATCTGTGTGTAAGACCACGAGAGCTGTCGACTGAATTGACACCCTATTCCAGTACTTGACATGGATGCATATTAACACACTGGAAGTCAGGCTGCACTGTCGTGGGTCACACACATAGGTGTTGCCCTGACTTAGTCTTCCCTGCAAGGGGGGGTGGGGGGGCTACCTTTCTTGGCACGGATGCGCAATAGTAATAGAAAGATTGGTGTACACCAAGTCAACAAGCAGGTGCAAGGTCAGTGTACCTGTGCTGGCACCGATGTTCTATGTATGTGTAAATAGAAAGGGTAGCTGTTCTAGGGGCTTGTGGGTAAAATGGCATGTCTTGGCTCATATGCTCATATGAATACTTTTCCCGGGATCACCTGCATTCCCTTCTCGCGGAGAGGTAACTAAGAGCAAGGTGTTTAGTCTACAGGAAATGCGATATTTAAGGACTTAGTTAGCTCCTTTCAATTGGAAATAGCATGTGATGATGCACTCCAACTCCTGCATCGGCACGAGCTATTACCGGGAAGTTAAAGTACTGAAATTCCGGTACAGACCACTGGTTGAACCGACTGGGGTGTATGGGGTGCATAGCATTGAATACTATGCTGATTCCCTCTCCTATTGTAGCCTGTGCCTCCTGGTGTAAAGCTCAGATAGATGCATCACTAAGATGACTGTAAGGCTGGGTATCCCTTGCTCTGGCACATCCACGATGAAAAGAGAGGTAGGTTAGCAGGTTTTGTCAGGAAGTGACACACCTAACATAGAGGTCAAATGGTCCGACAACTCATAGCGAAGGGGCTTAACTGGTATAGTTCTGAGCAGCTATTTCTGCAGACTGCAGCATATAAAAGTTAAGAATGCAGGCTAGTCAGTGTTCGAGCAACGAGTGCTGGATGACGTGAAGACTGGTCTTAGCGAAGGCTAGTCAGTGTCTGACAACTAGTTCTGGATGACTGAAAATTGTTGTTGCATGCCGGTCAGAACTCCATGAGGGAGAACTGAAGACTGGTCAGGAGTTGGAAACTGTACCTTCTTTTATACTCCTTCGGGCTGCTATCCGATGTGTAATGGCCGGCGTCATGAGGGCAAGGGGTGTTTACTGAGCTGGGGGTAGTGAATGTGTGACTGAATACGTGATGTCACCTGTCAGATGGAGGATGTGAAGTAAAAACAAATGAAAATCCTACTAGTAATGCTATCTAGCGGGGAGTAAAACAACTTGTTGCCTATATGCATAATTACGGTGGGCCGGTGAACAAAACAATATTGAGTTGGGACTAACTGTAAAGTCTGTCTCATTTAAGGTTTCCAGAATGTGACATCTACTGTTTTTGATGAAATTCCAAGCAATCGTCCGGTCGTTTCTTCTTTTTTATAGCACTGGACGACTTTCGAGTAGGTTGCTAGGCTACCTAAAATACCATATTTTGGTGTGTATATGCTGCACCTGAAGTTTTTGATGAAAAATTAGGGATAATTAATATTTCGAGTTTGGGATGCACTGAATTTTGGTATTCCTGTAAATATTAAGTTACAAGTCCATACAAACATAATAAATTCCGACTTAACTTACTCCCTTTAAAAAAACATTTGTGACAGAAATGTGTATTATGTTGCAATGTTTACAAATATACATAGTGTGATTACTATTCCACAGATACTAACGTGACTTGAGTAAGCAAAACGACGGCAACATGTTACACAAAATGGCTTCTTATCAATGTGGGGCATTTATGGCAGAGCTCCAACATGGTTACATATTACACGTAAGCCAGTGTCTACGGGCCAGGAAAATCAGAAAAAAACGGGGATTGTACAGGAATTCCACTCTGCAAAATTACGAGAATTGCACAGGCTTTTAGTCAGATGTCTGGGAATTTGTTTCCCTTCCTCCTCTCCGAAAGTCTATGTCATGAAGGCCAAAATACTTGGTGGCTGGTGGCGAAGCAGCTTCGCTCGTGAATCTCTTTTGTATGTATAAACTGATATTTTATTGATGACATTCACTGCGCCTGTCGCTTGCTACTGATAATGCACAGCAAAATACGTGTGTGTCTGTCAGACTAATAGACTCGCCCAATCTCAACTGTGGCCGCTTGCTGGGCTGTCATGTCATGCCACTTGGCATGCAACTGTGTTTCGTACTGTACGGTACAGTGACTTAAAGTGCGTCCATCTGGTAGCTATTTTCGTAATCTGTTAACACACGGTAAACAGACAATAATATTTGTGTAACAGGGCTTGCACTACATTAAATTCGTTCTAAAGTATAAATGCTTATATACATTTAAGTAAAACCTCGGTGATTTACTGGAACAATTATTTTATGGCAGTATCTCCTATATAAGCCATACCCCACTTTTTTTATTAATCATTTAATTTGTAGAAATGTGTGGCCTATACATACTGAATTATGGTAAATAAAGTGACAGAAATTCAAGTACTCTGTCTCTTACTTTTCAACAGGTGCACGCACACACACAAGGAAGGACAACATTTTTTTTACAAGTTTGCGCTATCGCGACATCTGAAATTTTTTATGCTATGGATGTGCAAAATTGTCTTAAGTAGAAAAATTTGAACACACTTATTGCGCATACGAGGGGGAGGTGGGTCAGAATCTGTTTAAATTGATCAACCACCACTCCAAGATACAATGGTGCAACTCTTCATTTCTCTCAAGATGCCAGAGAGTATTTGTATCGCAGATTTGATGAGCAATGGATTGGTCACAGTGGAAATGTTGCATGACCTGCTCATTCTCCCAACCTTATTTATACTCACTTGCCTAGGTATTTTGTGTGGAGCCTCCTTGAAAGGGCCTGCTGGGGTGAAATTTTCAATTAAATCGGAGGAAGAACTACAGCATTTACCGCATTGTAAGCCGACCCCTAACTTTAAACCCTCTGGGGAGAAAATTACATGATGCAGAATGCAAGCCGACTTTTGAACGTCTCCCGCACGCTCTTTCAGCTGAGAGCACGTGGTGAGTTATTTGTGCCAAATTTTTCACATTCACGAACGAGAATAGGTAGGAATGAGGAATGGAGGAGGCTGAGGAGGGGAAAGGGGCGGAAGTAGTGAAAAGATGTCACAGCACATGAATGTAGGGAGAGGACAAAAAAATGCCTGCGTGTTACGGATCAATACGTTGTCGATGTGTAAGGCAGAGGGAGGCAGGGGAGTAGGTTTAGGCGCAAGAGGATGAGAATGCTTTGTCCAGCGCTCACTGGTTTTGGAACTGGGGAAGGAGACAGCGTAAGAAAGAAATTACAGACGGTAGGGGAGCTTGGAGGTGCAAGAGTGGCTGGCAGTGTCGTGCGCAGAGCGGTTGGGTGGGGCTAGGATGAGGAAGGAATGGGGTGACTAGAGGAAGAGAGCTGAAAAGTAGTAGACGGGAGAGGCCAGCAGCAGGAAAACCGAAATAATGAAGTTTGGTGATTGAGTGAGTGTGTGGTGGGAAGCTGATGCGTAATGAAAAGGAATGAAGGAATGCAGTTGAGGTTGTTTACACCATGAAATCACGTCTCAAAGTACTTAACCATTACATCTAATGATGTCACAATTTTATTAATTTATATTGTTACATTATGCCAAATGATGTACACTACTGTGGTTTTTGGTTTTTTACTTGTAATATCAATTTGCAAGGAAAGCACTACAACTGTAAAAAAAATTGTAATGATAATGAGTAATTATTAGTTTTAATATGAATTTTTAAGAACTGCATTATTACTGAAAAAAAATTGTAATGAATAATAATTAATAACACGTGACACAGGAGTACCTAATTTTTATTTATTTTTGCTGTTGATTCTTGGAAAGAGCACAGTGTGAGTAAAGCGTTTTTAGAGTCCTTGAATGGTTTATTTGTGATCCCGGGGGCTGCAAAACACAACTCCCCCCCCCATCTTTACTACTTTCTGGAATAACTGCCTGGTCAGTCTTCCTTTTTAGCTCCTGCTTTGCTTCTTCTGTTCTGTGTCCTGCCCCCTTGTTTTCAAACTTTGTGAAGGCGGCGTGGCACGTGGATATTGGTTTTTTTAGAAATTGTCTTCTCTGTGGCTAACTTTTGTTTTATATTTTCAAATAAACAAATATTTGCTCAGAAAATTTTATTTGAAATTCATGGATGATAAAACCATTTTAAACTGCGGTAGTTTAGATAAGATTTCTGTGAGGTGAATACAGCTGCAGATGGGTAATGGAGCTGGTAGATTGTAGATACGGCACTGTGCCATATCTCGTATACTCCGTGACTGCCGCTGCCGCCTGCCATGACCTTGTTAGAGGTCACACCCAGCCAGGCTATAGGGGATGCGCGTGACACAAAAACTGCACATTTTTATGTATTCTGAGTACTTTATTATATTAATATTAGTCCTGCAACTGTCCATTTTATCGCTTGTTTTACATATACTTCATTGGATCTGTGTTTAATTTTGCCTGTCCCGATTCTAAGCCGAGGGGTGATTTTGGAATATTCAAAATGATAAAAATAGGTTGGCTTACAATGCGGTAAATATGGTAGTTACTTGGGGGCTTGCAGTTGCTTACTCTCTTGCAGCAGATGCTTGCATCTTTAAAATGTGTACGACAAGCAATGGCACGTCATTGCAGAGTTTGTATTAAAGGAAGGGGTCGCCTTTTTTTTTTTTTTTTTTTTTTTTATCTACTGTAGTGTGGTGGAGACATTATTACACTGGCTCATGTGTGCATGTGCGCACACGTTATTTTTGGTTATCAGAATTATTTATAATTTAGATATTGTTTCATGTTGGTTATTTCACTGACATTGTATATTTTGAAAGTAATGCCAGTAATGTATGGAATTTAGAAACTTAAGATTCTGGGTAGGGTTTGGAAAGAAATGATTGAATCCAAGTTATTTTTGTACCAAATGCAGTGTTTAGGTCTTTGAAAAGTTTATCTTGATAATGTTTTACGTGTTGTTTCAGGCAAGATGAACATCATTTGTGTGGAAGATTTGATCCATGAAATATTTACAGTTGGTAGCAACTTCAAGTATGCTTCAAACTTCTTGTGGCCATTCAAGGTAAGACGCAAACTATGCTGTCTAAGCCAACAAATCCATGGCAGGTGTTCAAAAAAATTAAATATCTGCTTTCCAGTTTGTTGGAGAATAATTGGTGTGACCCTCTTGCTACTGTCGGTATGACAGTGGCCGTGGGAAATGCTGCACATTTGTTAATATATACAGTTCACTGTGTATATTTTTGATCGACCCTGTGATTTTCTTGCTAGAAGTGGCTGAAAATTAACACAGTGCTTGAACGAGTCGTGTCGTGCACTGTTTGAAACATTAAGACATCAAAATATTTAAATATTGATGTAATCTTTTTGGTAAAAGATTGCTTTACTCATGGTTTTTAACATTTTTAATGATAAGGGGAGGGTAAGTATATGCTTATCAGGTATCACTTTATTCGGAAGAGATCTGTATCGAACTATACACTAACTTTAACCGAAAAACATAATTTTTTCAAATATTCAGCGGTTGAAAGAGTGGTGTGTGGGGGGGGGGGTGTTTTTTTTTTTTTTTTTTTTACACACACACACACACACACTTGTGAAAATGATTCACTGCCTCGGGAAATATGTGCTTTGCAGAGTTTGCAAATGGCTTTGTAGCAAGCATCTTGTTTAACATAAGTATTCCGTACTTCACTTTTTTTTTTCTTCCATGTCAGATAAAAATTAGCCTAATTAAGTATGCAGACCTACAGGTTAATTTTTTTAATATTTGGTCACTAGGTCCAACTCAAGATCATGTATCCGCTATTTGCACTAGGTGCACATGCACAGAGGAATTGTGATTTTTTGCTAGGGACTATAACAGATGCAACTATCATTTTCAGTAGCATGTTTGCACTTAGAGTTTTGAAATAGACGGCAAACTTTTACACAATATTTTTACTGCAATGCAATATTTAAAATTTATTTGTTAAAAACATTTGTAGGTATAGCTGTTATGAGGAGCGACCATGTATAAAAGAATGTTGTGTATGAAATTATGGCCAAGAGGTTTATATCCTGTAAATAAATAAAACAATCTCTCGTCGTAATCACCTGTGATACTCTAGCGGTCGTGGGTTGAGCACAAAACACTAACTAAGAGATGAACTAAGTCAATTTAACACATTTATTAAATTCAAAGCCCTGGAATTTATACACTTGCAATTCTGCGAATACTTACTTGGCGATGTTGAGTCAGTTGATGTGGTACATAATATTATAAAGTAAAACTTAATCTGAATGGAAAGCAATTTCGTAATGGAGCCAAGATGATGGCGGTAGAGTCTAACGCAGCTCAGAAAAGTCATCCCAGGTGATGTGCAGTCTCTGAAGTCCGGTGTATCCAGGACGTATATGGCATAATAAAGCCACATGAATGTAGTGGGGAGAAGTCTCCCTCCATCAAGAAGTCGGTGCTTAGGGAGTCTTCCACCAATGAGAAGTCAGGGTGAGGAAAATGTCCAGTAAATAAGAGAACGAGGTTACGGCGTCAGTTAATGAACTGAAACTTTGAACATGGCCCCGAAGTATGATATTGAAATCATGTAATGAGAAAATAGGTGCTTGATACAGTGCACGATCCAGGAGTCATGGGACTGAAATATCGTGAAAACAGGGTGTACTTCCCATCTAAAAGTGGTTTGAATTACAATAACGCGGTGTTGAAATCACCGCAGGCAATATCAGAGCGGATACAGCTTCGTGCTGCAGGAACCGCAAAGCTTGATAAGTTGCGAAAAATACTTCATAAAAATGTTCTCTCTGTGCTTTTGAGGTTCGTAACCGTCGGGGATATTACACACTGGTAGATTTACGAAGAAACACTGGGTTTTTTCCATTTTTAGTCGAGTCTTCAGAAACCAGATCATTGAGCTAACAAGAAACGTAATTAAAGTTGTTTACAAACCATTTAAAAGTTTCACTTCAGGTCATCCCGCAGTAATACCAACCTATTACAGAGTAGGAAACTATGGAAATTTAGGGCACAGACATGATCAAGATGGCATAATGACCACAATCGCAAGCATGTATTTCATGCTACGTGCGCTCAGTTGCTTTGATGAACATTCAGTGCTAACATTTTATTAATGATGAAAAACGAGCACGTGTTTGACGTTTGTGTAAAACATGTACTTTTTTTGACATTCACACAAAACGTGTATCTGTAAGGGTTTAGTTAGGCTCTTGGGCGTCTGGTATTTTTTGCACAGTTTGGTTTGCTTTAAATATGTTTACCTTTTTATAAAACACTTGACCAAAATTCAATTGTAGATTTTTCACTGTAAAGTGAAAAGTCCAAGTTACTTTATTGTATCAGCCATTTTTTATCTTTCAACCACTTTTTAAATTAAATATTGTTATGTAATAAACATAGTGTATATATTTCAGCAGACGGATGTTAACAGTAAAATATTTGTGACAATTCCAAACGAGAGGGCTTCAAAAAGTGCTCACTTTACTACGAGCAGCCTCTATGTCAACTAATGATGTTTACACAGCGTTACCACGAAAAAATTTGATGGTATGTTACTACTTTTATATTTTTCTTTTCAGTTGAACACTCCAACTGGTGGCTGGCGTAAGAAGACAAACCACTATGTCGAAGGTGGGGATTTTGGTAACAGAGAAGACAAGATCAATGAACTTTTGAGGAGAATGGTTTAAATTATGTACAGAGATATGTCACATTGTGGCTGCTATTGTGTATCCATAAATGTGTCTGGTAATTCAGTTTTACCGATTTTTTTTGGATGTTTTATTTCACCTTTATTTTGGAAATCATTTGTTCAATACAAGGATTTTGTATGCTGGTAATGACTAAAGCCGATTGCACACGGAACGATTTTCCTTAAGATATCACATGTGTACAGGCTTGCTGAACGTGCTCGTCCACTGGAAATATTGATGCCTACGTGCGCTAGTGAGGGTACAATGCTATATAGTTATTAACACAATGTTCAAACAAGGCTGTTAACAACATTTGTGTACAGATGCAAGAATTACCGTATTTATCCAAAAGGAATTTGCGACAAACCGTTCAAGAACAATTCCTAAATACAGTAAACCCCTCTATTATGTCCACCTCTCTATTAGGACCGAATCCCGAGGAACCGTCAAAAGTTTACTAGTTGAACAACTAGCCCTTACTGGTGTTGGTCACATTTTTCTCAAGCTACCACCATAGTCTAGGACATTTGTTGTCCCAAGCAGTGTGAAAGTGAATAAAAGATAAGTGTATGCAAATAAAATGTGCTCTTATGTAGCTGTATCAAATTATGGGGAGTGAAGACGTGTATACGTATAGGCAACATCGAAAGTTTTTGATGAAAAATTCAGTATAATTAAGATTTCAAGTAGACCACACTAAAAATTTATATTCCCGGGTCTCATTGTGCCAGTGCAGAGGACAACACACCGCCTCAATTTCCTATAAATTACACACATTGACGTGAATTGCCTCTATCACCATGTTTTCCTGATGACGGGCCGCTGTTACGAAGTGAACTGGACCTGTAACGATGGCAGTGGCAGGGTGCAATCTTGTAGCAACCGACTGACAGCTGCCCAGTCTGAGGATCTAGGGCCGAGCTTCAGGGTGATTAAATTTTTAATATGTATCTTCATATCTATTATCAATTAATGTGTTGTGTTTTGGTTCAATCATAATAGTAGTATAGAAATGCCTGTTTGGGCACAAGGGCGTAGGGCGTCTGATTTTTCCCGACCGCCATTTGTTTTCTCTTTCTGTCAAAATTTCCCATTTTCCCCTCAAAATCAACCAAAAGACACAAAAAAATTCCCTTTTTTCTTCAAAAAGTGTAAAAAGAAGCATCAAAAATCCAACTTTGTTAATTTAATTAGTTGGGGGTGGGGGGGCTTCCTTCGGACTGACAGAGCAGTGGCTGTCATACTGGTTTTATAGGCATACCCTATGTCTAATCGATAAAAGATATAGAGGATAGGACTCAGACCTAAACATCAGTCATATGACATTGAAAATGCAAAGGAATTCTAAAATATTCGTTATTAGTTATTGAAAATTATTTAGAGTTTTTAAAACTTACGTTTCCGACGGTCCCTTCAGTACAATGCTCAGTAGACGACTGACTCCCTCGCACCCACTCCCCTCTTCTATACTTATCCTGCCATCTTGATTTTTCATTCTTTTGTTTACACGCTACTGGAGGCAGCCATATTTCTTTATATGTTAGTGGAGGCTGCCATGAGTTTTTCGTTTGCCATTTGTTTATACATTAGTGGAGGCCACCAATTGGTACCCAAAACCCAGCCACCAATTTGGTAGACAATGCAAAATATCAATTGATCTGGGACCTTGAAAATCAAAATTAGACAGAAATGCATAAAATTCATCAAGCATTATATATTACAGACTACTTGTGGCAAGTTAGTTGCAGACTACTCGACCTTGACCCCATGACCCTTAATATCAAAATTTGAGAAAAATGCATTAAAGTCAGCAAACATTACAGGCCATTACTACCATATTAGTTGCAGGTGACCTTGATATTGTATGTTTATGTGACTAAGCCAGACTCATACTAGTAGCGACCAAATGTACTAGTTTGTTATAATCATGGTATGGATCAATATTTTTATATGCTTAATTAGTGTAAAAATATAAATGTCTGTACTGCCAGGTCCCTGGAGACTTGGTATATACGATGGCAGCTAGGGTGATAATCATTCATGCTCTTCTCAGACACCAATCCTCAATCCTCCTCAGTCTCTAGAAATCAACAGTTTTGCCGGGTGCTTCTACCTGTACATATAAGATAAAAAAATTTCACCTGCTGTCTCCACAAATCGTACATGTCAACTGAATTAATGTTTGTGTATTCAATCTACTTTCTGTACATTTTTTATACTAGTCTTTATCATCATTATATTTACACTTCTTGCCGTTAATAACAGTGTGCTTGTAGCACCACTTTAAAGCTGTGAGGGATACGACACGAAAATAATAAAGGAAGAAACATTTATTTTATAATAATTGTTTATTATTATTTAGTAATTACATTTTCTGAATAAAGCAGTTTATAACATCTGATGTAACCGCTATCCACAAGTTCTCTTATGTTCAAAATCACATCTTTCGTGGCCGGGTAATCCCCATGTTGTTGCCCATCAAGTCTGAAAGTTTGTTGTGTTCTTTGGTAAACATTTTCGTCAGTATACTATGTCTTCTGCCTTCTTCACATCACTTGGACGAAACTCGTTGGGAAATGTGCAGGACTGTCGAGGGAATAATCTTCTACACTCATTGTCACTATAGTCATCATCAATACTATCTTTATGATCGTCTTCACTTGGTGCTGCATCCTCAATATCAAGTTTACTTTTCTGTGTAGTAGTAGTATGTTCATCAGTATTTAGAGCAGATGATTGTTTAGTTTGAATTTTGTCGACTTCATGGGAACATCTTGCAAGTGTACGTTCCGCACAGACTACTTCACTCGTTCTGACATGCATTAACTGTGGTGTCGTCTTTGGAAAGGGTACATTTTGACCATAGGTGAGTTCTCAATCGCATAATCGACACTGGCGACAACCAGCTAGTGATGGTTACAGATTGTGGTTCCATGTTAGTTGTCAAAGGCAGACCTTAGTTTTCACAATTCATCTGTGTGGTATAGCGAGAGAGCGCTTCCAAATCGATGTTTACCTCATGGAGTCAGTACATCACCTGCCATTTTTCTATATGTATGTGGTTCTTTTAGAAGTAAAGTGTCTAGCTTGTGTCAATTAAATGATTATCTAAAAGAATGTGAGCACTCTGAGAAAACAAAAATACTCGGTCGCCCCAGATGAAAACACGTGTGTGGGCGTCACTTGGTGAATTAATATCTCAAAATATGGCATCGCTTTTGTCTGTATTGATCATTTGGGCTTTCCTAGTTTGATACTTTTCAGTCAATTTGCCGCTTATATATTTCACGCCTGAGCGCATGTGTGTCTTAGATGTGGTGAAGTTGTCCGTAGTGTATGCATCTGCACAGCACAGCATGTTGACATAAGTATGTACGTACCATATTTAATACCAAATGCATACCAAGATAGCGTGAATCAAATACTACACGCTGCAAATAATTTGGACAGTGCGGCCGAAAGAATATTTCTAGCACTAACAAGCTATGGCATGCCCAGTATACCTTAACACATGTAACGTGTAAAATAATCAAATTCCTCATGCTGATTATAAATTATTATGCAATGTTCCACTACTCACCAAAATATATTCATAGCCGCACCTTCCAAACACTAATTATTAAAGTTTTCACAGCTGACAATTTAAAGTTCCGTGCCCCTCGTGAAGAGCTCTAGCATGAAGAAACCCTAGTTGATATTGAGGATAGCAATGTAAAAGTAGAGGTGAAGTGCAGAGGGCTGAGGTGCGAATATGTATGGCATTAAGTATTTAAAAATCAAGAGCGCACTGCTGCAGAGATACACATGTAAAACTGCATGATTTCAATCACTGCCGACATGACTTGTCTCGCCTTCTTGAATGATTGTGTGAATCACCTCTAGAGGTACAGGATAAATCATGACTGGACAAACTGTATATGCAAGCGATTTTTTTGGCGATGCATGTCTGGTGGTGTGATTTAAATCATTATGGCATATAGTGGGAGGTGTTCCAGGGCATGTTCAAGAATCGGTTCGCTGAATAGGTGGTTGGGGGTGGGGGGGTAGTCCTTGAACCAGTTGGCCATTCAGAGGATTGGGTTAATCTGCAATCACCATCAGGAACTCTCATTACATGAGATCCTGGAGGTTGTAGCATGTTCAACAGGGCTGAATACAGGGTCATGTTAGCACCTGTCACCTGAGATGTGATCCCGCATCAACCAAAACAAAGCTTCACGGCCACTGAAGATGCAACCCGCTACAGTTGGAATTTCGACAAACGCTGCTGGAACTTCATGATCACTCCACGTTTGCCATATCGTTGATGCGAGGGGTCGCATTGGAACAACCAGTGCCCCACCTGGGCTGATTATGAACCGCATCATCACATGCGGTGATGGGAAATGGTCATGGTGGGTAGGGCAACCTGATGTCATCCACCCCAGAGCTGCATCAAAACGATTGGACCAGGTACCATAACAAATCTTATTGGCACAAATAACTGGGCAGAATCATCCGCTTTGGTGTGACTGTAAACAACTTATGTCATGCTCTTATTGACACTCTTGCTTCATTTAATTTTATTAGGTTTCATTTAATAAATGTACAATTAGCAACATGCTGTCACGCCGGAATCATCGCAGGAGAGGAAAAATCACTAAAAACTGGCGACTTACGTGTGGATGTCATCCTCGGCACGTCATAGCTTGAACAAAACGCTCGTTTTGCCAGCTGCCGTGAGGAACCGTTTCGGCAACAAAGAAAGGCGCACAGTATTCAACATCGAATTCCGACCAAACAGGTAACCACCCACCGCTCACCTGGACGAGTTGGACCATTGTGTGGCATTACGGCAGCTGCTTGTTCACCGCCATGTTTTCACAGTAGCTGATCTGCTGTACGTGACCACTGTACCCGAACACCAAATACCACTTCTGATATGACAGTCCTAGGAGGTACCAACAGCATCACTTTCGGATCATTCGAGAATAGATCGCAGAGATGCTGGGTGGTGTCATCGTACCGACAGTGATTGCCACTCAATGATACCATTGGTGCCAAAGAAAGATGACAGCTGGTTTTTTAATGTTGACTTCACACATATCGACCTCATCACTTGCAGTGCGCCGCCACCATATATTCACATCAAGGATGCCCTCGCCACTCGGCGGATGCCAAGATTTTTAACACCATTTACCTCTTGAGCGGGAATTGGCATATCCAATACAGCCTGAAGGGTACCCCAAAATATCTTTTGCCACGTCTGGTGGTCGGTGTTTTCATTTTTACATAATGCTTTTCGGGCTTGGAAGCACCCCCTCCATGTTTCAAGCATTCTGGTGTGGTTGTTGGCTGATCTGATGGATACCTAGACAACATGTTTATGTGGTCGAAGACCTGACCAGAGCACATACATTACCTGTCACTAGTATTAACATGAGTCGATCACGAGTGCCACATAGGCAAAGCATATATCCAGTTCCTCCGTCACCTTATGGACGGGAAAGGCAACCAACCCACTCCTGAACAACTGGAATTAATAGATACCAGGGGCCACCAACAATAAAGCAGGTCAGATAGTTATTTGGGTTAATCGACTGCATCAGGGAGTACGTCCCAGACTTGTCCCAGTGATAGCTCCACTGACAAAACTGTTTGTCAACATAAGTTTCAAATGGCAGCAGCCGCAACCAGAAGCTTCCATCAGACTGAACCCTGCTTCTGGAATTGCACCGCCCTCACAAGAGCACTCGACACACTATCTCTGTGTCCAAACCGATGCCAGTGAAGAGGGCATTTCGGAAGGGGGGGGGGGGAGTCCTGTTCCAACTAGCAGACAACAAGACCAGAAGAATACTAGAATGGGAGCTGAATATTCGGTCCCGTCGAATGCCAATATGATATACATGAATGGGAATTTCTGGCAGTAGTGTGGAGCCTAAAGAGGTATCGTCAACTGTAGAATATCACTGCTTTACAATCCGCATAGATAACAGGTGTTTACTATGGCGACTTAAAGGGTCGAAGCAATCTAAATCATTGGGCCCTACTTATTCAGGCTATGTTTTTGAAGTTGAACATATTGCTGGAGGAGAAAATCATCTCTTAGATCCTCTGGCGAAATCGTTGCAAAAAAAACCAAGAGTGGGAGACTGTTACCCCACACAACATACAGACAGTTGAGTGCGCCTACATTTCTGTACTGCCTACTTACCCACGTTGCCAGACTTGTAAGAGTGGAATAATCAAGATTCTCGGTTACAAACAAGTGGTGTACCACATGGGTAAATGACAAAATGACACCGTAGAACAGAGGCGTGTATACGAAGGCTGTGTTCAATCGCGAGTGGAGTGATTTGTCGCGCACGTTTGTTCTGGTTACCACATGCAGGACATCTAGATGCGACTCGGAATCGTCGGAATATGGTACGTTGCTTCCATTGGCTCGGCATCTGCACACAAGTTGGATGTTTCACCAAGAACTTCATCGTGTGTATTCATTACAAGGGCTGGAATACTGATGGCATGCAACATCAAACCTCGTCTGCTTTTCGATCCCTTTGACACCATCGCCCTGATGTTATGTACTCAAAGGACATTGGTACGCAGTTTACTTGCTGTGTGCGGCGCGAGTTTTGCAGTAAATAGATCATCCGCCCCCACACAATTGCTGTATACCACCCATGGGCTCACCCAAGCTCGAGCCTCATAGGGGCTAACCATACGTCATGGGAGGAACAGATACTAGCTACTTTGCATACGTTATGCACCAGGACGAATCTCGCAACAGATAAACCCTGCCACGTGTGTCCAACAGGAGGAGAAGAGTGAGTGAGATGCGCCAAGCAGTGGAAAATCACGCCCATTACCACAGCCATGGATGTCTGCCACTACTAGACCCCCCCCCCCCCCCCCCAACCAAACCGTCCGTTTTGCAATACTCGAACAATTATACGCATGGTCAAGAGCACTTCGCTGGATTTTCCGGGGAAATGGGGCAGCGCACATCTGAGAGTGCAATGGGAACAACTGCTTCAATGTTAAAATTAGTCCACGCTGCACACCAGTGTTCCACAGGCGCCTTGTGATTCGCTCCAACCGGCATCTTGATGCCCAGTGCCAATGAAGCGCCGAGAAGAGTAATGTTTATTTATAATTTTATAAGGACATGTGCCTTTTTATTTATGTGTAAGTGGCCGCCCTCTTGAACTGTAAGCATAACTACCCTATGTGGAGACTTGATCAATAAATTAATGTGTCTTAAAAGTTGCATTTTGTTTATCGCGACCATTTAACCTATAAAGATTGATGTGTTGCACATCCAGAGGTGTTGCGATGTGTTAATCTCCTGTCTGGGATATCATGTGGACTGGACCTGATGAAATGCCCTGCGCCATGTTCGGAGAGCGAACGATGTTGTGTGGGGACGTACGGCCTACGGCGACTCTGGTTACGCAAGCCCCTAAATGCAAAACATAGACTGAAATACAGTTTACTGTTTATAGTCTGCAATAAAACACGTCTTATTAGGGTAAGTAAGTTTTCTTGTCACAAACTTGGCACTAAATGTTGCTACACATGAGTATGTGTACCCTTGGTTAAGCGGATCCAGTATTCTGGAACTGCTGGTGGTCACTACTGTTGAAGATAAGAAGTAAGCCTTAAAGTTAGAACTAAGCAAAGATGTGTCTCATGCCTGAAGTCCTGGAATGCCACCTCTGGATGCAGGGAGATGTCCCTTCTGCTAAGTAATTAAATGTTCAGGAATTAACTATATTGACTAGAAATATTACAGCTTATTAAATTGGTATTCCTCAGGAGGGGGGTAAGGGTAATGCGATGGGAATGATGAAGTCAGACTACCGACAATGCGTCTGCTTTGCCGCACGTCGAGCGAATCCACCGCCAAAATGAATACGTGAAAATGTTGAACTACAAAATTAACACGGTTGATGAAATTGACACACCACATAATTAAGATTACTAAACAAAATAATACATTGGTGACATCCACGTGAACGTCGGAACCCCAGATATGGCTGATAATGTGACGTCATGAGTATATCACAGCACTTGAATGGTGATATTAAATGAGTTGATTTCTCATGTGGCAGATTTTTGATAGATGATTACATGTTCAGTCGTATAATTAACATATTGATATAGGTATGTGTAGTAATGGTGAAAATTACAGGAATTTGTATGGGTGTGACGAGACACAGATTTCATCACTACGGGCAGAGCTATGCCGTGTCTTGTATGAGATGATACCAACCACTATGATAGAGTGGGCGGTTTCCATAGTTAATAGGGTGGTTTTTAAAAATGACAAAAAATTCTCCTAATAATTGATGTAGCTAAGGAGCAGCTCACCACTACACTTCCTGCGGGAATGTGAGTCCCCATTTTTGATACCATTTGGAGGCCCATCGCACTCCACATTCAGCCGTGGGGCCTGTCAACATCGGAAAGTCTTTGGAATAAGCTGGTTCGCTTATTCCAGTGTTTCCTCCCATGGTTGTTGCATCTAACAGTCGTGACTTGACGGGACACTCATTTAGGCCACACACATATTCATCACAAATGTTACACCAATCTGCACTAATCGAGACCGCGATCTAATGTCGATTGGTTGATGTGTCTGTGATAGAACAAATGGGCACAAGGGATACATGGATGTCACCACCACCCCTCTGTGGTGAGCATTTGGTACATGAGACCCCCAATGGACTGACACGCTGAAGGCAATAGGATTTCGGTGGTCGCAGCTAGTTGCGGGCCTTCAGCATGTATGGCCCGGGATGATGCTTTACTGTTTGCCAATGCTCCAGGGCGACTACCCTGCTGGTGGCGAAGTGCTGCTTCACGTGCTCGGCGTAGGAGGTTGTTCCCTTCACAAGTGGTGCACGCATGCTGATACTGTTGTTAGGAGCGGGGGGTGGGGTTGAGACACGCTCTTCTACCGACTCGCTGTTGCTGGTAATGTCTCTCCTCTTTGAACTCCTCGATACTCTTTCATGCGAGGGGAAAGTTATTCTGTCCCTTGCTGGACTTGATGCTTCTAATGAACCTTCCTCTGTGCTCTTTATGTGGTCCTCCAATGCAACGTCAGCTGTATCATATGCTTCGTTGGCGTTGTGGCGATGTCTTTTGGACAGATCCCCATGGGCTTATAGGGCCCGCAGTTGCGCACACTGACTCGCTTTTTGAGACGTTTTCTGGAGGCATTGTATCTACACTGGATGTCATGACGCTCCGGTCTGGCTCACTTCGGTTTAAAGCACCTGAGATGTTAATGTCATGATATGTTTGAGATGGTGTGATCTATTCCTCTTGCAGCTCTTCTTCCACTGCCAACCATATGGGCGTATGACTACCGGATGTGGCAGTGGGGAAAAGGTGCCGAAGAGCACTCCCATTTGTGCTTGAGGTTGCCTCGGCTTCACCATTGGGATTTCGGTGCTGGGTCCTTGCACGAATAGGCGAATTTCGTCGCTGTGTACAGCCACCCTGCACTTGCTGCTGACCTTTATGAGTTCAGTAGTATTCCCCAGCATTTTTACAACATGTGATTCGCTCCACTTAGTGGCAAACCCTGTGCTTTGCACTGCTCAATCTGTGGTCATGTACATAAACATGTCCAGACCTGAGCCTCATTGGTGGGTGTGTTGTTGCTGGTACCCACTGTTCAATGTTCCTCTCCTAGTGAATGCGTGCATTTCTCAGGTCTTGCTCGCAGCGCTGTTGCCTGCCTACTGTGCTGTCCGTTGCATCGCTGTTAGGGTGTCGGACTCTGAACTTTCAGGGAGGGGCAGCTTCCTTCCCTGAATAATCGGGGCTGGTGAATGATCTGTGGCTAGGTTCACCCTCCGTCTGATTGTTAACAAGACCGCAGGTGGATGTTCAGCCCTACTTGTGTGGTTTGGCCCTACCCACAGGCACAACTCCTCAGTTGGATTGGCCCGCGGGTGGTAATTGGTCGTTGTATGATGCTGGATTACCCACATGGTACATAATTCTCTCCAACACTTCCGTGTAAATTGTGTAACATTATCTTTTAAGAGTCTGGGTGGGTAGCCACATCGGGGGTAGAATTCGGTCTCCAGTACATGGGCTATTTTACATGCCCATGCAGTGGAAACTGTAATTCTTCCATCCATCTTGATAATCAGTCACTCACCACAAGAATGAATCTCTTGCTATTAGGGGTGTGCAGATATGATCCCATCAGTTCCAGCAAGATGGACTTGAATGGTCCCTGTGGTTGTTGTTGGGTTACTCCATTTGCTCTCCTACTCTTGAAGAGATTACACCTTACGCACCCCCTCATGTTTTGGCGGATGTCTCTTTTTACTCCGGGACAGTGGAAATTTTTCTGCACATTTCTTGTGGTTTGTGATGGGCCAGGGTGGCCTTCATATCGTGCATTATGTAGCATGTGTGCATGCCCACTTTTGGGCACGTACAGCTTCCAGGCTGCTTCAGGCCGATGAGGTCACGACTCGACGTACCTGTAGTTCTTTCGCCACCACTTCGGTTCACACTACATTATTGAGGTGTCAACACATTGGGTGTCTGTGCACTGCAGTTGTGCAGGTAAATCGCTGTACTGCAAGCCATCGACTTGAGACCTCTTCTGCTAGCTGATTCTCAGCACCTGGTATGCTTGGGTGGCCAATGTAACTCTTGCGGTTCGCACACAACATGTTGATTACTAGTCTCTCCAACACTAGTGTCGGGTTTTATGTGGTCATCTCAGGTTTCGGACCAGATGACCACGCCATCCAGGTACGCGAGGCCAAAATCTCCAATGTCCCCATCTAGTACCTGGACCATCATTGTCTTAAAAGTTGCCGGTGCTCACTTCGAGCTGAAGGGCATTGCGCAGAAGTGCAACTTATTCCCATCTGGCGCTTTGATCGCCGTTTTGTGATGGCCTGCTGGTTATATTGGCACCTGCCAGTACCCACTGTGCAGGTCCAATGATTTCATGACCTTAGCCTTGCCCCATGCCCCACGTATGCAATCCATCATTGACACTTTTTCTTGGGTACCAAGGTGATACTGCTGTTGTAGTGGCTGCGAATGAATTCACTCACAATCTCAACTAGCATTTCTTCAAATTGCCATTTAATTATGGTGTATTGATGCGGCTGGTAACTTATGGGTGCAATGTAGATCGGTCGGTCATGTTCCAGTGGAATACTTAGCTCAGCGACGGTAGTTCGATGGAGTAGGTCTCCTGTAAAACTTCAAGTAATTTGTCCAGGATGCATTGTACCATCTCTGTGTATTCCGAAGGGACCGCACGATCGAGTTTGTCTAGTTGCACTCTGGGCTCTTTACCAGTGGGATGGGATTCGTTGTACACATTCATCTTTATTTCAGTACAAAATAGATCCTACGGGTGGCTGGGTCTACAATGACTTTTTGTTTGCTGAGCCAGGAGATACCCAAGATGGCATCCTCCCATAGGTAATCATTGTCTCATGCATTGATTCTCCTGTGTTCTGCTTGGTTGCGAGGTGTAGTACTTGTGTTCTATGTTTAATCTCGCTTGTGTCCACGAATCCGATGCGCACTAAATTATGTATGTCTGATATGTTAATCAATGCAGGGCATGATTGCTAATTTAAATGAACTGCGATTCTAATCATTCTGTTTGTTGATGTTTCACAGTTGGTTTCGTTTTGGACACTGATTGTGCCAGTGCATCTTGCTTTCTCCTTTGCAATAAAGTCATGCAAATGGCAGCTCACTTGGGCCTCGTACCATGCCCGAGGTTGCTGATGACTGCGCTGCCATCCTGGGTTCTGTATATGTTCTTGTCCGGAACACTCCTGCTCCTACTACCTTATTCACTGCCAGTTACTCCTCTTCCCGCTCCCTCTGCTCTGCATCTTTTCTTCGGTGCGAATGGTACCCATAACCCTCTCTAGTCATGACATTTTGCTCTCGGCAGCCTGTTTTCCGCTCTCACAGTTGATGCAACTACTTCGAAGATTTCACACTTGCTGATCAGTGGATGAAAGTTTTTGGTTTGCCCTATCCTCCTCGTTGCAAACACGGTCAAGGATTCATCGCTGTGAATGAATTGTATTCACTCAATACTATAGTGACTGATTTGTTTTCCACCAATAGCTTGCTTCGCTAGCCAATTAAGTCCCTACACAGTTTGGCCACTCTTGCTGGCACATCCAGTATCTCTCTAAACGTGTTGTGCAATCGTTTAATAATGCTTGCGTGTCCTCACTTGGCAGGCCTGAAAATTTCGGTAGCCTTTGGAATCGGACCGGAGTTGTACGGGCTTCGACGGCTCTTGTTATTGTAGTAAATAATTCCTGCTTATTCTACTTGTTTTGCTGTTGGTACCTGATACACGTGGGTTGCGACATCGTGTGCGATGTCTCTGTTCTTCTTGGTAAGGGTGTGGAATGTGCCAATGGGCTTTGGTTCACATTGGACCATTCTGAATGTTCCCACACACAGTGATGTGTGCTAGATAATTTCACCTCTACTACTTACTTGACTTAAGACCGTACTTCGGACTTGTGAATTGACAGTGTGAGTTCATTGAGGGGTTCGTCATAGAGACAGCGTCGCTTACTGATTAACTCTCACCACAACGCAGGTTCGTTTGTGGCGAGAAAGATGGACGTGTGTTGCAAAGAAACGAAGAATAGTTTCTGAGCTTGTCCGACATTGGCAAGGTATTATGCAAGACGGCAATTATACCTGCAAACAGATGCAAGCCAGGAGGGAATTGGAGCTGTCCTCTAACTGTGTGGAGAGAACCACACTCCGCAGCTGATCGACTTCGCGAGCGTTAAGTTGGGAGCAGCAAAGCGAAAATATGATGTGAATGGGAATGAGTGCCTTGCAGAAGTGTGGTTGGTGAAGAAGTTCTGCGCCTAACTGGAGTACAGGCAGTTTGTGCTCCGTACCGACAACCATTGGCTTGTATGGCTCCACAACACCAAGGAAGACAGAAGCATGTTAACCCAGTGGGTGCTGCTCCTCCAATCGTATGACTTCGTGGTGGAGCACATCCCGGGAAATGAAAATCAGCTGGTAGATCAATTGTCACGAGACAACCGGAGCAATGCGGTTATGAACAACAACACGGAATGGAATGATGTCCTACCTCCAACCAATAATAAACTCATATACGAGATATATGTACATATAATAAGTGCAATAGAGAGCGATGAACTCGTGAGTGACATGTGGAGGGAGGTAGTAACAGCGCAACACATGTGTTAGTTTAAAAATGAAGTGAAAGCAAAGTGTGAGATGCAGCGAGTGGAGAATTGGCGCGTGATGGATGCCAATTGGAAACTTGTTCCGTGCAAGAACCAACGAAATTAAGGTTATTTGTACCAGTGAATAAAAGGTCAATAGTACTAACACAGGTGTATTGAAATGAGATAGTGGGATACCGGGAACAGCTAAGACAATTAGAAATATACACAAGAAATTTAACTTGCCAGGAGTGTCACATGACACATGTGACTACATACAAAGAAGTGTCATGTCAGTGGTTTAAATCACATAGAACATGGAAGACAACAACTGCCACGAATTCCTACATCCCATTCGAGACATTGAGCCTCGACTGAATGGGACCTTATCCACGCACAACTGCCAAGAAGTTTATCCTGGTGGTCACGGATAACTACTCCTGGTGGGTGGATGCATACCCACTCAGTGGCGCAAATTTTCAAAATATTGTGAAGGTGTTGGAGCAAGAATATTTTGTGTGCTAGGATTACCCGAAACAACTGTTCACCGACAATGGCACACAATTCACTGGCAGGAGAAGAGCACCCGAAGGGTGGTGTACCATCTGAAGACGGTGGCGTACTATCCCCGCACGAACCCCACACAACCAGGTGTTGAAGGTAGAAATGCGGCTCCCTAGTGGGTGAGCAACATCACGCATGGGCTGAAAAACTGCCCACCGCCTTCTTCGCCCATCGCTTGTGTGTTGACATGGTCACTGGACGAACACCCGCCCAGGCCCTAGGACACGACCTTTCCCTGCCAGGCGAAAAGCAATATCCCCAAGAACCGATGTGTAGCAGTGCAGAGAGTAGTGATGGTCAGCGGAAAAAGGAGACATTCAGAGCAACATAAACAGCTCTGCCGAATACAGCAGTCCTGGTCCAAGTGGGTAAGAGACTGGTCCAAATATTCCGGGATGACGTGACAAGATCATCAGATGACGTCCCTGTTGAGAACAGACCCATAGACCAGAGCACCTACAACAGCGCAAGAGCTGACGAGCAAGGGGTGCAGTGGAGGGGGGTGGAAGGTGGGCCAGCACCTCAGCTGGAGGGGCCTCCAACTGGTGTGCAAATGTCGTCGATGCCAGATGTAGCAACATCTACCATGAGTCGATAGGACACAGGCATGAAATGGGATGCAGGAAAACTGCAGGCCGGAAATACTGCCCCGAAACAGCAAATGAGGGAAGATGTGCAAGTAAGTGAAGGAGCAATTGTGCAAGCAAGCGAGGGAACAATATAGAAATGTAAATGGGAGGAAGCATGCTTGACGGCGAAGCGCCAACAACTGCCACTACGTCAGATTCAGTGCTGCTACCGGCACCTGCACGGCCAAAAGCAGCTACGACAATGGGTGAAAAAACACCCATCGAAGAGGCGCCACCAGGGGGAGCACGCACCCGTCGGAAGTGCCAACACATCGAGTGAATCTGTCAGCCCTCACTAGCCCAGGTCTCAGGATTTTTGTAGCAGAAGTTAATCAGCTGCGGAGATGCATCCACTTTGACCGATCAGCCATACGACCCGAGGTTAAGAGTATGTACATAATGTTAGCCGTTGAGCGGAGTGGCGCCCACCCTGGCATATATTCTATCGGACACTACATCCGATCCATATTACCAGCTGCTGCAAGGTCGTGACTTTCCTCTTCTGGGGGACTTCACAGGCGGAGCCAGAGATCGCGCCAGTGGCGAACAAGGAGACGTGACATAGGGAGGGAGATGTGGATACATCATTAAAGAACACATGCGAAAATCAAAGGAGCTACATATTGCAGTGGAAGCCTATATCATCGCGGCCCCCAACACAACTCCAACCGTGGGAGATACGTGCTACGAAATAGAGTTGGATTCATGCAGAAAAGCAGTCGTTCACATCGTTGCTCTCAGAATGACCAAAAAACATTTCATTAAAATTAAGGGGACGAGAAGGAAGTGAGAGATCCATGCAACTGCTATCAGATGTATCAAATATTGGAAACCTATTCGCATTGCATCCGAGCCCACAGATAGCTGTCACGTGCGACGAGATGTCATACACAAAGGATATGGCTGCCCCATCGCCACAGTGATGCAGAACGAATCGCAGTACAGTATAACAACCTCCAACCAGGGCAAACGTGAGGATACACAATGCCTCTGAGATATCAGCAACTCGCTACGCCGGCAACTGCAACAACACCCATACATTACAGAAGACAGCTGCTGCAACGAGTCAGGGACGGGAGATGTTTCCACCCCTCCCTTCCATTCAAAATGCCAATGACAACACCAGCACGGTATGTGCCTAGCCTGCGGCCAAGATTCACAAGTCATCTCGACAGCGTGAGCAGTACGCCTCACTACAAAACATGGCAAACCATCTGTTTACAATCTGCGGCCACGTACGTTCGAAGAAATACAACAGCACAAGTGAACACGTGTTACAGCTCACAGCCACGTTGGTCGAGAACTTCACTTCGTCAGCGATGGCAAATAGCCGCTAATAAATGCAAATCTATTTTAGAAATTGTTTGTGGTCAACTAAAGATAGTATCAAGGACATTAAATGTATAGAATACATGGAGAGACAATAAACATTACTAGGGAGAAGCCCGATAAAGTTAGCATTGCGTGTTTACCAGTAAAGCAAGTGTGGTTACATTGTAACGGTAATGCAGCCTGGTCAAACCGAAATATTTATTGTTATATTTTTATTTTGTGCAATTGTTCTTTGTTATTATGGATTTGTTTTAATGTTCATCGCATGGGCATTGTAGGGTTCATATAATCTCATTCCATTAATATTGTGAAAGTCATGTCACGTGATGGCTTGCGAGGCAGTGTCTGCCAGTGAGCGGGCCGTGTGCAAACGAGGAGTGCAGTAGCATCCTAGACCTCATGAGACGATCAACGCATCGCAGTGCTCTGGTCATCTCCACCTTGTACACAATCATTATGTAATTATGTTTATATTCATTTGGTTTTACTGGAAACTTTTACGTTTTTGTCTAGAGTAATCTGTCGCTCACACCTCGGTTAGTACTTTACATGGCCGAGGCATAATGTTTCTGTAAACTATGTAGGCCGTACAGCCATTTTATAGTATTAGAGCCTGCCTGGGATTAACTGCGGTGTAACGAATGTAAGTAGGCCAATGGGGAAATAAGTGTAATAAAACACATGATCCGGAGTGCCTGCATTTTTATTATGCATAACCTCCTATCTGTTACATGGCATTGGGTAGCCAAAAAACCCCATCGGGAGTGAGCTGGCCTATAAGGGGGCCAACATGCCTTACTAGGCAAGGCAATATTGAATTTAGTATGATTGGTGGAGACATGGGTAACCACTCCATCGCTCCCTGTCAAGCGTGGTAACACCGGGCAATGGCGGGTCTTCTGTCCCCTCTCAACCACATCCTGTCGGAGATACTGATGTACTTTTCGCCCTTCCTGCATGCTCATGGAGCTCATCTCCTACGAGACTGTCATTGGTCTCACCAGGTAGTACTCCCAAGTGAATCGTTTCGGGTGGAGCTACTCCTTCAACCTGAGGTGCCCTTACACCTCTCTCTCATCTTCATGTTTCGGCGAGAGAGCAGGCGTAATGATACACAAACACGTGCTATTGCATCAAAAGTGTTATAAACATTTTTGCAGGAATATTTCTCAACATGTTATGAGGTCACGTGACTAGCAAGTAAAGTAAAGATGCCTAGAAACCCTTATGAACCAGCATCATTGACGCTGTCTCAGTGACGTCTGGCGCCTACCGGATATATAACTCCAAACACCTCTTTCCAAAATTTGTTCACCGCTATTGTAACTTCCCAATGAAGCACTTTCAACGCTACAACAGCTGTCAACTTGGCAATACCAAAAGTGGCCAAGTTATTACAGCTCCTTTTACATTTTTTACCCCATCTCGTACAATCAACCGGCGTCAAATTGGCCCCCCTGTGGTGCCGAGTTTCCCACCAAAATTCATGTATGAATTTTTTTAGTATCCTTTCCAAATTTTTCCCACCTCATTCTGACCATCTATGCCATCCTAACCCTGTCTAACCGACTACCCGCAACGAGAGGAAGCAGAGGAGAACATATACAACATAATGACGCCTTCCAGATGCCTGGGTGACACCTGAATGCGGACCCCGCGCTATGCATGGAAAAGGGCGCACAAAGCTGGTTCGTCACAATTGTGGGGAAAGCGAATCAGAAGGGCGAGAAAGACAGTCATCTTGGTGCAGCACATGACATCAGGGCGCACACCACCAGTTCTGTTGCGGGGCAGTGATGATAGGAAAATGCCATCGGCAAACATCTTGATGTTTGCACCCTTATTATTTCCTGGTGATGCAGGTAGTAATGACATGGACTGTCGGAAAGTTGTGTGTCAGTAGTTAACTGAATAGTGTGTTGACATATGCAATTCCCCACCTTAGAGCTTTTGTCATGCTGGCCGTTCCCAGCGCAGCACATACGAGCACTCGACGATTGATCGCCGGCGAGTAGAGTCAGTGTCGTGTGAGTGCAGGATTGGTACACACAGGTGTAGGATAGGGCAAGTGCAGGTCATTACAAAGTAGTTTTGTGCCCCGTTGGGGAAATAAGTGTAATAAAACATGTGATGGGGAAATGCTCCGGTTCTTGTTATACATAACCTCCTGTAATTTACTTAACCGTTTTCACTTTATTTAATTTTCTTATGACGATTCATGACGTTGGGTAGCCAAAATAACTCATCGGGAGTGTACTGGCATATAAGGAGGCCCAGCATGCTTTGCTAGGAAAGGCAATATTGAATTTAATGTGATCGGTGGAGACATCATCATTACTGCATTCATTAATACATCAGAATGGGGGACGCCCAATGGTCATTGGCTATCACAGCCCGAGAGAGAAAGTGAATCTTCAGTAATATTATAATCGTTCTCTACTTAACACAGAGCACTGGCGCCCAACGGAGAAACCCCACATCTATCGTTTCCTATCCACATAAATTTCATTTCCCCCCATAGTCGATCCTGACTATGTGCCGCCACATCACCTCGCATTCCCTACTGAACCAGCAAGTAAAACCCTGTCTTACTAATGCCCAGTTGCCCAATCGTGATTCAAAAGTTGATCTTAGAGTGAATATATGATTTTCAGAGAAAACTGTTGCACCCTCTTCTAACATCTTTCATCTGATGTATGATAGAGTTTCGAACCGTGATAGTGCAATGGGTCATTAGTAGGTGGAAGGGTGATGCTGTAAATATACACACAATTGCCACCATAAATACTTTGGATATAATTCACGATGCTATCCATGCATCATATTACAAGTCCAGGTTAACTAAAAGGATAATTATGAAATTAGCGAAAAATAGTGTATACAATTTGCAGTGGTGTGCCTCCAGAGGTGATAAGTAGCATTCGTGTCCCACCTGGGAGCAGATGTAGGACAGGAACTGATAAGTGTGCCCGGCACCATGCTCGGTAGAGCGAACGATGATGAATGGGGTTGTGGATACGCGGTCAATTGTGAAGGAGAGGTTATTTAATTGCCAATTAAATTATGTTGATTAGATAATATTTCTTTTCCAAGGGGTGTATCTGTCGGCCACTTCGCACTCCTGTATTAGCACTGATTTTGCCCTGCTTGGGGGAAGAAGCAGGACAAATGCAAAACATATACACTGAAACACACTTAAGGATGATACTGCTATGCGGTCACAGTACCCGATTAACTCAGGAGAATCAAAGCAATAAAACACATCGGTCAATGTATGACATTTTTATTATTGAAAAGGTACAACGAAATGGTAATTCACCAATTAATGTGTACCCTTTCGACAGTAGACCCGGCACTCCAGACCTGCGGGTGGTCGCTACTGCAATAATAAGGCATGGACCTTTGGTTATGAATAAGTGAAAAACGTGTCTCATGCATAAAGTCCTCGAATGTTACCTCAGGATGCAGAAAGCCCCCCCCACCCCTTCCCCAAAAACCACCACGGCTCGACGAAATAAAAGTAATTAAATGTTCCTGAACTTAGTTAACTATTGCGGTGAAATATATACAGCTTAAATTGAATTGCTGAGTGGGGTACGCTAGAACTTACTGACTTCCGGCCGGTCGTTCGAGTGCAGAAAGACAATTCTTAACAGGTATATTCGCAGATCTTTCAAAAGCTTTTGACTGGGTCGACCACAATATTTTATTGCAAAAAATAGAACCTAGTGGAGTAAGAGGTGTAACCAATAATAGGTTTAAATCATATCTTGAAGACAGAAAACATATCATCTCCATAAGATATGGCAAAAATCACATTACAGATGTTTTGTCCAATACCAGAACTACTCGTGTAGAAGTGTCATAGGAATCAATACTGGGACCAATTTTATTCATAATATTTATTAATGATTTTCCCCAGAACAAATAACCAATGGCTAAGTTATAATGTTTGTGGATGACTCAAACATTTTGGTAACTAGTTCAAATAAAGCTGTTCTTGAAGAAAATAAAACAAAGAATGACTGAGGTGTCCAGTTGGACCCAGTATAATAAATTATTATTAAATGCAAACAGATATGTGCTCATGAGTTTCATGCTTAGAAATAAGTATAAAACGCAGGATGAAAGATGTACAACAATGAAATAATACAAGCTCATTGTAGACAGTAATTTAACATGGAATGAGCATGTTGATAGTGTCTGTAAAAAATTGAGTTCAATGTGTTTTGTGGTACATACCATAAAATATATTTGTAATAATAATACAATACTGCATACTATTCAAAACCTTGATGGTTTCTATAAGCAGTTTCAAGATATTTCCTTGCTTCATCTAGTTTATGGGACTGATCTTATATACATTTTTATCTACATTTAATAAATACGGCTTATTATATAATTTTACTTCCAACTTCCACTCGAAGCTAACTTCGTATTAGGATTATATTGCTGTAATGCATAATTTTCATAATCCTCATCATTAAAAATTCATTTTAAAGGGCTTCTTGTAAATTTTCCGTTAACAAATTTATATTCTTTATCCTTAACCAATAGTGTAGAATTATTTATCATTACTTTTGTATCACCAATGTAAAAATCTTGCCCAACTCCAAGTAAACCAAATTTTTTGTTAATAACATTAGTTCTTTAAGAAATTTCTGTTCCGAAATTTGTTGTAGTCTCGGAGGCGCGTCACATCTTTTTTTTAATGGTACAAAGCACATTTGCTCTTCTACATTGGGGGATTTTGAAAATAGTTCTCTTTCGAATGCCTTTTGTTCTGGTGTTGATGGATAATATATATATATATTTTTTTTACTGCTACAGGAACTAATATATTTATTAAATTTTATTTTCCTCACTAACTTGTTCTATTTTTTTTTTTTTACCAATATTTCTTAGTTCTTCAATTCATTCTATTTTTTTTTTATTTCTATTTCAAGGTGCTTTTTTTATAGTTTTTGTATCTTTCAATGAGGCATAATATGGCCTATTGTTAAATACGAATCTAACATGGCAATTGCAATTAAAGAAAAAGTATATAAACATCCAAAATACCTTTAGTTTTGATTATTGACAATTTTAGAAAAAGAAGTCCCTGGCGATACAACTTTTTTTAACTTTGATATAAAAAGCCTGTTTAATAATTTACAGTTTGACATGGCTAATTTTGTAATTGGTAGGTTAAAATTAATCGAAAAAATCATGCTGCACAGTATGTCCACGCTTTATGTTTGACCATTGTAATGTGAAAACAAATTTGTGTTAAAATGGTAGAAATGAAATTTTACAAAAGAAAATTAGAATCTAGATATTCAAAATGGTTTTTATGATAAAACGTTCTTTGCTTATAGTTATTTTAGAATTAAAAAACAGAACTAGATACTATATGTAGAATTTTGAACTTTATTACAAACCAAATGGAAACTTCTAAGGCAATATTAATTGTTATTCATTTTTTGGGGGATACCTTTGTATATTTGGGATTCCTTGCATAGAACATTTGTGTTGATTACATTTTAAAAATTGAAGCGAATGCAATTTCCGAGTTTGTTCTAATTAGCCAATAGAATTTAACCAATGATTATTCGTAAGAGAGAATTACTGAAGGTCTATAAACTTTTTAATTAATAAATCGAAGAATAAAAAAAATAATTTCTCGATATTGTAATATAACATTTTAGGCTTATAGTCTAGTGGTTACATTTAAAAGTTCAACAAACTTTAGTAATATAAATGACTTAATTGAACAAATAATAAATTGTTTTCATAATCCTAAATGCTTTTATTTTCATTTAATTTAATTTTTTTTTTTTTTTTTAATATAAATGTCTTTCTTCCCTTTCAGCCTGACTAACATTTTAAAATGTAGTAGTTAAGACCACTTTCCTATAGATTAGACAATGCTTCTGAAGATCTTAAAAATATGGTTCGCAAATTTCATTCAAATTTACTATGCTTACATCTATCAATCTTAGATAACATTGATGATAAATATGAACTTGAGATATTGGCTTAAATATAGAGAAATAGAAGGAGTTTTAAATTTTTTTTCTATAGTTTCGAATATAAACGATAAAGAATTAGTAAGTTACAATATTAAATTCGATTTTAGCTTAGTTTTGCTTGATATTGTCTTAAATTTACTTTATTTAGGTTACTTGCTTGCAAAATTGACATGTCTAGAAAATGGGAAAATTTTCTTAAATTGGTCGACTGGGTCACAGTACCCGATTAACTCAGGAGAATCAAAGCAATAAAACACATCGGTCAATGTGGGGTAAATTTTTTTGATTATGTGGTTAAAATGTTTGATTTTGGGTCTAAATTTCGCGTTCACTATTCATGTGGTTAAAAGGCCGGTTTGAAAAATTATCTTTTTTTTATGGCAGTTTTGTGCATTTGGATGCTTTTTGAGTGTTTTTAAGGTATTTTTGATGCTTCTTTGGATGTATTTGGGCTATTTAAAAAATAAAAAAGGCAGTTTTAACAAATTGAAAAATTGGGTTGTACCCAAAGTACCCATATAATACTCACAGTATTGTACCAGTGCATGGAGGCGGGAGAGAAGCAGATTATCGGTTTTTCCAGTGCCAAGCTAGCAGCAACCGAACAGCGCTATGACGTAAATGAGCATGAGTGTCTGGCCATGGTCTGAGCAGTTAAGTGATACAGGGCCTATCTAGATTATCAGCACTTCACCCTACATTCTGATAACAGGTGCCTGGTGTGGCTTCAAAAATGCACGTAGTACACCATAAACTGACCCAGTAGGCTCTTATACTCCAAGAGTATGACTGAGGTAGAACACGTGGCCGGAAAATATATTGAACTAGCTGATATGCTTTCACGAGCCCCGGATGAGAATGTAGGGTTGTGCGACACCACAGATTGGGATAAAATTTTACCACCAGATGGATGGGAACTATTCCAGGAAGCACAACTAAACCAAGTGATTGTCGTTGAAAATGACGAGCTAATTTCCGACATGTGTAAGGAGGTAATCCCTGCACAAGAAATGTGTGCATTTTCACAGCAACAGAAGGAAGATGTGCTACAGAAAACCTTGAACACTGGCGTGTAGTAGATGGATGCTTAGAGATGTTTGCACTCATCAACAAAAAGAAATGGTGCTTGTTTGTACTGGAGTAATGCATAAAACACATATTCGCACATGCACATGCACTAAGTATAGCAGGACACCCAGGGGCGGGACAGACACTGAGTAATATACAAGACCACTTTTTCGGGCCTGGCATGACACAGTGCACATTAAAATTACGGCAGTGTAAGGAATGTAACCAATTTAAAGCCCGCATGGTGGACAGAGAATAACAACAGCCACGTGTTACACAGTGCCCATATGAAACCGTTAGCCTCGACCTGATGGCGCGTTACCAGAAAACAGCTGGCGGCAATAGGTTCATTTTAGTAATCACAGACAATTACTCAAGATGTATCGAAGCTTCTGCGATCAGCAGCGTACGAGCTGGCAACATAGGAAAATTAATGGAAACTGAGTTTTTCACGTAATGGAGATTTCCGTGGGACTTGCTCAGAGATAACAGACCGCAATTCACCGGTAGAAAATAGACTTTGCACCTGGTGGGGAATACGGCCCTTAAAAACTGTGGTTAACCACCACAATGTGCACCCCACGGAGCAATGCAACCGGGAGCTAAAAAGCATCTGAGACTCTGTGTGAGCGAGCAACACATGACATGGTCACAACACCTGCCAGCCGCACTCTCTACTCTCTGCCGGTGTATGAACGGTGCCACAGGAATGTCATAAGTGGATGTTCTGCTCGGCCGGAATCTTAGCCTGCCCAGTGAGAAACTCTGCCCCGTCATCGAGAACAGAAGTGCAACAGAGAGCAGTGGTGCACGGGAAGAGAGGTGACAATGCCGCTGACAAGAACTGCAGTGCGACCAGGAGCAGTATACAGCGAGGTTGTTGAGAATATAAAACAAGACCCTACCAGTATTAACATTTTGGCAAGAAGTGTTCTTGCACGCGCACCCTTCAGTCGGCCGCCCGCCGCAACTTCTGCACGGAATTGGGTCCGAAGTGGACAGGACTGCACAACGTAGTGATGAGCCTAGGACCCACAACATACCTCGTCCGAGGGCGGAGGAAGCCAGTACGGACCCACTGTGATGACATCCGGTTGTCGCTGGGACATGTCCCTGACGATGCTGAACGAGAGGCAGATGGGCACCACCAACAGCGACTTCAGTCCGGACAGGGACGTTAATTCACAACACGAAAAGGAGGAGGCAGCAGAACACCAGGAATTGGAGGTTACAAGTCAAGAGACCCACGATGGGGAAGCCCCTGCGAGGTAGTCAGGCCAGACACTAGCTTGGAAGGTGCCTAATGGGGTATGTCAGAAAGTAGCCACCTCAATGCTCGATGGCACGGGGCAGGGGAGCTCCATCGTTCGAGTGCCGGTACTGGGACCAGCGCCCGTCATCGCGACGTAAGTAGCATCTGGTGCAGAGACAGAAGAGCAGTAAGTGATGCAGTCAACTTTGGGGACCTATGCAGATGATCAACCCCTCGTAATGTTCGTCTATCCATGTCATGCCTGCCAGCGACATGACTGCAGTCATCAGGAGAGGTGTGCAAGCTTCAGTAGCGATGCAAGTGGTGTGGACGAGTCGTCCGGCTTACTGGACCTGCGCTGGACGGGGAGGCAGGTCAGGCTGCCACTGGCATATGGAGCATGTGCGGAACTCAGACGTCCCAGCTGTTAAACAGAGGACTGCTGCAGCTGCAGTCTGTAAGGCATGCTGGTCAGAAGAAGAGCCCATACATGCTGCATCAAACTCAACAGCAGCGACCCATATGTCACTGTTGTGTTTGATGTAATTGATGTAAACTGTCTCCAAAAGGCGGTGGGGGGCATTGATGTCGACCATGGCTTCTCTCTAGACTGTATGCCCGCGTAGCGAGTGTTCGGCACCGACAGTATGCGCACTCTACTCAGGGTGTAGTAACGTGTAGTGTCTGGTGAAGTGTGTCAAGTAAGCCCCAAGAAGTGCAGGGTAAATTAGGGCAAGTCAGGTGTAGCAGGGTGACAGTTTAGTGTAGGAATGTGAGGGTGTGTTTATCCACCCAGCTACTCCACGTGTTGGAGGAATATGTAATTAGTGCAAAAGTTTTGAAAATGTAAAATACATGATTAATGATTGACACAATATGCAGGCATATTGCGAGACTGGGAAATACATGCGTATAAAATATATTTTAAGGTGTAACTGATTTATTTAGTGTTTTCTGTAATTGCTCGATAGTTTACATTTAACATGTTTCACCCCCACAATATCCATAAACTTGTATTAAGGATTATTGATGTATTTTGCAATGTATAGTAATTTATTCTGTACCTCCTACTCCTGTACTTGACCCCAAGTAAGTGTAACTGTATTTTGTACAGCCCCGTGAGTCCACGCACAAAGTCAGTATTCGCTCGGCGTCTGGAGGGGTGAGTCATGATGTCGTGTGTCGCGTTGTGTGTGCCTGGGTGGTATTCAAACGTTGTTACTAATTACTTTAATTTGTAATAGACTTTAAATTACCATAACCTTTTTACGTTTAACAACCCAGGACAATACCTCTCCTCTACTGGTTGGTTTGCATCACCACCGGGAGCTTACTTGTACCTGCCCTGGTGGCCTTTTGTTAGTTTCACAATCAGCGACCGGTTTGCTCGGTATCTATGTAAAGTTTCTTCCTGGAGAAGTATGTAGATTCACGGATGAATAAAAACTGTCACTCAAGAATGTGCGTGTTTGATTCTGTCAACGTCTTTGGGTGTATAAGGGCACGGGAACCTCTTTTCCCGCAATTTATAAAATATGCTTTTTATTTGTTTATTTCAAGATTGTTCCATACTGAAGTATTTTCAATTTAACGTATATAATTCCGGTGGTATGTGGTTCGTCCTAAGATTCTACTAAGATTTATATTTAACCCATATTCATAATTCTTCAAGGAGCCTTGAAAGGAAGGCATTGGTCGTTGGCAGCACGACCCAGAGCATCAGAAAGATTCAGCTGTATAACTTTGACACCGCCTCTGGCGCTGCCTTGCGCCGGGCAAAACCTAACCTATTTACCAAATTTCCACTTAAGTCCTCCTCTTTCATTTCTCCACGCCATGGAGACACCCTGCTTGGTGCCTGTGTGTGCGTGTTTGTTGTGTGTGTATATTGCTGCATCTGTATGAATATGAACAACGACGTATGTATCACATTTTGTTTTTTCACTGAAGTTAAAATTTTTGAAGTTACAATAATTTGAATTTTATTTCCAAACGAACAAAATTTTTAAAAGCTCCATCAAAACATCAAAACCATGCAGTCTCAGGAAAGATGTTCGGTAATATAAAGCCTTAACTTTTTTCCAATATACTGTTTTTCTCTTTCCTTTGAAATAAACTAAATGAACCCATGCAAACATAACAAGGCGAAAATAAAGCCAGTTGGCATGGCAACCTGTGACACTTTAGTCTGCTGTTTGTGTGTGATTTTGAGGTACCCGTGGTGGCTGTTAAATATTTAATATTCAATTAATTTTATTATATCCCATTTTCATATATAATAATTGTAAACAAGTTATACCGTCAAATCATACAACAGGATCATGGGTTTACCATCGCGGTATATGCCAATGTCTTGCCATTCGTAAACAAAATGCTCAGACTACACTCCGAAAATAAATCGTGGAAGTTGTTCCATTGACCAGTCCAGCATTAAACACATGGAGGAATGGAATAACGACTGGTGGGTATATAGGTGATCGCATCAGTGCAGGGAATGGAAAATGTTGAGCTCGTTATCCATCACCGCCATTTTGCGCCATCTGTTTTTACTGAGACTGCCTGACCTTCTGCACATCAGTAGTTTCAGCCAGAAATATAGTCTCCAACCCAGTTGCCACAACACCATTCCTCCGTTAAGGTGGGTTTACGTTTGCCTTAAATGAAAAAGTTATCAGTGTGCTTGAGATATGATTCAGTGTATTCAAGGGTATTTGTTTATGACTGCTGTGTGCGGGTCTTGATGGGTCGTGAGTGTTGTTGGCATGGCTTAAGATATCGATAAATGTTTTATCTTAAGTACAAGTCAAGATGAAGTAGCCAATCAGAGCACAGAGACAGTTGCTGTTGGCGGGAAAATGTATTTATAAACTGTATATTATAATTTATCAATTATAAACTGCAATACCTCTTATTGTAATTTTCCGTGTGTTTATCCGGGCATTAAGTATAATTCGTAATGATCAGTATTGATGGGTAGTTCACGAACTACCAGTCCGTTGTGAACTGGTCTTGAAAAAGAATTGGGTGCGTATTTCACCGCGACATAAAAGAAATACTCTTTTGTGATATCAGTCAGTTATTGTCTTAGTACCAGTACGCCAGGTGTGCCGTTCATCGCTCCCTGCAGTTCCCCCTCCCCCCACACTTCTTGGTTTTCCCTCCCAGCGTGACTGGCTTCATCACAACGTGCATACTTCTTATCTATCTGCCTCTGTTTATCGGTATCTTTGTTTTAGCTCATTTAGTACTGCCTCGAACTGTAGGGATAGCAGACCTAACTAGTTCAATAGTGATGTGAGTCGCAAGTCGGTTGGGAACTGCAGAACACACGGAACGAGACAGCATGCAGCGATCTTTCGTTCTTTCTTACTTTCTCGTGCCGACCCAATTGTGTAGTTGGTTGCACGCGGGTCTGTGGTGCGAGGGGTTTCGGGTTCGAAACCCAGTCAGGGTATGAGTGTTTGTGTCGCCCATTTAACTTGCTTCACCCTCACCGGCACTAAAGACCCCGCTATTACAGTGTCGTAAAACCCTCTCACTCACTCGTACTATAAATACAATGTTGCCTGACATACGGAAATTCCCGTATCTGTTGTAAATACATCTAATAGCCGCACTATGCTCATTAATGTAATGCCAAGTTTTACACACTTGCAATAAAATAAGTGGAGAACTGCTTTTTTCTAGTATATTCACTCAATACTTCAGTTACAGTTTCTCAAATGTGACTAGATGGGAACGATCTTGGTCATTCTAGTGAACTATATTTCCCATCACTACTGCTCAGTAAAATCAGTACTGGTTAGCTATTTCAGTGTCAAGTGGAACGCGGCCATGTTTACACAAAATTTCACTTGTGTCGTCTGCTAGAGCCCTCAGGATGTGGATATGGCCCCATGTTGGGACGCTGCCGTCTAAATGTTCTAGGTTTTGTCGTATTGTAAACTTGAATTATGGTGCACTGTTTTACATGCAGAAGTGCGTGCATTCAACTGGAAGAGATGAAAATGGTTTGTTTAAGGTACTTTTAAGTATGGTTAGGGGTTTGTAATTATTTCAAACTTGTTAATACAACTTTACACATAGATAATTCAAGATGAAATGGAAGTTTCGTAGAAATTAATTATTTTTAGCCTAATGGTTAGTTCCTAAAGGTGTATTATTCCACTACCAACACCAACAAACAGTCTACATTTTAACTTTAGTTTTGTTCCAGTGTGTCTGATGTTTGACACTATACTGTAAATGATGGAGAATTGGAATTGTAAAAACTTTACTTATTTTTCTTACCAGAGTAGTGTATGGTGACTCTTAACATTGAGAGATCTTAAAGCAGATGAGGACAAAATGTAGTGAGAATGGAGCAGTGCTGGAATGCAAGTGCAGGCGAAATGGGAGATCTCTGAGAAAATCCCACCAACCAGTAGCATCATCTAGCACAACTCCTGCATGGGAAAATCCGGGAGTGACCCCCGCCAAGAAACGAACCTGGTTTCCCTAAGTGGAGTAGTCTTAGAAGGCATTGCGAGGGAGTTGTTTATACATTATCAAATTGCCTGTGGCTGCTGCCATGTGTCTCCATCTCTCCAGTGCTAGTCTGGTGTAATATATGCTCTTCACTCTTAGTTGGAGCACTTCAATGTTTCATTTTCATAACGAACATTTTACGAATGTTCCCACTGCAGATATTTTAACGGACACACTGGTAAGCATGTTCTAACCGGTGTGAGTACAGACTGGAAATGTTGGGAAATTTCCTGCGTGTTAGGGAAATTTTTGTACGTGTTTAAATGTTTTGATTAGTTTTTTTATATTTTAATTCACGTATTCAAAAATGTTTATAATGTTCCTGTCACTGGTGTCTTTCTGAAAGAGTCAGTAGTTGAATATCCACTCCATGTGGTTGAAAGTGATGTACTCTACATATTTCAATTGTCTACAATGTTTACAATAGCATTTAAAATGCAGCCAAATAATTGGATCTGTTGTCTTGCTTGGTGTGTGTCTTTAGTTTTGTAATTCTTTTATATTGTAATTGATGGTTGCATATATCTGAGATAGCATGAGAAGTTCCCTCAATACCCCAATAAGATAATGCTGTGCTCTTTGCTTTAAAATACTGCGTATTTAAATTCCCAAAAATTAGTTTCTACTTTTTTGAAAATTCAACCCCGAACAGGATGAAAAATGGTCAAATGTGTTTTCAAGGACTCCTTTACAGCAAATTAATGATGAGCTATAGTTATTAGCTTTGCTTTAAAATCTGCCTTAGTTATAAAAGCGTACAAAATAAATTTTGAAGATTTATTAAATTTAATCCTTCAGATGACGAAAAGAAGTAAAATGTGTTTTTGAGGAGACTACAGTAACTGAGTAACCTGAAGATATAGGCATGCACTTTGCTTTACAAAGTTAGCTCCTATACAAACGCTAAAAAATTTCAGAATTTTTCTAAACTCGTATTCCTAAGAAGTTAAAAGGTTTCACTGTGCTTTCAATGAAATGTTACGTATAGTGTCCTTTTCACTTAAGACTAAATTTAAAAAAAAATTAATAAATGAATTTTGACTTTATCTTTATATATATATTACTTTATATATTATTAGGTCATTATTCTCTTTTAAAATAGGGTTCAGAATAGAGTTTTTAATTTTTGTATCTTTTTGGCTAGACACACATATTCGTCGTTTCTTCAAATGTTTTTGAAGCCCTGCTAAATTTCTACTTTTAGTTACTGATTACGTATCCTTCCGCTACATGTAAACATAAACATTGCTGTGTGACTTGTCTCAACTCGAAAGTGTTCTCGCTCCACTCGCCACTCCCACTCTGGCACACACTTTAGCGAATTTACACTTGTGACCTCTGTAAATCTTTGGCGTTATTTCTCTGACAGAAAAAGTAATAAATAGCGAAAAATAAAATATATTGCTGGCCTTTCACATTCCTCGAATAAATGCAAGACTTACAGTATTTTATGAAATAGTAACTTACTTAAATTTGTTACATTTTTTCATGATTAAAAACATAAATATGTGCAAATCACAGTATTTAGTAATATGCATACAATTAAACTAAATGAAATGTGAACATAGTAACATCATAATTTATGCTCCATATCAAACATAATATTTCTGTTATTACATATTTCACAATCGCATTGATTAAGTTAGTCAATAAAATATTTCTAATACTGCTTTAGAAACAACAAAATATACATCCGGTTGTTGATGTTAGACTTGAAAACAACATGGCTGCCAGAGAAGGTACGAGAGTGAGCACCGAGTGTACATCGTCGTTCACTCTCCCTCTTGCGGATTCTCCTCTGAGTTGGAACAGCAGAGGACTCTCTGTGACATCAAGAGTGAGTGAGAGAGCTCTCTCTCTGCAAATTAGGACACTGCCTTATACTTTTATAACTGTCAAATGCGTTGTTTACCATGTACAGCTGTTCAAGGAGCTCTGTCATATTTCAAAAACCTTTACGTATGAATATTCACAATTTAGACTTATAATAATATTTAGGTCAGTATTGTATATAGTTCTTACCATTATTATTTTACCTACCTTGTTAACATATTTGTTATGCATAATATAGCACATTACACATAATACACATTAATATTTTGCCACGATTGTGTTTAACCCTGTTACAACTGTGGCGGAAAGAACAGTAGTATTTAACCTCATGTTATTGATGTGTGGTGGGTTATTTAGTTAAAAGGACTGCCTTGTTTGGAATAATTAGTCAATAATGCATAGACCCTATTTGCCATGTGTTTTCCCTTCGCCAAGCCTTCGGGCACATCAGGGAACTGGTCTCTCCAAAGCTCGCCGAACTCACCTTGCCTTTGAACAGTGTGTTATGAGAGTAATTCTTTCATCATGCGATAAGTCAGACATTCAGTATCAGGTGTGTGGGTCAGCCTTTAAAAGGCCCACAGTTTAGTAAACACTGCAGATAGTAAACGTGACGGTAGATCGACCAGTTGTTCCTGAGAACGTCAAAGAGTCTCCAGCTCTCGAACAACCTCGACATTGCCACATGTGGTGTCAGACGCGTAGTCTGGTAACAAACACCTTAGCAATACTTCCCAACCTTAACCTCACTGCCCCTCAAAACATCTTGCACACCCAACCGAGCCACCACACGACATCAGCCTGCATATGTGTACAAAGTAAACTATTGATGTGATTGTAACGGGCACTCGTGTGAAGTCAATAGTGTGTATCGCAAAAAAATATTGATGGGCTGAATCAAATGTCAGTCCTGCTTGCTTGGTCTGTTGCAGTGTAATTTAATGCAACTTCACTGATGATATTTTGTTCCTTCTACAATGACAAAATACACTATTGTGTTTCAGTATTCCTGAAAATATATTTCAGGGGAAATGGTAAGATACTGCCTGGTAAACAAGGAAAAGTAAGGGAATTCCAAATTGGAAATTCAGTGGTCACCCTGCAGTACTTTCATGTACATGCAAATGCACAGTGAAGTAGGTGTAACTCTTTGCTTCATATTCTTTCATCATGCTAATCCACAAAGTATGGCAATGCTGTTGGTGGGTTTTCACAGGGTGCTCCCATTGTCTTTTCCCTTCCATTCTGTTATAGTTCCAAGCCTCACTAATCTTTAAGGCTGGCCTCCTGTAAGGCAGTGTGCTCCACTTGGTACTATCCCCCTCCCCTCAACACATCCATTGACCCTGCTTGAGATCGAAACAGCATTGGATCATTATTATTGTAATTCACAATTACATTTTCCCACAGCTTAGCTACATTATGTAAAGTGATCTACCATTTTGTATATGAACTGTGGAACGTTGTTAAACTGATGCCCCTTTGACAGCTCAGCTCCTATTATTTGTTCAATTGAAGCCATGTTTCCGCGCATGCCCTCATGACTATATGTTTACTTGATCAAAAACCATAGAAGATGTAATGTATGTACAACACCTTGCATCAGATTTTCTGTTTTCATGTAGTGTCTGATATTTCCGCCAGAATGCGCGACCAGTCTAACATGACAAGGCAATTAAGTGTCTGAATAGTTTCAACAAGTACACGACTAGTACACATCAATGCTAGTATGCAAATGCATATACTTTACAAGTACACACTGAGAATTCAGAAACTTCCTTAGAACTGAAACCAACCTAATCCATTATAAGTTGTATCCAAATAGAAAACAATTGAACCAATTGTTCCAGTGTTATCTGACTACAGGAACCAATGGAAACCAATAAAAGCTAAATGGTCATCAATAGAAAACAACATGAACAAAAATACAAAAAAAAAAAAATAATAATTTCTCACAACAGGCCACTGAAATTTTTCTGTTGTAAATTTTTGGTAGGATTTCTTATGGACAAATTTCTCCAGCATTCTCTCTACAATTCCTCTTACTTCACGCAAAAGCCATTTGCACTTTCTATCCCACGAGAAATTTTGTCCCCTTCGTGCTTCCTCTGTAATACTGCCATATTACTCTAACCCTAGGATCCTCTATCCTCAGTTGGTAGCAAACACCTCATACCTTACTATTGATGTAGCATTCAGTTTTTATTCCATGTTAAGTTCGTCCTCATTAAAAATCACATTATTTCTAAAGGTTCAGATTAGGCAAACTGAGAATATTCTGTTAAAATTTACTAGAATATATAAGGAAATCTACTTGATTTGCATAAGCGAAACTTCTCATAGTCCTGAAGATAGCTATTTGAGAGATGATGTTTAAACTAATAGTGATCACTTTTAGGTACAACATTTATACTGTGTTGTTTATATGTGCTGTGCACTCAACATAAAATTGCCTGTGTTTCAGATGAAGTTTTAGTTGAACATATCGGTGGGGTCACAACTATTGGCATAAACCGACCTCAGAAACGAAATAGCATAAACAAGAAGACAGCTAAAAAATTGGTAGAAGCTTTCAGTCAGTTTGAAAGTAACGATGGTGCTTATGTGGGTGTGTTGTATGGGACAGGAGGGAACTTCTGTTCTGGTTATGATCTGGAGGAGCTCAGTGAGTGTGACAGGCAGCAAGGGAAAGGTCTGGAACCTATGGTAAGTTCGATGTTCAGTGTTGTACCTTCAGTGATGATGCAAATCCTAGAAACAGAGAAATGATTTAGGGTTTGCCATGGAAGTTCTATAGAAGTCTTTTGCAAACAATGTTTATACTTAAATGCCTCATTTTTGAAGGCATTGAACTGGAATGCAGTGTTTTTGGCAACAGATTTTTTTTAGAGGACTTTCATGGTGACATTAATCTTTTTATGTCTTAGTAATAAAGTCTTGATGTTTCTTTTTTTAGGTTTGGTATTGTTTTCATACCAAAACCAGTTTTAGCATTTTTTTCAACTAAGCAAAAAGCATGACAAAGAAGGCAACAGTAAAAAGTTCTTTAAATCCTAAGCTAACTCCTTTAATAATATAGAGAAGTTTTTAGATAAATGCTTATTTATGTACACCATTTGGTGGCTTAGGTAGGCAGCAATGTTAAAACAATGCCTTTAGTGTTCAGAGAAGTGTAAAAAAAACTGTAACTTTAGTGAACAATTTAACGAGGAAGCTTGAAGACATGAAAATGTGTCTTGTGTTATAATATTTACAGTAAGTATGTAATAGGAGGGTAGGAGTTTTGTGTATAATGTAGATAACAGTACTGACGTGGCTGGTTGCTAGTGAGGGGCGGAGTACGCCACATTTAAGAAAAACCCTGATGCATGGTGATACAGTTCAGTAAAGATATTATAAATTCCCAGGATGCCAGCTCATCTAGTATACAGGTAAGCACATGTTGTGCAGTAGCAGGTCGACAGCCATGTGGCAGTTCCCTCACAGCACATGCCGGTGAAAGAAATTAAGTAAAGTCCCTTCTGCACACTTACCAATTTCATGTTGAGCACGTGGTTTGTTGTCTGGAGTGGACTAGATTCTGAAATTACGTTAAATATAAAAGATATAAAATAAAATGATGTACGTTAGAACTGTGTATTTAAACTGAGCAAGATAACACATACAGTCATATACAGCATGTCCCTCGAATCAAGTGGGCGTGGCATATAAAGTCTGCCAGCGGCCAACACTGCGAAAACAACTCTTAAGTGTGGATGGAAATTAATTGCTGAAAATATCCGGGGCCGCAAGTCTACGGAGAGGAGAGTTTGTACATGGGGAGGGAGGGGGAGAAAAGATTAATGAAAAGGTTCCGGATATTATATCTTCTATTGCAGCTACACTGGTTGAACAAAGAAGTTGAGGTTCCCCCACAGTGCATAGTACATGCACTCTTCTTGGCCTGCCAAGCTAGACTGAAGATGATGATGCAGAGATGCCGTTACCTAACAGAGAACTCCCGCCAACACAGTGAGGGAAATACATAAAAGCATACACTTAAACAAAAGTACATGGAAAAGCGATCAAAATGCAAAAGAACAGGAGGAATTTGAGGCATGCCGCTTTTACAATTATGTAATTACGATTATGACTCATCTCACTGCAAACCTAGTCTACCTACTTCTAGCCCAAAATGAGTCAAACTCTGCATCAACCCGTATACGGAAGTCGCAGCCTGTCACAATCCTGGAGGGCAGCCGGACATGTGGATACGAGGGGTTACGCAAGACAGCGGTGCGTCAACCACTCCACCCCTCCCGCCCTCGTGCCGAGAACCAACAAGCCATCAGCCTCCTCAGGGCATGCCCGAGCGCCACCAAAGATACACGAAGGCCGAGAGATGACTAGAGGGTGCTACCCCCACTCCGGCATCACACCAGCGAGACGTCACATGCCTCCCCCTGTGGCCGTCGTGACACCTGCAACACTGACTATATAAGTCAGTGCGCTGCGGACCTTGCCAATTGTTCCTGCGAGTCTTCGAGCTTGTTCCACCACTTCCAGTGCTGGGGCCCTTCAACTACTGCAAGATATCCAGCAGCCCTCCAGAGGCAACCACCCACGATTCAATGGTTGTCCAACAGCCACCCGAGGCTGTCTACGTTGGATGTTGTTCAACAGTCTTCAGCAGCCATCCAAGGCTGCCTTCCTTGGCCTTTGCTCAACAGTCTTCGACAGCCACCAGCGGCTACCGGCATTGACTTCAAGAGTTCTGCAGCACCCGACCAAGCACCTGACTAACGTAGGTTACTTCCAGCCACCCGTCTGCTTGGCAGGAGAGCACGAGTCACTGTGTTACTAAGCGATTAATAAACACAGCTTTGTTTCTTTCAACTGCGAGTCTCATTCCTAGAGTACTTCCGAAGTCAGCTGCTGGGAGAACATCCGAGTCATGCAGTACCGACCGGAGACGCAGTATTTTATTACAAACTAGCTACGGCTGGAGACGCCCCCTCATGAGGCTCCAGACCAATACTCACCCATTAGACGGCCAGCAATTATATTCCTACCGAGCACCTAGGTGCTGGAGTAATATAGATGAGCCCCTACCCCTAACAGGAGAGACAGTACACTGGAGTTGTATCCCCACCGAGCACCTAGTTGCTGTCAAGGATATTTGCTTAGGTGATATGGCCTGGCCTTGGCTGGAAACACACACTCAGTAATAGCAGTGGTGGCCCCCATGACTCCTAAGCCTCTGATCTGCCCGCAAGGGGGGGGGGGGGGGATCATCTGAGGCACCGGGGCTCCATGCTACCAAGTTGTTACTGAACTGAAACTAATCTAGGGTTTCTCTTCGTGTTCGTGGTGTTCAACCTGCTGTTCTCAGCAGCCATCTCTACTCTATGCCATATAAGATGAGACTCTGTGTAAGGAGGTAGGAGTAAAGTATTGCACATCTTGCTGTCAACCAGTGGACTGGTCTAGCTCCCCCTACAGCAGAACAGAACGTCAGGCGGAACGAGACTGCATCACCACACCCCGTTTATTAGAAAGATCTCATACTCCAGTGTTTGTACCTGCTTGTCTCTTCTCCTATTCTTACACACCCTGATTATCGAGGGACGCATGGGAATTGCCAACGCCACCTTTTGGAGTTCAGCTTCAGCGAGGTGGAATTGTAAGTTTCATGTGGCCAAGCCCAGCATCCTCCCCGCCGTTCAGGCTGACTACCTCCGCATCAACCATCTGCAGTCAGTCACCGCTAGTCCTCAAGATGTCAGTAAGTTGAGTGACCCTAACATCTCCCGCCAGTCATCAACGACAACTAAGTACGTGGTTAGTAAGAGGGTATACCAGCATAAGGGACTAGTCAACCGAAACCTAGAGAACTTTGTTTCTTCTGCGCAAGGTCACGTGCTTCATCGCCATATCCAGCCGGAAGCGACCGTTGCCGAAAACCCTAGACCTGCCTTTGACCTAGAGCGCAACTGAAGCCACAACGACTATGATCCAGCCTTAGCGTCAAATTAATATAGTAATTCAACATGAGATTTAATTTAAATAATGTTCAGAGTTCTTGTTGCTATGCACGTCAGCGAAAATTAATTTACTTGGCAGAGCATGAACAGGCTGGCTAGGAGTTAATTAATATAAATTACATGAAGACATAAAACACTTGCATACGCACACAACAATCTAATATTAAATTAAACCCTTGTTACGTCCCTTTAGGGTGTAGCAAGGCTAAAGGAAGGCAAGGAGAAGGACGCACACCATTAAAAAAAAAATCAAGAAAGCATGGACACCAAAATTCCAAAATCAATACAAATATATTGAAACCCATCTATACATTATCACCAGAACAATTTTGAAACTTGATTTGAACAATATAAATTGCATCTATAAATTTCTGTTGCTTGCTATCAATCGGTGAACTAGGGGAAGGAGAGAACACACATGCACTGGAACAAACAGAAAAACAACAATATTAATATATCCTGAGAAATCACCCAACCTGAATAAACTCTTGTGAAGTCCCATTAAAAAAGGTAAAATGACTCCTTGAGTAAAGCAAGCACCACAACAGCTTTAAAAGTGAAGTATGCCTGATGATTCACTAAAAAGTACAATACAAAATACTAATTTCAAGAATACCATTGGGAAGGAGCAAAAACCCTCATTACACTTAACCATGGCCATATAGGAATGCCATAAAATATTCACTCTGCTCTTTAACATTAAAATCTTTTTGGCAAAACGTAATACAGGAGATCATTCCTACAGCAAAAAAAAAAAAAAAGAAAAAAAAAAACCACCACCACTTACAAACATTCCCTTAAAATACCATATTGAAAATTCACACAATCAAAATAGTGAAGAAACACTTCCCTACAAAAATCCATATACACAAAAATCGCTAAAAAACACTACTAAAAGGGAAACTCTACCCCTGGCATAACAACTACGTTCATTGTAATACCTAACTTGAGTAGTACTCATATTACGTGAAAACGTGTCTATCATGCTGAAGCCCCGAAGTACGAAGTTGTGTAGTCATGATCTATCGTCGGCCAGCCCGCGCAACTTGAAGAGGAACACCGCACACTTGATCGGGCTGGGAACGAATATTTATACGCAAAAACACGGCTCGGGAAGGTTAAGGAGGCGGCTGGAATAGTGGAGAGGCGTATGGAAGGTGCCCGAGTGTGCGAAGCTGAACTCGTCGCCAGTAGCAGCCACCAAACAGCGCTCTGCCATGCCAGGAGCCCCGTGCACCTCTCTTCAGTATTGTTCACCATTTGGAAGTGTTCAGACGTGTAGCACCCTGTGTTTGGGGGGGGGGGGGGGGGGGTTTGAAGAAAAAGAAAGTATCTTTTTCTGCAGCAAAAAAAATACCTCTTCAAATAGTAACCCCTCTTCAAACAAAATAACAGTTTATTAATCTGGGCTACCAAATACAGAAGTGGCAAATAACAAATAACCAAGCAGACTTGCTAACCACGTTCATTAACATCATACACCAACCCCATAATAGCAGCATTTAATCGTACTCCAGAAAATTGTAGGCATCACACATTTCACCAACTGGTGGGACGAAAAATAAATCGTTCAGGCAGGACAGGAGTACTCACATAAAATTGCTTGAGTTTGCTAATTGACACGTGTGTCAGACTTCAAGCAGGGCTTCACCCTTAATGTAGTATTATACTTGGGAATTTGAATTCGGGCACATGGCATGGCGGTGGCCGGAACTGCCGAGGCCAATTTACTTTACATTTTACAAATTGAGTAAAATGCAAGGTGCTCTTTTTAAACAAAATAAATTGTACACAAACACTTTAAAATTGAGAGATTACTTTAGGACATCTGAAGTCTGTGATTAGTAAACACATGTGAACCATGTGGCATAGTACTCTTTAATAGAAAACACTTCACTAAAAGGTGGCAGACGGGTGATAATACTTCCCTGTGTTTAAATGAGAGACTGTTTTTGGGGGAGCACAACACTTCACTAGTTGGTAAACACATACACAGGAATTTACTCTTGTAACGACGGGTCATTCGGTTTGCCATGCCATTCACTGATCTGCTGTGCATGAACTAATAGGTTGATGCGTACACCACATGCACGGCTGGGCTGTGCGTGGCTGATGCACGAGCAAGCAGCATTGGTCTGCCTCCCGAGCAGGACAGCAAGGGCGACATCAGTACTGTTTAACATATATTGTTTAAAATCACCATTGCTTAATCACTTCCAAGACTGCAGGGAGAGTGCTTCTATGTCAACTACTTGTGTTTTTACCTCGCTTGCAAATTAGCTGCCAATGATGGTTCATGCATGTCTATCAACGTTATGCACTTTGTGAGCACTGGGTCACTTCGCAAGTGGCTTTGATCCATTATGGTCGGAGATGTTTTGTCATCTCTGTTCATTGCCATGTTATTTTTAACTGGAACATAGTTTTTAACTGAAGCATCATGAGCATGCTGTGGCTGTGGCCATCAAGCAAACACTTCAACTGTAGATGTGCAAGACCTATTTGCAGATGATTTTCCTTTGCAGGTTCCCAGTAAGAGCCACCTGAGAAAACCACTTGTGGCAGCTGTGAATGGCTACGCACTTGGAGCAGGTTTTGAACTGGCACTCATGTGTGACCTCAGGGTAGTAGAAGAGACTGCCATATTTGGATTCTTCAATCGCAGATTTGGTTAGTCATTTTTATGTGCAACTAAAAGCTACCCTTTCCTCATACTTTAGTACACATGTCTAACTTGTGTACTGCACATAGGGTTATGCTGTCACAATTTTTTAATATCAGTTTTTGTGTTCTTGAATTGAGATTACACCTTTGGGTGCAGGTTGGTTGGGATGATGTAGAAAGAATATAATGGTAGCAAAATAATACTGGCATGGGGAATTGAAGCTTTCTTTGTTATGTTTATAAAAAAATTTATTTTGTGGTACTTGAGCAAGTATTTGCAACATTAGAGGTGTTGTCATCCAAGCATTTCTGGTTTAATTTTGGTAATGTAAGTGATATTAGTAGACTACCAACACTTCATAATTTAAAAAAAAAATATATATATATATGTATAGAGTTAACGCATGGTGCATTCCTGCGCATTGGACATGAACACTCTACATTTCGACATTGCCCCATCTTCGAGTTGCTACACTCATATGGGCAAGTCACATCGTGGCAATTCAATTAATCACGTGCCTACAGGGTCCAATAACAAGAGATTACAGACACGTGGTTAAATAAAAATTATACTGTCCACCTGAAGTCGCCATGCTGTCGTTTATTTCCCTTCCAAGAGATTGTACTAATTGGTGAGTCATCGACATCCAGCTAACAGAGAAGCTAATTCCAAGGGTTGTTGCAGGATGGCAGCACCTTGCCTACAAGGTTGCCTCTGCTGCCAGAGCCTCGTGCCGAGTTGATAGATATGTCAACAGCCTGCAACGGAGGAGATAAGAAAAGGGTAGAGCGGCCTCCAAACCCGATTAAATGACCTCCGTGGAGAGGGCTAGCAATCCCTGCTCCCCTCAGACAGCCAACACGTCAAAGATTTTGGTATATTAGGAGGTGCCAATTCCTGGCACGACACAGTTTATCAGCCCTCCAGCCTGAACAAGGCCGAGGACACCAGTCTGAGTAAGACTATGCTGTCATCAGCCCCTCCAGCTTGAGTAAAACAGAGGACGCCATCAAGTAAAGTGGTTCTGACCGTAACCTCACAGTCTGAGCTGATGTACTCCAGGGTTCTGACCATTAGGCCACTCGCGAAGTTAGTAACATAGTAAAAGTCTCCAGGGTAAGCTGAGCTATTCGCACCACTCCCATCCCAGTCTGCAAAGACTGGAGCTTGTCTGACAGAGCATTACTGCTAGACCCCTCACTGCGGATAACAGTCTCTGAAGACACCTCCAGAAACGACGTCAGCAGCACCCGGAAGAACAACACTACATCAGCATCCAGAGGTATTACGACGTCCCCATCTGTTTCCCTACCCGGAAAATTACTTCCTTTCTCACCCACGGTAGCAGGCCGTGCCAATGTCCCTTCTGGGCTACCCCCTCCCCCCCATCTTAGCTTTAGTCATTCAAATTCTAAGGGATATTTCTTTGATTATTATTATGTATATAGTTTGCCTTCACCTACCCTAAAAATATTAATAATTATAATTTTAGAGCATCCTAATATTTTCCAATCGTATAAAGTAAGTGTGTTACAGTATGTCAATAACTGAGCATACCTTCTTCTACCCCTCATTTAATTTGACTATGTTAAATTGGGTTTTAATAATAATAATTCTCTCTCTCACTGAAAAGTACAGACAGAATTAATCCTGGCTTAATCCAGTCGGGGTCTAGGGCAATGTCCCAATAGATTTTGCCCCTTGATGTGCTTGACGTTCATCTTGCACCGGAGTAAGTTGGATGCTTCTCTGCCAGACGTCCAGACTTGGTTCGGGGTCTCGGCTGGCTGCTTGCTCCTGGGATGCTAGTGGCTCGGCTTTTGCGTGCAATTGCAATGGGGGGCTAGGGCGTTTAGTCGGAAGTCTTCGGGTTGCAGCATTTTGATAGAGTCTTGTCCCCACTGCCAGTCACCTGGACGGCAGAGATTTCGTTATAGGATAAGCTGGCTGGGGCTGGTGTTCACTAGTGTTTTCTTTATTTTGCCTCCTAAGGGTAAACAATATATTGTACAGGTGCTTGTCTCACTGGCAGTGATAGTCTCCCACACTGAGATTGAGACTCTTCTTGAGCTCTTGATTTCTCCGCTCTGTGGAGTTGACTTTTGTGATGATATTGGGGGTAGTCCACATATCCACCCCCTACAGGTTGCAGGCCGCCAACACCCATAAAACCAGTTTGCTCTACTGCCAAACTCTGCTGGATAAGCCCATCAGGGCTATCCCACATCTGACGCAAAGTCAACCTGAGAGGCATTTCATAGAGCTGCCATCCAAAGTCTGGCCACATAAAGACCCCTTCAAGCTTCCCAGCTCTGAGGGGAAGATGTTGATGTCTGCGGCCATTTGGTGATGTGTCACAGCTTTAGGCTTGTCATAACAGCCAGTATTGGAAAAATTGATTAATAAATGTGTAGTGTGGCTCTATTAATGTGTATGTAAATGTCAACTAAAATACGTAAGAACTATGTTATTGTAACTGGTTTAGAAAAAAAGCTGTTGGGGTGAGCTGTTGCTGAACTGAGACTATGTAGGCGGTTCATGATAAAATGAGCACTTTTGAAATCAACTTTAGAAAAAAGTCACTGCCCCTTCCAGCATATATTTTAATGGGCATACTGAGTTGACATGTGCCCAGTAAAGTTGGTAATGATTGAAGGAATGTAGTTCGATATCTTAACATTGAATTATAAGTTTTTGGTAACTATTTATAATTTCTTAAATTATTTTTTTCGCTTTATTTTTTTTTATAATGCATCAGATTGTAAAAATGAGCAGATTTGTGAAATTTTCCTTTCCTAATAAATTTACAGTTTCACTTGACCGAAGCATGAATAAAGTGATGAGACCCATGGAAACGTTAATTTTACATAAGGCGAAAGAATACACAACGTGCATACAAGTAGATATTAATCAGGGCTTTCAAAAGTGCTCATTTTACAGTGAACAGCCTATAGATGAGAAACCCACATAGAAATTAGAAACTTATTTTATTTGCCATATTGTCTAGTGAAAATTGCAGGCAAAACGGTTGTCTTCTGTTTTGAAATATTGTGTGTGGCATTGCTGGGATTTTATGTTGCTGTAGGCTCTGATGGTTGCATCAGTGGTCTACTGGCTTCCTGTCCATGTGATCTGGCTTTGATTCACAGTGGTGCCATTCCCTGTTTTTGAGAAATTTGGCAGGTTGTAGTTGAGGAACTGGTTTTCTCTGGGAACTCCCATCTCCTCTACCCTTGATTTCTCTTGGTGCTTCAGCTCCATCCTGCTTCATTCCTGTAGTTGATAAAGGCCTTATTGTTAAGCACCCTCTAAAACTCTCAACTTGGCTTTTGTTGTTCAAGGTGTGCCGTCTATCAATGGTGGAACAGTGAGACTTCAAGTACTGGTTGGTCTCTCCCGAGCTATGGACCTCATCCTCACTGGACGAGCAGTCAAGTCAGAGGAGGCCTTTTCCTGTGGGCTGGCGAACAGGGTTGTTGCATGTGGCACAGGTGAGGAGTGCTTTCTCTGATTTTGCCGTTAGTAATCATAGTATCAGATAGTGATTTCACATTTGTTTGCATGTAGTTTTGCAACAGATTAGTATTTTAGTAAAAAAAAATTACCTACTTGCTGTGTTTGTGTAGCTAACTGTATGGCATTCTTATCTGGCCTTTAAGTCATAGAAAATTTGGCCATCCGGTGTTGAAATTGTCAAAATAATTTAATACAGATCCAAGAGTTGAATTTATATTCACTAAACCAGGTTTACCAGATGACCTGTGTCTTGCAGTGAATTTGGCACTGCCAAACACTGTGATTTCTGAATGGTGCCAATCGTCTTGGTTCTTAGCACTACAAAAATAATTGTAACTAAGCAGAGTAAGCTACTTCTTAATAGTGCCAGTGCTTCCTGCCTACTTAAATTTATTTTGTTTTCAAAGAGATAGTATATCCTAATCATTAACATGGTGCAGTGTAAAGCTAAGGAAAAATTCCTGTTATTTTTACACTTGCACATTTTCCTGATTTTGAAATTTTAAAGAAGGAAATATTCTCACAAATTGTATGTTCAAAAACTTTATGCCTAAGGACATGCCAAATTGTCCTGCCGACATGCCACCATTTAGGCCTATCTCCTTATAATTAACGTTTTTTTGTACTGATACTAAGCTTCTAGCTGAAGGGTCCTCCCCACAGAGCTGTCATCTGTCTCGAAACAGCAACTCTGCGGGGTATATATACCCCTAAGTACACAATTCCCCTTGGAAGGGTCAGCAGAATGAATGACCAATAGAATGTCGTTGAAGTAACCAGATGGTAAAGTCAGTTTATTGCACATGCCATTTCTGCCGAAACACTGTCGTCTTTGTTCAAATTTGAAAACGTCAATGACAGCGCTCCACGCCGACACACTTCTGGCCAGCAGCGGTGACAAGCACACTCAATGACAGCGCTGCTGCACCAGTTATAGGAAATGGGCTGTTATTTTAGAGGCCTCCCGCTTGGTGGGCGCTATCTGTGCCGTCACCTGATCGGCCGTGTTGGACAGGCAGTCGAGAAAGAACACCTTTGCTACGCTGCTCCTCGTCTGTGCCGGGCTCACATAATTAGCCACGACTAATTACCATCGTAGATCTTCCACCATACATGGACATAAAGGTTGATGAAGTAGTTTTTAAGTTTAATGTAGTTCCAAAGTTTGAAATTTTTTGCTGGAAATGTGCATTACCAGCGTGCACTTTAGGCAGTCCATGTAATCATATAGGGCAATTGTGGTAACTACGCGCAAAGCATGTACAAAATTGATATGCATGTCTCACTCTTAAGGTGTGTGTATTACCTTTTTGGCGAATACGCGTTTGCCAGCTTTACCTCATGTACCACAAAAGCAAAATCCAATTGAGATAACTCTTAAGGTCCGCAACAAGGGTGTAATCAAAGTTAAAGAACAGAAACATTTACTTGTACTGGTATAATTAGTCTTTATTGACATGTAATAAGAGACATGATCATGTGGCATCATATTCACAATTCTAATATTAATAACTGTGGGAATTTAATATTGAAATAATCCTTAAATGCCGAAGTGTGTTACGTTACGGCCATGTGAAGGCTTACTTGAATGGTAAAGACTTGGCTGGCCCAGGGCCTTAAAGGGGAGTCCAATAGGGATAATGTCGCTGCAACATTCAATACATGAATGCATTTCTAATTACACTGTGATAATTGGATGTTACTCTTCACTCTTGCAAGGAAATAATATATAAAGAATACATTACTTGAGAACATTAGTAACTTGGCACAGTACTTTAAGATCTTGAATTAAAGAAAAATAGTTTCAAAGTAACTTTTGCTCTTCTAAATTGATATTTAGCAAGACTAGCAATTATAGGGCATTAATTTCTTCATCTGCAAGACCTCAGGAAAATTCTTCAGATAGCCTTTGAAAAATAATAAAATTCTTGTCAAATTAATTTAAATAAAAGTTCGTCTCGACAAAAATTTAAACTGTTTTTAATTTTGCTAATGACCTATCTTGATGCAAGCATCTGTCGCGGCTTTAGTGGCAGCGTCCTCGGAGAGCAAATTATAGTAGATAAAAGCTCTAAAAGTGAATATGCTGGTGCTTTTTAGATGCCCACTCACATTTAGTACACTGAGGATGTCTACCCTCCTTCCTCCCTATCATTATGATGGGCAGTCGTGCAAAAATACTAAATATTAATATTCGTGGAACCCTGTCTCTATACGACTGACTGCAATGGATGATATTGAGTGTGTGTCTGTCCTTTCTGCGATTACAAATGTACTCAAAAATTCTTAAAGCAAGTATATCCCAGAATTGCTTAATTACCGAGGCATAATATGCTGTCACATTTAAAAAAAATTAAAACAATCACAATCATAATATGTTCTCCTAGCCTTGCATACTAAGCTATACAGTTGCCAAGAGGAATGAGTAAATAGCTACTAACATATTTGTGCCAATTAAGTACAATTTCAAATTTACAGTAATAAGAAAATTACAATAAAACATTATGAACCATATAAAATAATAATCTGTGGAGCATTGAGTTGAGTTAAGAGATTTGGGCAGCTCTTAACAACCGGGTCTCAAGAGTCAGTGAGGGTGAAATGAGGTGAGAATGGACCAGCCCTGGAATGCAAGGGCAGGGGAAAAGGAGATCCCCGAGAAAACCTGCCGACCAGCAGCATTGTCCGGCACAATTCCTACTTGCAAAATTCGGGAGTGGCCCGGCCAGGGATTGAATCTGGTTTGCCATGGTGGGAGGCGAGTTTTTTAAGCACTCAGCCACTGCAGTCCTCTTCTGTGGGTAAACTGCTTGGTGTATGAGAAGTAATTACATAATACTGTCAATATTTTTTTGTACTAAACATATAAAATCTGATCAAGATATATACCGTATACATGTCAGTTTTCAAAATTTAAACAAATGATGGGGTTTTACCACAGCGCATCGGGCGTCAAGGCATTCTGCTGCATGCAGTCACCTTGCATACCAGGTATCTGTCAGCAGCAGGCCGTGGGCTGCATAGAACAAGCAACTGATCTGTCACCCCCCAAATTCACAGACAATGAACTCCCACTTCTCTTTATGCTCTTTTCTGCCTTATTTATACATTTATGTTTTTCAAACCCAAACTTAATGTTTCTGAGAGAAACAAAAGAAATAGAGCTACATCATTTCCTGTAAAGAAATACATTTTCGTATGGTACTTCAATTTTTCTTCTTGTATTTTACATTTTAAATATTGTTAGTGCAAAGAACAGAAATTATAATGCACAAACTATTTCAGCAGATTTTGAAATAATTAGGGATATTGATAAAAATGAAATGAGTATGGTACCTTGCTTTCAATGCTGCCCACTTACTAGAAAATTGTACTTTAATTGAAAATATAAATACTGAAAGGGCACAGGTTAAAGCTCTAAAGCACACAGGGTTTGACTACATGACTTGATAATATCACTTCCCGGTAATTAACCTGGTGTGGAGTGTTTCTGAGGAGGCATTAGATGAGTTGCTGAACTGGTAATCAGCTATGTTGTATGATGGTTGTTCCCCCACAGGTAGTTTTTTTTTTTTTTTTGCAGGAGTGAGATGCTGTTCAGACCAGGTTGTCTATCAAACAAGGATGTCCTGCTGACAGGAATGAGGGTTACAAATGAATGGTGGAGGGAAATGCTTGACAGGTGTTGGAAAACAGAGGGGTGTGGGGGAGAAAAGGCTGGCATGGGAATGATTCTTTTGTGGAAGATAGTGATAGTGGTTTGTTTTTCCTCCATTCTGCTGACATGTTTCATCAACACTGTTTTGTTTTTCTTTTCATCCAGTTGTACAGTCGCTGTGATGATTCGCCATTAATGTTCAACTTTCCCTCACATGTTTAAAGTTGCTGCTTACATAAGCAGCTAACAGTTTGCCGGGTTTAAGTGAAACACATTTTATTTTAATACTGATCCTCTTTTTTTCCTGCTTACAAAGTGTATTTATGTAAGTTTTCACATCCAAAGACTAGTTTCTATTTCCTTTTCTGTGTAAATTTTTTAAATGTATTACACCATAAAATGACAATGTCACCACTAAATTCTCATAGAAGCAAGTTGCCGATGGAAAGACAGTACACCAGTTCAGTTTAGAAGTGGTTGTGTGTGGGATATGCATGCTATGACCACCTTTATTGCTCCCACACATATTGGTCTTGGACACGTTAAATAAGTCTTGGTATGAAGCACCCGTAACTACACACACACACCGACAGTGTTTTGTGTACTCCATTTTATTAATAATGTTCTTCATTACACAAACAAGATAAGGTGCATGAGTGCGCCAACACTTTCCTGCCGTTGGAAACAACTTCAGTACATCAGTGAAGTTCTGCGTGACCCATGTACCACTGGCACCATTTAAAAGGCCTTATTTTTAGGGGAAAATGCTAGTGCTACATAAGTGAGTTCCACAGATTCTAAGTTTTGTAAACGTCTGTAATATTAACACCATTTTCAAAGGGAAAGAAGACATGCCCTGAGCAAAACATATTGACCAACAAAACTTTTTTTATAATCTATATAATTCGAAAATATGTAATTCAAAGAATAAATTCTGGCCCCAAACAATTTGAATTACTGAGTTTTTATTCTATGTTCATCACTGTTTTTAGGAGTTGATTGCCCAAGCTGCCGGTGAAATATTGATAGCTGCTCGAACTTCAGTGAGTAGAGCAAGTGTAATATAGTATTTGCCTGTTTGTTTGCATAGCGCTAGGACAAGCGATAAACTTGGCCAGTTCCATCAGGAAGTTCCCTCAAGCATGCTTGGCAGCAGACCGTACCTCTGCATACTATGCAAGCTTTACATCATGCAGCATGGAGAATGCAATGAAGTTTGAACAAGACAATGCCCAGTACGTGATAGAAAAGGTAAGTGACATTTCAGTGTGTTAGCAGTAGGTGCCATTTTTCAAAATTTATTTTTAAAAAAATCCCATGTATTAGCAACTTGACAAAGTGTACCTGTGTACCACCAAAAAATAAGAAACAAATAAAATATTTGGACGTTCAACAAACACAGAAATATCCGGAGTCTTTGGCATAAACAACAAAAAAATATGTCACAAAATGATAGCTTACAAATTGGCATAATAAAGCAATAATTACCCAAAAAGACCCGGGATAAACAAATATAAAAGGAAGTGATAAACACAATAGGATGTGGTAATATTTATCATGCTGGGCAGTGATGGCTGCTGAGGTAGGGCTGTGGGGTGCAGCCCTCCTAATAAAATCTCAGAACGCATACCTCTACTTATCTGCTACTCAGTAAATAATACTGCGTATGAATACAGAGATTATTTTGCAGCCAATGTTTTTGAGATAGACGAGACTCTTGTGACGAGAGAAATGTTTTTGGAAATGGCGAGTGGTGGGGCGGCAGATTCTTTGCAGCAAAGTGGGTTGATTGAACTAGTAGAGAGAGATGACCGTAACATAGGACTAGGGGTGCTATGGGAGGGAGGGAAGACTTCAGGTGCTCTGCCCTTTTCAGCCAATCGCATGCTGTAAATCGGACAGAGCTGGGCGTGCCCCTTAAAAAAAATGATTTCCTGGAACTTGACAAAGCTACCAAAACTACATGTTTTGTAAGCACACTTTTGCGCTTCACTCTTTTGCAGTTGTTAAACACATTTCTTAACAATGCTTGTATTTATTTTGAATATTTTTTATTTATAGATATCGTTCAAACTCACGTGAATAAGTTTGTTGTTAATTAATGAAGAGCTATGAGCATCGGTCAGAAGCAGGGGTGAATTGTTGCTAATGCAGGTTTGTGTAAACTTGTAAATAATTGTTAATTCGACAAGTAACATTTTAAACCTTATTACGACAAAGATTTTCAATTACGAGAATAAACTAGAGCTACAGAATCTGGGACCAGTAAGGCTACAGTTAAATACAATTCAACAACAAAGATAAGGTAGTAAATGGTTCGAATACGAGAACATTCGACGTTAGTACATACAATTTCACAGACTGGCTGTGTGGATGTGAAGTTGGAAATGTATTGTTTTGTTTAATTTTTTTTGCTAATGAAACCTAGTGATCTTGCGTGGACTGTCAATGAGGTAAAAGATTTAAAACATTTGGGAGACAAAGTTAAAAGATATAAATCATGTTCACAACATATAAAAAATGCCATAAAATTTTCGTTGCTTGGTAAGGTGAATATATATTGCCAGTTAGATAGCATGTACAGATTGTAGAATGGACTTTTTTTTACAAATATATTAATTAAAATATGCCACTTTCATCCTCTAATTTAAATTTGACATGAATTTTGTATGTACTGTAGGCTATGTAAATTAGTATTTGGTTTTAAAAATATTTGTTTTAATATATTTAATTTATCATCATTAGTATGGTAGAATTGGTATTATTATGTTATCTCTTGTCTCGTGTAATGTACCACACCGTGTAGGTACTGTTTGGAAGGCATATAACCTAAACAAACTGGAAACAAATACATACCTGTGGTAGTGATTAGTTCTGAACCAGCGGCCGCAGTATGATGACCATCACAAATCGGGTGATGATACATTTTTCTTCAAACAACCACATTTATTTTTTATATTTAGCTGCATAAGCTACACTTACTTAAGTCTGCCGTACCCAATATATTTATCACTGTACCTATTTAAAAAATGATGTTTGTAATTATATGAGTTAGGATCGCTACAGCCCTCCCAGTTTCAAAAGTCACCAGCTGCCACTGATGCTGGGTGACCCTAAATGGCACAAAAGAGAGAGAATAAATAAGAAAACATAAATACTAAACGTGTATGATTAAACAACATATAGGCCCAGAGGAAAACTTACTAATCTATAAATAATAAGACGTGACTTGTGGTTGTGTGGTAATTAAATCTTTTATTTAGATATAATCATTATTTATTTTCTTTCAAAATCTAAGAGGTAAACAAACTGTCATCTGAACAAATAATTATTTTGAAATCTGACGGGGTTTCTTACCGCACACGCTTGAGAATAAAATTAATTAGTACTCATGTTTGTAATATTTTTATTATTTTATTTATAAGCCTTGGGATATTTCCTTGGCGAGCAAGGAGCAAATGTGACAGGAAAGTTTGAATTTATGTATAATGGAAATGAAACCCTGTCACCTCGAATCTAAGGTGGTATCGTGTAGTATACACACCTTAAAATATAATTAATTTGTTCTAGTGTTTTTAATATTTTTATTATTTTATTCATGAGCCTTTGAATATTTTATTGGCTAGCGATATGCGACTGTAACAGTCTAATTAATTTTTTTTTTTGTAAAAGTAACGCCCCATCGATTATAATACATCAAGGAATGATATTCTTTGTCAGTTATTTCATTATACTTTTAAAATAACAGTGTGTTACATAGTATCTGTGTGTGCTGTCCCGAGCAATGCATGTGTAGTGTGTGTTGAGTGCAGTGTCTCTTGTGCAGTTCTTCCATGGACCCACACTTGTTGCGGATAGTGCATGACTCACCTTTTCGTGCTGTTTTGTCCTGACAGATTTGTTGTTACCAGATATTCTGAGCACTGTAGTTTTTGTAGCTGGTAAAATAAGTGAGAAATGTTTACTCTGCACAGTTAGATTTTGCATATAGCAGTTGGAGTGGAGAGTTTTAGGTGACTCTTAACCACAGGTTCTTGAAAATAAAGCAATTGGAAAATGTGATCTGCAGCAATGTCCTATAGAGTTTACACTCCCTGACAGAGACGGAACAGCATGTAGGCCTACTTGAACTCTGCACATCTTAACTGTACTTTGCATATTAGCTAATAAAGTATTTGATGTGGGTTAACCATACAGAAAACTACAAAAATACTTTTTCTAGATATAGTGGACTCATTATCTACCGTTTTTCAGGGGACTGTCAAAAAAATTTGTATACATGCAGGATTTCAGTAGATGACGGTTCTGACATGTACATCAATAAAATAAAATTTCTGAACTTATTAGACTTCATGTTGAGTATAATGAGAGCTGTACATTGTCTGTGAATAAAGTTCAACTAATTAAACACAGTAAAAATGAGAATACAGTATTTAAAAAAATTACTACTGTATTATTATTGCTGTAAATAATTCATTAAAAAACATGTCATCTCAACTCGTTTGAATAAAGAATATAACATCTCAAAATACTGTATGTAATTGATTGTAATCTGACACGGAATGCAAGCCAACCTAAAACTTTCAAACCCTCTCAAAATGGAAATGAATTGAAGCCAAATTTTGAATGTCCCCTGCGCACGTGTTCAGCTGAGTGTGCACGGAGAGATTATCTACTGGCAGTACATTCACAGCTGACCAGACGGAGGAGGAGTTGCAGGGGGAATTAAACTATTTACCCCTCCACGCTGCTTCATGTTGACAACACCTTGCGCGCATGGCAAAGGTCTTGTCTTTTTAAGTAATTTACTGTATTTAAAAAACTTGTAATTTTGGGACTGAAATTAATAAATAAGGCAATTAACATTTATTTTTTCAAAGTCTTTAATAATTAATCATTCAAAACCACGTCCTCTGATTTTCCTGTACACTTACACCTGTCAAAAATTACGCTGCACTTAGGCTCGATGCTTACTCCTTATTTGATGACATACATGCATATATACATATGACAAATAGGCCCTTGCAATATATCAGTTTATTGAACAGATGCATGTCTACTGAAATAAATTAATATAAATCTTACAATTTCCCTGCAATAAGTTACTAAAAATGAACTCGCTTTGTAAGTCACTCGATGTTAAAAAAAATTTTCTTCTGGACATATAATTTTATTCGATAAGATGCTGTCCATTGCGTTAAATTAATATTTTGTTTAAAAATAACGTAGATTTTACACCAGATACAATTAAACACCAACTTAACGAAATAATTACCTTTAATCATAAAAGAAAACGTCTTTGCAAATAACGGTTCCTCATTAATATCTATTGCGTAACCTTTTCAGGCAAAACCACTTGCTTTGAAACACTACAACTATTTTGAGTGACAGATAATCTTGATAAAATTTCTACTATCGCCAGTCATACTTTACTTGTGCTGTGGCCAGGCATGTAAAGGGGGAAGGTAAGCATGCGTGGCCAACCGAAAGTACGCACCCTTTTTTTTTGCTAGACAACAGTATCCCTTTTTGAAAGCATGTAATTGGAAGCAGAAAGGTGTGCTGCTGATAGAAAGACAGAAAGAGGAGAGAGAGAGGGGGAGAGGATGCAAGGTTGCCATGCTGGTTGCTAGGAAACTGATTCCGTTCTTGTCAGCCGTGTAAGGAGAGGTAGTAAGCCAGACTCACACCACGTCGCATACGTGGCGGGAAGACCATGGGCCGCAGAGCAGTGACAAACTGTGCTGTGCCTGATTTATTTCACATTCAGTTACTAGACATTTGTGTAAACAACCAGCTTAAAAACAATCATTGTGAGAAATCTTAGGTGACGGGACTGAAAGATATTTAGATTAAAGTAATATCTGATAAACGACAAAAAAGGGTAATTTGATCATTAATTAAATGGCAGTTTAACCGGGACCACTGAAAATTGTTGTTGTTATTGGTACATGCATACCTGAATTATGTGATATCTGAATTATAGAGTCTCTATAATTCAGGTATCACACTTGCCCTAAGAAAGATGGTGATTGGTGGTTTTGTGTTGATTTTCGCACTTTGAACAAGATAACTGTAAACATGCCACTGCCAGTCATTAATATGAAAGACCCCTTGTCAACTTTAGAGCCAGCCACCGTTTTCACCTCACTCAATTTAAAGTCTGGGTATTGGCAAGTGCCTATCCACCCACAGGACAGAAAGAAAACAGCTTTTACCACACCAGATGGATGTAGATTTCAATTTGTTGCCCCTGCAACGTTTCAAAACTTAATGGTTAATGTACTTGTTTGGTCTAACTGCGGGAAGAGCACTTGCACCATTTGAGCCTTGTGTTTGAACGGCTTGAACATAACAACCTTATGTGCAAAGTTGACAAGTGTAAGTTGGATATGAGTAAGATGGAGTTTTTGGGACATTATGTTACAGGGAACAGACACAAACTAGAACAGCAACTTGTACAGGAGATTCAAAACAAATCCACACCCAGATCACGTAAACAAGTCAGGAAGTTTCTTGGCTTAATTAATTGGTTAAGGGAATTTGTCCCACACTTTTCCGTAATCACTGCACCATTAATTGCTTTGTTGTGTGAGAAACGTAAATTTGTATGGACACCTCAACCCGATCAAGCCTTTAAAGAACTCTAACTTGCATTTCAGAACTGTAATCCGCTATCCAGGTTCAACCCAGAGTTACCCATTTTCGTGCAAACAGATGCCATTCAGGAAGGCATGGGACAGTGTTGTATCAGGATGGAACGCACTGGGAAAAACACACAATCAGTTACCTCAGTGCGAAGGTTTGGGGTGACGGAACACAAGTACTATGTCAATAAGCAGGAATTTTTAGCAATTGTACATGCATTGTGGAAGTACCGGCCGTACCTGTTAGGAAGATAGTTCACTTTCAAAACTGACAACCGATGTCTTGTGTGGTTAGAGGGCATGCATAGCGGGAAGAGTAAACTTGCCCGCTGGGCGCTGTTACTCCAGGAATTTGACTTCAAGGTAGAACACGTGGCGGGAAAAGCCAACGAGCATGCGGACGCTTTGTCCAGGAATCCTTGCCCAAATCTAACGGTAACTGACGATGCGGAGTGGGAAGAGGCACTACCACCTTGGCATGAAATATCAACTGCAGACACACAAACTCTCGTAAAAAACATTGTTGCCACACCACCCGGCAAACTTGTTTCATTGAATGTACATGACGTGTTAAGAGAGGTACACACTGTGCAAGAAAATTCCCCAGATGCTGCGCAACGCCGCGAACATTGTGCCATGCTGTACACAGAACACTGGAGGGTAGTGGACCAGGAAATGCAAACCAAACCACTTGGTAATTGTGCACTATGGAGAACGTATGTGCCAAAGGAGAAACGGGAACTTGAAGTATGCACACGACAGTTTAGAGCATGGACACCCAGGATCCGAACAAACACTCAGAAACATGCAGAAATTTTTTTGCTGGCCAGGGGTTCAGGGAGATGTAAGAATACATGTGCAAAGCTGTATCATGTGCAATACCCAGAAGCTGCAGAGAACAGACTGCATTGCTCCACAGCAACCGAGGCTGCCAACTGAACCATTTAAGAAAGTAGCGACTGACATCATGGGCCCGTACTTGCGCACCAAAACTGGCAAAAGGTTTCTCATTGTTGCCACAGATTTGTTTACCTGTTGGACCGAGGCATTTCCCGTCAGCAATGTTTGTGCACACATGGTCGCACAGATGATGCAAAAGAGTTCTTTCCGAGATGGGAACATCTCAAGTATTTGCTAACCGATAATGGCACACAATTTGTTGGGCGAAAGTGGAGAGAATACTGTACCAGGTGGGGAATAGAACACTGTACCATCACAGGGCGAACCCAACCGAATGACATAACCAAGATGTCAAAATCCAGTTACGCAACCGGTTGGGAGAAGACCATACAATGTGGGCAGAATTACTTCCGAAGGTAATGTTTTGCCTAAGAAACAGAGTAAATGTGGCAACCGGGAATACACCCACAGAGATGGTACAAGGTCGTGAACTCCGCGCCCCCAGAGCACCCCGCAAAAACCTACCAATACCACTTGAACAACAAATTATACAACACCAGGCACAAATCCACGAGGAAGCGAGAGCCAATCAAGTAAGTTATTACAATGTGTGGGTATGGGAGAGTAAGAGGCCGCCACCCGAACTCGTACCCGGAATGTATGTTTACGTGAGGGAGAACCCGCTATGGTCCGGGATGAAAAAGTACTGTGCTGGGCTGGCACGTAGATAGACAGGGCCAGTAAGAGTGGTAGAGAAGATGGGGAGTTCCTCGTATGTAGTGAAGTTGGGACCAAGACGTGTTACGAAATGGCACCGTGATGAGCTGTGTATAGCCCGACCACCTTAAGGGAAGAGAAACAAGGAGACAACGTTACGCCCAGTACCTCGGCGAGCACGCTGCAGTATACCAGGGTGTACACAGGGAAATGTCAACATGTTCACCACTGTCAACAACAACACTAACACGGGAACACCAAGCACTGGAAATGAAATGTAATTTAGGGGATTTGTACCAACAGAACACTCCACACCTAGTAGTGAGGAAGTCGGCGAAGCAAGTGGTAATGAAACATAATTTCTGGGTTCTTCTGTTAATGCCAATCATAACACAACAGATCAGAAAAATTCCAAGGGATTTTCGTGTGTACACGAAGACAGTGGTAACAAAAGTGCACACGTACATGTAAACACAACCATTGCTAGTGAAGTAAGTTTTAAGGGGTTTCCCCAAGGCACAGCTGAATTTGGTTGTAACAATAGTGAAAACGTAAATTTTGAAATCACAAGCGAAGGCATGACGCCCTTCAGAGGCTTTTCAGTTCCCGCAGAGGAGAGCCTAGTAGGGCAGTGAGTGTGACATCAAGTGTCAACAAACCACAATGCAGCACTTGCAAGAGGCGAGATGAGTTACCACCACGTACCCACAACATTGTTCCTGCCTGGACCCTCACCCCATGCAAACGCCGCAGAAACAGAAGACCTCAGAGGTCATGTTTTCTTTCTCTGAGACCGGTGGTCCCAGGTCACAACTGGGCAGAGCTCGCCAGAGTAATGTTGAGTTGCTCGCACCGTCTTGGCCTTTAACATTTAGCGCTGGCTTACAGCCAGCGACTCTAGAGCCCATGACTGCGCTCACCATGCACGTGTCACATGTACATACACGTGCCCAAAAAGGCTCAAATCTTAACTTTCCTAGTATAAAATGTGTCTCGTTATTTTATTTTCAGGGTTTGAAGTGTCAATTTGAAAATGTTTGGTTATGAATTCAAAGTGTGCGCTGCATGAAGATTCAGAACAGTAATATTCCGGCATGAATGCCATCAGTAAAATTATACAGAAAATTAACAATAAAATTCTAAAATGTAAAACAATATTTAAATTATTTGTGCCACTTTCATTTTCAATATATAAAAGTTTTACCCCGGGTGCATAGCACGTCTGCTTATGTGAACCCCATAGGCAGCCATGGTAGGTCTGTGCGACACTTGCAGTCTGTCTAGGAGAGATGGTGAGGTAAGACGCTGTCACGTACGTACTACAACTTTTGAGCAAAATACAGATTTTAATAGCACTTTTAGTATACCGGTTAACCTTTGCTTGTGTACGTTTTGTCAGATATTTTCCCAGCATTATGCTTCCGCTGAACTAATTAATTTTGCCTTGTGGCATTTTTAAACTTAATTGAGGAGGAGGAGAATAATGTCGGAGAGGTCGTGCAACCTGCAACACTTGAATCAGGCGCCATCCGCTTCTGTTGAAGGCGTTCCATCGTAATTTCTGTATTATTGCTGTGTGCAATTTCTAGGGCTTTGCTTTCATGTATGTCTTTAAGGGTATTTTTCTTGTTTGAGTATTTTACAGTCATATCACATACAACCACATGGTTAAGCGCCGCCAAGTCTATATCTGCTCCATCCTTGTATTTTGAGAGCTTATTTGTGTATAATCATGTGTACAATAATTTATTTCAGGGTTCCGTGTAATTTTCACTTAAATTGATGCTTTTGTGTTTGACCACGCTGTCACTTCAATGTTTGCTTTTACCGCCATCAGGCCTGCTACAATCCTGTAACTGCTTTAATCGTAAAGAGGATAGTTTTCTCAATAAGTATAACAGTTTGTCAGTTTAATTTTGCAATTTCCACAAAGAAATATTGCAATTCCACCTGCAGCACGTGGTCTGCTATGAACTTTATCCAGAGGCATCTGCGCCATCTGAACTTGTTTTCACGCATGTGCATGTTTATTGTGAATAATCATCTCGTGCCCCATCATCTTCTAAGGGTATTTATGTAATTTTGTATTTGTGTACGGTGATATTACTTCTGTCCTAGCCGGCTATGTGTATAGGCCGTCACCACACTACCCACGTGCTGGAGGGTGAGCCCCGACGAGTTTGCGCTAGTGTTGCCAAATAACGTGTTTATGTATCATCAGTTGATTCATTGTGTAATTCACCGTGTTCTGTCTTCAGGGTAAAATCTTCACCCACCCTAGCGGCTGTCGACTCTCTTCCCTTGTGAAGATTGTGTTTTCATACACAACTGTGAGATTATTCATCTATACGTGCATTAGAGTAATTGCGAGCTGGGGAGCACCTAAGCGGAGTTAACTAGGCATGACTGAGTTGTATCATTAAATTTCATGGCATGTGAATTGTATGCACTGTATAAATAAAACAAGTCTCACATTGACTCTTTTTTTTTTGTAGTGACAGTAGTGTCCTTGCCACCTGCGTTTTTCATTTCAAGTGTTAAAAATGTTTAGTATTGAAGTTTAGAATTGCAAACGTGTATCGTAAGTACGCTCGGGTGAGATAGACACACAGAACCCACAGCATCCCTGAGAACTCAGAGTCTCAACAGTGCGGTGATTGGGAAGCACTGCTGGTGCCCATATCATCAGTAAGTAATTTGTGTTATCATTCATCTCGTGTCTCACCTGACGGCGTCAAATGATAAACCATGTTAAGTGTTCACTATGGACAAACATGCTCGTTCTCCTTTTAAATGCAGCAAATTTTAGAGCAGAAGCACTATTGGAATTGGTTCGCATGGATTTATGCAGACCCATGGAGAATATGTCCATAGGAGGAAACAGGTATTTTGTTTTGTTTATAGATGACTATTCATTGTTCACTTCTGTTTATTTTCTGAAAACCAAAGATGACACATGTAATGCCTTCAAAAATGTTTGTGCATTGGTAGAAAAACAGACTAGGAGTAAAATCAAAACATTGTGATCTGACCCTGCTGATATGCTGAAGGGACAAGGAGATCATGTTGACCACGTAAACTGAAGAATGATCCTGACTTCATTACATTCCTTGCTACCGAAGAAAATTAACCATATACTCCAGCAGAAGCAATGAGCAGCCCTCATGCTCTGAAATGGAAAGAAGCCATGTCTAACGAGCGGTCTTCATTTAGAAACAATGAAGCATATGAATGGGTTGACTTGCCACAAGGCAAAATAACACTCAAGACAAAATGTGTGTACAAGTTGAAAAACTCTGGGGGTAAAGATCAGTCTACAAAGCCAGGCTGGTGGTTAAAGTGTGTGGGCAAAAAAGCTGGCATTGATTATGAAGATACTTTTTTCTCCAGTCATTAGATATACATCACTTGGGTATCTTTTTGCATTGGCTGTTAAGGAAGATTTGAAAATGGCGCAGATGGACGTAAAAACTGTGTCTTCATGGATACTTAAGATGAAGAGATTTACGTACAGCAGCCAGCAGAAATGTATAACAATCAATCGGGAAAGGTTTGGCACCTCAAGAGGGAAATGTATGGATTAAAGCAGAGTGGCAAATGCTGGAACAAACATCTCCATCAAACCCTGACTGCCATGGGTTTGGAACAATCAAAAGCATAACCATGCATATACTATAGGAGAAACAGAAAGGAAACTGCAGTGGTTGCTATATATGTGGACGATATCATTTTGACCAGAGATGAACATGCTGAAAAGAAGGTTCGAGACACCCTGGAATCTCGGTTTCACATGAAGTATTTAGGTGAAGTCAGGAATTGTGTAGGGATGAAAATCACCAGACTCAGAGAGGGAGGTACTTTGGATTGAACAGACAAGCTGCTGGAAGTTAAGGATGGCAGAATGCAAACCAGTGTTGATGCTAATGGAAATTGGTTTTAAGCTTAATGGTTCAAGTGAGAGTGATGATGAGCAATGTGGCGAAACTGTGCCGTATCTGCAGGCCATAGGTAGTCTTTTACACTTGTCCCAAGTTTCCAGGCTTGACATTGCATATTCCGTCAACTGCCTTAGCCAATTCAACAACCACCCTAAAATGTCCCATTGGGTAGCTGTGAAGAGAATCTTCAGGTACCTAAAGGACACGAAGGACCTTAGATTGGAATTCAACAGAAGCTGTGACTTTGGCTTTGAAATCTTCAGCGATGCAGACTGGGGGAACGAGGTCAACAACAGGCACTCCATCATAGGAAGCAGCTGTAAATTCATGGGAGGTGCAATGTCATGGTCCAGCAAAAAACAAGAAGACTGCAGCTTTGAGTACCGTGGAAGCTGAATGCATGGCACCCAGTTACACAGTTCAGGAAGTTTTGTGGTTGGAGACTTTGTCTAGTGAATTACAACCTAGTGTTTGTAAGCCCTTCACTATACATTGTGACAATAAAGGGGCCATGCATCTAGGGGAAAAATGACTAGACAAGCCAAAGGTCTAAACATATTGATGTTAGGTATGACTTTATTAGGAAACATGTACAGGACAAAGTAGTTTATCTTCAGTGTGTTCCCAGTGAAGAAATGATGTCAGATGAACTGACAAAGGCACTATGTAAAGAGAAGCATGACTATTTGTCAAAATGCTAGGACCTAGTGATATGTTTTTTTTCACTTTAACAGGGAAACATGAATGTTCTGTATAGATGATCATGGTTTTTGTGTGTAGGTCCAATTGCTGTTCTCGCTTTGTGTCTATTTTTTTTTAACTGATAGTGTAATAATTGTGGTTGTAATTACATTAGATTGAATTCTATAGTGATAATTCAAGGGGAAGTGTTGGAGAGTGAATTATCATGGGTGTAATTGTGCCAACACCGCCTGTGGTTTAGTGTGTGGGTTTTTGTCGCGACCACACAATTGTGTGCTCATATGTGAAATAAAGAGTAGCTGATAAATATGTTTTATTCAACTGCGCCAACAAGTTTATAAAAAAAGAAAAACCTAAAAGTAGTTTTGAATAGGTAAGTTAAACATTTGAAAAGGTTTTTCTTTGTTTATATACATATACATATATGTGTGTATATGTATATATAATATGTACACACACACATATATATGTGTGTGTGTATATAATATACACACACATGAATTTTTTTTGTTTTTGTTTTCCAGGAGTCATTACGTGGGGCTGCAAAATTTTTATCTGGTACTGGAAAGCATGGTGAATTCAAGAATATTAGTGATGATAATTTTTCTGCCAGACCACGCAATAAAGTGAAATAAAATAAAACGTGTTTTATTCTTAGGTTAGCACAGAAAACTTTTTATTTTTACACACATTAATTTTTTTTGCATTTGGTTTTTTGGCATGCTTATATCACACAACCAACTTATAAATAATATAACATTTTTTTTAAGAATTGAAATGATTCAAAATGTGTCTTGACTGTGTATAAATTTTTTTTTGAAATTTGAAACAAAAATTGGCTGTGAGATGAGCTTCGTATTCTGCATAGTGTATTGGGCTACTTGATACGGAATTTGTAGAGGTAGTCACATTTTGTAGGTAACAAAATCGCTGAATGTACAACAAATTTTCCAAACATTTGTAGGATTTTACAGCATTTCATTTTCGCTTAATATACAGAGATGCAGTGAAATTCATTATTATCAGTGATATTCTTATGGATTCATGAATTGTATGTAATATTTTTTATCACTATTACATAAAATCCATATCTAGGGCAGGACTGCTAGCAAATAGGCCGTTGCCGAAGGCTCCACTTCAACCACACACCATACGGCAGCTCACGTGAGGTGGGCAACAACACATTGCCAGTGGCATCCGGGCCAGTGGAAGCATATGCTCTTTGCTGATGAGGTCACCGTAAGCTTGCACCTATACAACAGGCGCATTCAAGTTTGGAGATGATCAGGTGAGGGATGGAACAAACCATTCATCCAGGAGCGTCATCAGCAGCAAGGGGGTTCTGTCATATTTTGGGGTGCTATCATGTTTGGTCGATGCATGCAGCTTATTCCTATTCAGGATCACATGACTGGTCTGGTATACCGAGACAACATCCTCCAACATGTAATTACAGGTTTTGCTGCTACACTGGGCGAGGGCTTCACACTAGGGGATGATAGTGCTCGTCCCTATACAGCCAGAGTGGTCAGTCAGTTCCTTGCGACGCATGCCATACAGCGAATGGAGTGGTCTGCATAATCAGCGGACATGAACTGTGTGGAAAATGCATGGAGTGAACTGAAGAGATCAATTACCAACCGTCCTACCCCTCCTGCGAACATTCAGCAACTAACGGATGCTACTATACAAGAGTGGGATGCTCTGCCCCAAGACAAGCTGGATTGTTTGGTGCCGAGTATGCCTCGTCGTGTGCAAGCATGCCTCCGGGCCTGAGGTGGTTATAACTGGTATTGATCTGCCACTAAGAGAGTGGGATGTGCGTGTTCCACATCCCCCATTCCCATTACTGTGCGTATGTTGCGTTTCAGATGGTTTTGATAAGCAGACTGCATTGCAATGATTCTTCATATGTACCAATCTTAATGTGTATGGTATCTACAGACACATAGCACAATAAAATGTACGCAAATCAAGTATATGCAAACCTTTTTTTGAGCAATATTTAATAATTGTCTAATATTTTTGTATGTAATTTTCACTGTATGTTAATTCCTGCTTGCAAAGGGTGCAGTGCCCGATGATACTCGGGAGAGTGTAAGTCAATAAAATAAAAGTCGCCTATTCAATGTATGATAATTTTATTGGCTGAAGGGTACAAACCAATGTCACTCTGCAAACTAATGCGTACCCGGCACTCATGACCTGCCGGTGGTCGTTGCTGCGAAGTAAGGTGAGGATCTTAAGCATAGGTACGCGTTAGTCCTAGAATATTACCTCAGGATGCAAGTCAGGCCTCCCCTCGGTTAAATGTTAGTTAAAAAGGTTCTGGTGTTACATTAAACTATTTAGATGAAATAAAGTCTAAAACTGAAGTGCCGAGGGGTGTAACGCGGGAGCTTACAGCCTGTCCTGTCGGGTGGCTTGAGTGCTGAAGTCGAACTGATTTAAGATGGTCGCAGCCTCACTGAAGTCGGCGAGACTGCCACTGAATGCAAAACATGAAAAAAGTCACTTCAAAGTTTACATGATTAAAGGAATGAACACTGTACATAATTATTATTACTGACTATAAACACTTTGGTGACATACCCTTGAACGTCAGAGCCCGTGTTATGGCCGAGTATGTGACGGCACGAGTATGTCACCGCACTTGAAGGGTGATATTAAATTAAATGATGCCTTACACAACAGCAGATTATAGATGGATGAATACATTTTCCCTTTTAAAACTAACATATGTATGCTGTAATAGTGAAATACAGTGAATAACGGTATGTGTCCCAACTAGAAAGTGTGCTCACTCTCACACACTCTGGCTCACTTCAGCGAATTGAGACTTTTGCCCTATGTAAGCCTTTGGCATTATTTGGCCTAGTCCACAATAGCTTGTCCGCGGATGCATATCCCATTGTGTGTGTCTACAATGACGACGTCCGAGGCCGCATTCCACTTGGCACTGAAAGAACTGACCAGTATTGATGAGCGTTTCTTTAGGTACTGATTCTGCTGATCAGTAACCGAGGAATGGTGTTGTGGCATCTGGGTTGGAGACTATACTTCCGGCTGAAACTACTGACGTGCAGATCGTAAGGCATTCTCAGTAAAAGCAGACGACGCAACATGGCAGCGATGTTTATCGAGCAAGTTACCTTGTTATATTCTGAAGTTGCAGTACAAAGAATATTTTCACATTCTTTGATCTCATAGTCGATTGAAGACTCGGAATCATGCGAAAATGAAAAGAAAAAATATCCATCCCTGTTTACATGTCTAAGCCTATCATTGTTTATCATGTATAGCAGACGCCATTGTTCCTGCTGAAAACTGCTGACGAGTGTTCCATCAGGTCCCAGTACTGAATGCTATTGGAGATTAAATTTTTACTGAAGGCATTCCTTTTGGCATTTTACGGGTCAGTGTTTTCAGTACCAAGTGGAATGTAGTCCGAACCGAAGCTAAGGTTTCCAACATTGGCACCAGAGTGCACCAAATTCGATGCTGTCCAATGCTAAGCTTTCAGACATGAAACTATAATGTACTCTAATTGGCGCATCAATAAATTGTTTGCTATTACTCATAAATATTGAACTTTCTAGCTTATTTTATTTTGTTTTCTAACTTATGTTGTTTTCTAAGTTGTGTGAATGAGTACTTTTTTATTTTGCTTTAATTAAATTTTATTTGGATATTTTTTTTTTTTTTTTTTGCTCTAGTTTGTGAATTTTTGTATTTTCACTCATTAAAGTTTCTATTTTGTGGTTACGAGATTGAAGGTTATTGCTTTGAACAAATAGAGAGTTTTGATAATAGTAATTAACACGCTCACAATTTACTTTTACCATTTGTGCGTGATAAAATGTAAACACAAACAATTTTGAACATGTCCGCGGACAAAAGTTGAAGTTGGCAAATGATCTTGGGACATAGGACATTGGGATGCGAGCTATGACGTCTTAAGTGTCACGTGCACCAATCAGCAGTTAGGCGTCCATGGACCAGTTATTGTTGACTAGACCTTTCTCTGACAGAAAAAGTAATAAATATTTTATGAAATTGTAACTTTTTTTAATTTGTTAAATTTTTGCCCAATTAAAAACATAATTGTTATGTGCAAATCACAGTATTTAATGATAAGCATACAATTAACCTAAATGAAACATGAACATAATATCATAATTTGTTATATTGCATATCAAATAGAATATCGCTGTTATTACGCATTTCACGATCACAATGATAAAGTTAAGTTGATAAAATATTTCTAACACTGCTTTAGAAACAACAAAATATATCCGGATATTTGAGGTCAGACATGAAAACAACATGGCTGCCAGAGAGGGTGCGAGAGTGACCACAGAGTATACATCGTCGTTCATTCTCCCTCTCGCACTCTCTTCTTGGAGTTTGGACAGCAGAGAGGACTGTCTGTGACGTCAAGAGTGAGCGAAAGTGTACTCTGTCGGCGAATTGGGACATGGCCTTAATGTTGGTATTTCACTTCCTGTGACTTCTGGTGTATTTAACTATTGTGGACGTGGCTTTGCCCTGTCTTGTGGGTTTTTCTCAACCCTCTATGTTAAAACGGGTGATTTACCTATTTAACTATGGTGCAATACCTCGCAAAACTTGCTGAATTGCTTCTCATTAATTAATGCTGCTAGGGAGCCACTCACTATTTAAATCATAATAATGTTTGCTTGACAAGTAAAAGAAGATTAAATTTGCATAATGTAATGATTTTTGTGGTATAATATTCCGATTTAACGTAAACAATCGTGTTTATTCTGAATGAATACATGCAGCATAGCAAGTGTCAAAAGAGTTGTAATAGTAATTAGCGGAATTTTGTGTTTTTTTTATTTTTAAAACTGTGATGTGTTCTTTACATGTGACATTGGGACAAGAATAAATTTCCATAATGCAAGAGTTGTGTTGTAATATTTGGATGTAAAGTAAATAAAAGGTACCTTTTAAAGATAACGTATATATAACCCATTAAATTACCTTATGTCTTCCTTTTCATATGACAAGTTTTCATAGCAACTATAGTTAATATTTGGTTTTTGTCCAAAGATGTTCTTGAAAGAGTCAAAATTTGATAGTTGTAAAGATCAGGTAAATTATGAAGTAAAACTTTTAAAAATATAATGGAATCCTTTATAAAAAAAAATGCCAAAACTACAATTTATTGCCATCCATACTAAACAGTTCCCCTTCTGAAAAAGTGTGTTTACACTGAAGTAAATATATTCTACTTTCAAAAACTCATACCTACAAAACTGTTTTTCACAAAAAAAACATGAGTAGGTACTGTTAAAAGAAAAAAATGTTCACCCTATTTCAATGTTCATTCACAAAGTAACATGTTCGTTAAACTAACTTAATGTGTGTTCTTATTTACAAGCCAAGAGCCTTGCCTGGCTGTGTGTTCCTGAAAAGTGCATGACGGCTGTGACGTTGAATTGTTACTGCCTGAATTTGCTGTAAGGGCATGAATGCATCTTGATTATCCCATTCGACTGTTTTTTATTTACATGGCTGGTTGTATATACAGTATATATTTGACTCCATGTTTACTCATGTTGTTTGTGATGTATGGTGACCTATTTACACACATCTCCAAGGAAAGATTTTTCACCATAGGATGCAAGCTGATTGTTACACAAGTCAAATACATTGATTGTTAATGTGAATGGCTCTCCTGCATGTCCTCACTTGGCAGTCGACGTCCCGCTACATGTCAGTATTTCATGAGCCACAATTGACTGTTGTACCTACTACCTGGGCAATTCAGATGGTCAGTAGGTTTCCAACCACCTAATGAAAGTCTAGGATCTCACACTTGCCAAGGTGAGACGCATGCAGTCACAGTTGCTGACGCTGCTTTTCAACATATGGTGCGTTGCTGTTTACAGCAATGCCTCAAGGCACTGGGTAATCTCAGCACTGACCTTGCGTTACGTTGATTCACACAACTGGCAAGTTCTTCATTGTAACAATATGGTTTTCAGAAATGAAAATACTGAAAATAATACAGGAAACTTGGGGCAAAAAGAAATTTATATATTTATTTTTTATTTGCCAACCTTCAATAATGGAACTTTTAAAATTGTCAGAAACCCACATAAAATTTACTGATGCTACACAAAAAAAATATGTATTTATTCTAAAACCCAAGACACTGAACAGAAAATTTTGAACGTCGTCTATAAGCCTATATTTGGTCCTCCTAAGACAAAATTTCATGCACTGTAGTAGAGAAATTTGGGCAGTCCTTAACATTGTGGTCTTGAGAGCCAATGAGAATGGAGCAGTGCTAGAATGCAAGGGCAGGGGAAATAAGAAATCCCAGACAAAACCTGCCGGTTAACACAGTGCCCACGTTCCCTGGTTCACCTTAGGGGGAGGCAAGTAGTCCGACCACTACACCACCGTGGCTCCAGTTCATGCACTGATCCACCACAATTGTCACTTTCCAATTCTGAATTCTCCTTATACTGTAGGCCTCGTATCCTGCTAGTGGTGTTGGACAGGATTTTTTTTACATACTTTAAAGTAAATATCTGCATGTTGTGTACATGTACATTACATCTGTACAGGAATTTTTTTGTAACAAAGCTATTTTTGTGTAAAACTTTGTTTTATTTGAGAAAGTAATAGGACTCCTTAGCTACACCATTTATTTATTCACTGCAAATCCACTGCAATTTGGCACTGTTCTAGAATGCAAATTCTGACATGTATAAACTAACCTGCATATAAGACTAAATGCAACTTTCACATGTCGTGATTGGACAGGCAAATGTTTGTTCCACAGCGCAAAATAGTTTTGATTATGTAAACATGGACAAAATTATAATACAATGAAATATTGCTACATTTAAAAGCTCTATGTTATCCTATTACTGAATCCAAATCAGATAAAAAGTTACCAATTTATGTACTGATTGTATGGCAGCGTTCAGTGAGCATACTTTGTCCCACACATCGCAGTCACGTGACACTGGCGTCAGGAGGTGGGGACCTCTCGTCAGCCATTCGCAAAATCCAAAATGCCATGGTTAAATATTGCTACCTTAAAACTAATTGTTAAAACTTGAGATGTGGGTTTTCACCAAAATATTTTCTTTAGTCCCGATAATGGGGAAGAAGAAAAAAAACAGGCAAATACTACGTAAATATTGTATCAACAGGTTTCTTATCTGATGCATAATTTGCATGTTATTTTCCATTGTCTCGAAATTGCTAGTAGGATTTACTAAGCATGTAATTAATCACAAGTAAAACACATTAAAAAAATTGTATTATAAAAGTGAATGTGAAATTTTGATCATCACTTAAGTTCAAGATTTTTGAGAGTGCATGGCCAATAGTAGTCCTACAATGGGTATGGAGAATGGTTTCCAGTAGGCACTGTGGACTGCAAATTATGCCTACCATTTTTCATGGAAATTCACTTTTATCTACCAAATACAGAAAAAATAGACAAAAATTTAGCAAATGTGCAGAACAGGAAGGGTATTTCCCAACAATTTGTAAAACTTGAATATACAGCATTGAAGTAGCTTCAAAAAATAATATAAAGAGCAGAAATAAAAGAACTTGTGATATTGGCCTACAAAATTTTAATTAAGAGCTGATATCACTATCATTTAGATCATACAGAGAAGTGCTGGTCTCACACCAAAAATTTTAAACAAAATTCAGTTTCGGGGCTGACTATTCAGTTCATAAAATTGTATCTTATCCAAATCTTTATCCACAACATACGAAAGTGGAGATTTCATAAGCTTTAACTTTTCAAAGTTAAATACGCTAAGAATTTGGAAGGTTCCGGTAGTTAACAATGTTGTAGTTTGAAGACAACCAAAACTCATCCTCATTAGGACCTGAACCATGTTAAATACAAGTACACTACAAGTAATCTTCCTTAAACACCAAACCTGTTTTTAATCATTAAGTACTCTAATAAAGTACACCCCCTCTCAGCATCAGCTGTACTGTTGCTGTTTCTACCAAATAATGACATTTCTTGACAGTATGAAAGTATTATGTTTGTAGAACTGTCCAGAAAAGCAAGAGACTTTATTGTGTAATAATACTTTCAGCACAGTATAAAAACACTATGGTCAGTACGTTGTTACATTTTTTTAATAAATGTTTATTTTGTCAAGTTGATAATGACTGAACAGTATATTCTGAAAGTTTGAAAAGTATGGAACAAAACTTACAGTTTGAGAACAGTCTGAAATAATTATGGATACTATTCAGACAGACACAAACTCATATCTAACAGTTAAGAAACAATTAAAAACAGAATACAAAACTGTTTTCATATCATTTTCATAGTGTTTTTCAATAGGGTTGGCAAGGGTTACTACATCCTTATACGGGTGAGACAGTATTCACCAGCGACACACCATTCTTGTACTTTGATATTTGTTGTTATAGTCAGAGTATCTCTCTATCACAGTTCTGTAACTGTTTACAGTAAAATTAATTCGATAGATTAGTGTATTTGATATAGTGTCATTCAACTTGTGGAGATTCAGATCACTGTAATCTTATATCTAGTGCCAGTATTCCCATATCCTATATTCATGCATGCTTGACAGAAACGTGACCCATTCGCTAACAGAATGTGCTAGTCAGTGCAATGTCTCTGTCATGTAGAGAAAACTCAGTTATTATGTCAGGGTTTTTTTTTTTTAAATCATACGTAGTTTAAAGCCTACGGGTAAATGTTGGAATCAGCATATTAGGCACCATGTATTTGAGCAGACTGCCTGTTGTACAATGTGTTATAGTAATTAACAGGTGTTAACGGATGTAGCAAGTCAGTGCATTGTGTGGGATTATTTTCAGTGTTTGGTTTAACTGGATTGTTCCAGTCAAAGTGTGGCCCAGTTGGTCTGATCCAGCTGGGCGTATGTGTTGCACATGAATCTCGTCACGGAGGGTGATCTACTTTTGTTCTGATAATTTTTGTGTGCCATAATCGTTTTAGTAACCTGAACTTTGTTTTTGTGTAACCTTTGTGTTCACAGCATCCCTCCATTGATTCACTGGCTTTTTATTTTTAATTTTGTATCAAGAGATCTTGTTTGCACCATTTTGGCTTTTTTTTTTCCGCAGCTATGGCCACCTGCAGGTCATGTGAGCCAGATCATTTTTCATTCACCTGTACATGGTGTTTTTATACATATCTATTCAATAAACTATTTACTGTACTTCAAAACATGTTATACTCGAACAATACTGAATCATGTCAAATGCAATATCACAACTGATGCAGAAAAGAAGCCAATTATAACACAATATTTATGTTTCTCACCACAGATCAAGAAATTATCCACATTGACGGTGTCGTGGTCTCATGAGCGGGGAGGAGGGAGGTTTGACTTAAGATACCAGGTTTTAGAATACAGTAGAAAGTCGATTATCCAGACTTGCTTGAAAAAAAACGAGAATAGTAAAAACACGAAAGTCTCTTTTGTCACAGTGTTTCCCTTAACCATGGAGGAGAGGCAAGCAATTGTGCGTGCTCTTGTTATGTGTCCTTTCACATGTTGTTCACAGTGAACACGTCTGGGAGGAGGGTGGTTATTAACTGATCTAATTTTTTATTTTTTGTACAGTTTTTGTTTTGGAAAAGTTAGTGTTCTATGTATGTATAATACATTTTACGTTGTGTGATATTTTTTTTCAATGATCCGAATTCTCAATTACCTACCCGAATTACCTTTGGTCCCTATTAGTCAGGATAATCTACTTCCTACTGTATTCGTAGAGTTGCGAAGGGTGCCAGAGCACGAGATACTCATCCAGGGTGTGGGTCGTTCGCCCATGTGGCTCTCTTCTGTTCACCCTGCGATGAGGTGACATAGTTAAAATTATGAAATAAACCGGTTATGCCTATCTAACGAGAGTGTTGGCCATCTCGTATACTACTAAATGTTGAGTGAAACTGTTGAATGGCCTTCTCACGTACCAGACACACACAATAAGTTAAGACGTTTTCAGGAGTTTGCAGTGATGCAGTGGGTAGAAGACCCTAAACAGTTATACGGCTGTAAAGTGGCCTGCAGTGAAATAAAAAGAACCACTTTTCACTGAATTGATCTTTACTCACTGAATTCCCTCTAAGGAGGCATGTACTTTATGATGGTTTAAATCATATTTGTCTCCTAGATATCAGCAGGTTGCAATAAATTCAGATGGTTAAAATACAAGTCTAAAAAAAAGGATTAGGTAATCAAACATTGTTCTCAAAAGTTCCATCCTTTGCCCTCTATTATATTTATTTATTTTTAATATGCTAGATATAAATTTTCTGTATTCTATCATTCTTCCATTGTGGATGATACCAACTAAATTTTTATTTAAAGATGAGTGTCTGATAGCACCTTTGGTGTCATTAAATGACACTATTCATAACTTGATAAATTGTTTACAGCAAATAATCTTTCTTTAAACTGGGATAAAATAGTTTTAATGGAATTCCCCACTTAAAAACAACAGGACTATAACTTTTAAATAAAATATAGAAACTATGATTTGAAAGAAAACCATCCTACAATATTTAGGCTTACATATTTACAGTTATCTTTATGGGAATACACACATTGATAACATAGTCCCGAAACTAAGCGCAGCGTGTTACACTTTACGTAATTTATCATATTGTCTAAAGACATCCTCACTTAAACAAATTTATTTTTCATATTTTCATGCTGTTATGTTGTATAATTCAGTGGGCACCTTCTTCTCAAACTAAGTTTTCATATTCCAAAAAATAGTCATAGGAAATATATAGAAATATTTTGTGTAGGTATATGTTTATTTTGTAACATTTTTGACTAATGCTATATTTCAGAGCTCCTGCTCATCATAGGATCACTGGAGAGATTTAATAGTCAATAAATAAATAGATAAATAAATAAACTAACTTTAGCAACACAAATTCTGTGTATGCAGTTACAAAATTTCCTAGGTTTACAGTTTCTTGCTGTGAAAATTGTTAGTATTTTTGACAGCAACAAATTACCATACACACTCGGTCATATCTGTTTGTGTTTGACAATGTTTGTGATTTTCCCTGTGTTGTGGACTAACGAGCAACAGTTGGCTTAAAAACAGTTTTCAGTACAAAGAATTAACAGTTAATGTGATGGTTGTGAATGTAGAACGGAGGCTGCAAGTTCAACAGCTTCACCGGTTGTGTATCAGCTATGCATTTATGAATTTAGTGGTGCAATCCTGGCCAGATATTTTAAAATATTTGTTATATTACAGGTTTTTTCTCATGTAAGGTGAGGTGTCTCGTATGAGAGCTGTTGAATCGGCCAACCAACGGCAGAGAATATTTTCATCAGTTGTGTGTTAGAAACCTGTAATAGTGTGCAGTGTAAATGTGCACATTTATTCTATAGAACCATATGTTACTAATTAAATGTATGGCGAATCACTTGGTTTGCTTTTATCATTGTACATTGGAAGGTTTTGTACATGTCCCATACTATGTATAGCCGTGACAAATTATGTTACATTCACTACTACTGTACATACATTTATTTAAGTTATATATGTAGCTCCTGGAAACTGTTTACAAATATACACCACTCTGATTCCCCCTGTTCTAGTGAAGGTGCACATATGAAGCACATAATGCTCCCCCCCCCCCCCCAAACTCTTTGATGTACTGAGAAAGCTAATTGGTGCAGATTTGAATGTCATCAGTTTTTCTGGAGCTTGACTTTGGTTTTCAAGATTTTCTGATGTTATGTTTACATTTGTACCCCACAATTTCCCTGTGATATCCATTTATACATTAAAATTTTTACAGGAATGAGACTAAGAAAAGTTTCTATCATATTTGAAAAGATAGCAGTAGTCCCGGACCTATCTTTATGACAGTGGTGTTCTCTGTTGGCCAATCTTTGGCTATGTTACCTATGGCATGTTTCCAAAACAGTAACACGTGAAAATTAATACACAACGCTAAATTTATGTGCAATAATTAAATACTGTATATTGAGAATATGCGAAACTCCCCGAAATAACTGGTGATTGCGATGCGCGCACCATCATGCGGCGCTGGACTGATGCAACTCCAACCAATAGCGAAGGTACGCGAAAGCTGAAGTAAATAAAGTTACGATTTACATACGATAAGTGGTTCCAACGTATGTGATTAATAAAATTATACACAACAGCATATTTACATTATGTTAAAATTATCGCTGTAATGAAATACAAATAAGTCACTTTTAGAGCGTAGAATTTTCTTAGCACACTTATTTATTAACACTTAAATGTGCATTTCTTTTGTGGCTTTAAGATTTTTCTTGTAAGCACTTTTGACTTTCATTCTTAACTTTTCTCATTTTCATAACATTTTTTAAAACATTTATATATTTTTCATAAAACTGCTTGCAGTCATTCCATATTACTGTCGTTTCCGACTTATCTTCTGCATTAATTTATGTTTAACACCTCCCCTACTTTCTTGAATATATTTTTAAAAAACATACAATAGTATTTAACGACACCATCGAACAAATCCGCTTCTACCTGGTTTGGGTACAACAAATTAGTTCCATCATATTAATTTGAGTAAATGTGGACATTATGTGGATCAATCAGCCCGGCCCAGAACACATGGGAAAACTGTTTACCCAAACCCAAAATATGCGAACTGTTGGTGATAATCTTGGCCTGTAGTATCTTCTTGTCATCTTGCAATTTAATAATTTTCCTGTACTTACTAATCCATGTTTGTGCATAGTTCAATTTTTGTGTCGTCACACGAAGCTTATTCGTTTAGTTATCTTCTTCAGGCTGTCAGATGGTCTGCTATTAAAAGGCCCAAAACAAAAAAAAAAACCTGAAATAATTATTAAACTGTCTAAAAATTGAATACATATTTCATTCAACACAGACTGTAAGCAGGGAAATTTTCATCTGCTACTACATGATTATGATTATATTCATATGTAGATACCGCTTTTTTTAGGGCTAATTCTCTTGTGTGTTATGGTTGTGGACCAGAAAAAATAAAATGAAGACAAATGTAAGAAAAACAGTAACATGTAACAGATGGGAGGGATAAGAGTTAGAAGAAGCAGCAGAATATAAGTATCCAGGGATTGTACTGCAGGGAGACCTCAGGTGGAAAAAACAGGTAGAGAGGATGGTTGCAAAGAAGAAGGGCTCTGGGTATGCTGGGAAGGGTGCTGAATGGAGTCAGCTGTGAGGTGAAGGAGAAGGCGTATGGCACAATGGTACGGCCAATGTTAGAATATGCTGCAGCAGTATGGGACCCGTGTGTGGAGGTGGAGGTGTGAGAACTGGAAAAGGTGCAGAGAAAGGCAGCAAGATGGATGAAGGGTAGGTGGAGAAGGCAGGGGCAAGATGGTGAGGAAGAAGGGAACTATAGGCCATCAGTGATGATGAAAGAAATGGGGTGGAGCTCATTGAAGGACAGGAGGAAAGTTGAACAGCTAGTCAGGATGTACAGGGTGGTGAATGAAGCGGGAGGATGGGTGAGGGCTACACTGCAAGCTAAGTAAGGGGGTGTTTAGAGGAAGAGGAAACAATAGTGAGAAGCTTCAGAGGGTGTGGAGGAGAACGGAGCAGGGTAGGCAGTCCATGCTTGTGAGGTCTGTGAGGGAGTGGAATGTGCTGAGGGAGGAATTGGTATCTGTGAGAGGGGTTGGTAAATTTAGGAAGGGAGTGAAAAAGGAGTTGGTTGGGTGAAGGAGAGTTGAGAGAGCTTGCCACCGGGCGGTAGCCTAATTGCGAGTATATGTCATTGTCATTTCTGTAAAATCCTAACTGTAGCACTACCCCATTTCGTAGTCTGCAAACATAAAAAAAAAAAAAAAAAAAAAAAAAAAAACTTCTTTATCTATAACAAAATTTGCACAATAAAAATGACACCGAGAACTAATAGTTATTTTTATTTACCTACTACTTTCCTTCGGCTTTTTTGGTTGGGATTCTTGAAAATGCTCGGAAAAATGAGCAGAACAAAATCGATAAACTTTGTAAAGTTTCACACTTTAATGCTTCTTAAAAACCACATTCAAATCCTCCAGTCTGCATCTCGACACCCACAGGCCACAACTGAAATAAATCACATAATTTGTTTCTAGTAGTATTTAAGGAATTGTAAGGTTTAAAAAATAAGTAGGAGGTAATGTATACATTTTGAACATGCATTAGAATAAAAACTTTAGTTTGCAAAGTATTTTTTGTGGTGGCACTGAAGAAAGAAAGGAAGTAGGGGTGACTAGCCACCCCTCCTCTGCTGTGTATCCAATTGATGAACTTGGGGAAAATCTAAACAAACACACGTTGTTGCATTGTGCATGCTGACAACTCAAAATGACGGGTGTGGATTGGGGTGAAATGCTCTCTCTCCAGGAATGTCATTTTATGCAAAATGTTATAATTCTTCATCACTCTGATTCGGCCCTAACGGTCGGAACACTTGATTAAGTTTTTAATGCGGACATGTCCTCTGTGGCAGCTTAAGATTATGTGAGCAATTTGTACACATGGGGCATGGAGCACTAAGTTCGCAATGTCCCGTTGCAACGCGGCGAACTACTACACACAACTGTATGCACGATTTTTGATGTTGTTTGTTGCTGGACACTGGATGTTTATGTTTTCGGAAGCAGAGTGGTGGTTGCATACATTGCTCCCATTTCACCCATGGACTATGCATCGACCCTGCCAGGCGGCGGCTGCTGCTGACACTCTTTGCAAATATGATACTTTGGGTTTATGTTTCGCATGTGGTGATTGTTGACGAGCAGATAATCTCCTGCTGTGTGTTCACTGTTGCTAAGCATTCAGTAGCTACTATGCATAATGAAAGTTATTGTGTGAATGTTCCCTGTTCACTCGTCAGTTGACACTGCGTTGTTGCGTGCCTGTCAGACTTGACGGTTCTTCGCTGTGGATAGTGGCATCAACATGGCAAATGGCATCTCATTACCAGGCGGTATCTGCAGGGGTGGGGTGATCGTGAAGTTGTCGACGGCATCCACAGTCTGCTTCTGTACTGTGGCGCATGTTTTGAGTTGATACGTTGGTGCACTGAGCTGCGTGCTGGGTTGGCGCATTAGAGGTATTAGGTATCGATAGGTCTGGTTGGCCATGTACTGCATTGTAAACGTTAGCCTAAGTTGGCTAGACTGCATGCTGCACTCGGGATCCACATATCTCATTACCAGCATTGGATACAGGCACTGATGCTGTCACAGTCCACGATATTGCTGTTGGCATTTCCTGCTCTAATTGTTGTGCTGGCTGAAGTACTGGAAACTGTACTTGCGGTGGCACAGAAGAGATATGAGCTGGTTTCTCGGCATACTGTTGCTGTTGTTTACACTGTACGGTGAATGATGGCCATGCTGGGGTGAATTATGCGAGTACTGATGAACAGTTGCAGACAGGATGATTGAAAGTGAATATGTCTAATTTCGAACATGTCGTATTTCCACACCGCTGGCAAGTGATTCACTGAATGTCGAAATAGAATCCCATGTTGTTGGTTCGATGACCAGTACGGATGTGATGACGGGTGCGGATGTGCGGCACGTGTAGTACTCGTGATGCACCAGACCATGTGGTCTTGTGACTTACGGCTGTCACAAATGTGCACAGCTCACTAGGAGTGGTTCTGCTGGTGCGACGTGGCGAGGATGGAAGGGGTGGCAGGTGGCTCACTCCTCTCTGCTGGCTGTTCCATGATGAGGTGCCTCCTGATGTGACGACATTGTTGGCATACAAGATGGCAGACTTGTTTGTTTAATTTGGTGCCAAAATCCCACTTTCTGTTGTACTTGCCCAATTTTGATGTTTCTTGTCTTGAAATGCTGCAAATTTTCCATAGAATGATGTAGGAAGGTTTGCCAGTAGCGAAATGGGCAGCCGAAGCTCAACAGACCTATTGCACACAAGGAATAAGTGGGCGCATGTGGCTCATGCGGGTTTTCACGAACTCTGTAAGGATAGAGCTTTTTGGAAAATGGTTGTAGGTACGGTGATGGTTGGGTTTTGCTGGAAAAGGAGTAGCCACTACTTACTGTACCATTTGGCATGGGAATAATGGTTCGGTTTGACTAGTCCCTAGCTGGGAATAGCCATTTGACATGGCAGCAAATATCCGAAGCTGAACCTTGGGGTATGGGGGTTATGTGGATAAGTACTACTTAAGTTGAAGTTCTCTTGGGGGTGACAGTTCTCAATAGTGGGAGAGCACGAGCTGATGGCTGTTCTCGGGGTCGTTCGGCTGCCGGCTTGTTGGCTCTTCCCCACGTGGTCCATCTCTTGAAGGTTAAGTGTTGACGAATTTACAAAAATGTATAACTGGATGCTCGGTATAGCTAGGGTTATCAGCCACCCTTGTACGTCATCTCATTTCCGAGAGGATATTTACGCTTCCTCACACTAGTCATAAGTTAAATTACTTTAATGATTGCCGGTTAAACAGTCGAGGTGTGACAGAGCCAATAATCTGCCAGAGAATAAAAAGCCTGGAACAGCATGGGCACACTGCTGTTTCGCTACATGTTCATGACTTTGGCCCAGTGATTTGTTGCTGCTGTGGCTGGATATCACATGATTTACGTGAATATTATATTCATGACAAATATGTGGTGAATTGATGTTACACAGCTTGATATTAAATAGTAAAACAGCCTGGGAATTCAACAAGTATAAATTAAACTCATAAAAATACTATCAGACTATTGGCCGCTGTGATAGTGGTGGGCGCATGGCTCATGGTGAGGTTCTCAATGGCAACTTAATATGTTGAACATTTCATTCTTAGGGTGAAAAAATATTTCATAAACAATTACAAAATAAAAACACTTTAAGTAATTTTGGTACTAGATTCGCAGCTTGTCTCCACGTAGTTGGCTTTGTTGCCGTATCTACGGTATGGCCTCCGTTATGACACGGAAAACACATGTCCCGTAAAACAAATGGGCCTCAATTAAAAAAAAATTTATAGCCTTGAATAATACTAGATGGTGTTTACCTTTGCACTCACGTGTCATAATTATTGCATGTACATGAGGAAATAAATAACAACAAATACACAACATATCACCCTTTCAGTACGGCACTCTGCCCACTAGACTATCATTAGGAATGATGACATTACTTACGTGTCAGTGACATTGGCGAATGAACAGAAACAATTAAAGAATTGCCCTTTAAAAATACAATACAAAATACGATCCTGCATAAACTTACGTGACACTCACACCGTGAACAACGTGGAACACTATTAAATACTGAGCACTTGTATGTACCCACGCAACACAAAATATTTAAGAGGCCTCAGGAAAACCCAGTTACACTATACTTCTGCATTTATTGTGCACACACACACACACACACATCACTAGCACCGTGTAGTGCCTCGTGGTGAGTGGGCTCACCGAAGCGATTCACGTCTCATAAATTTCGTACCCGATTTTCCAGGGACTCGGAAAATATAATGTTGTCGTCCAAGTAGTCACATACAAATTCATCAATGTAGCCATTCAGGATGCGTATCATGATAGCCTGGAAATAGGATGATGCACATTTCAGGCCGAACGGCATGGTGCAGAATTGAAAGCGCCTGCCATCTGGTGCTGTCAAAGTGGTGAAGTGAACCACTCCCCTGGCCCTCAGACTGTTTGCCTACAGTGTATATTAGCTTCAACTACGAGGGACGCACTACCACGCACAGTAGTGCACTGGTGCACAATACAACACAATAGCAAGACAGTGCAGTGTAAATCAGTGCAAGTATCTCTTTCTGGTATACCACAAGGAAGGGGTTAACAGTGGCCACGTGCACATGGTACACGAAAACAGGAAGTAGTACCCCTTATTATTATTTTATTTTAGTATTACTTTAAAAAGGTCTAAAGTAGTGATAAACTGTTACGAATTCAAGGCAAGACACCAGCAATAACCTCTCAAATGCCCTAGAGTCTTTTTCAAGAGTTTTTGGGTATGTTTGTCATTCACGTGTCATCACCCACACCTCATCCCAATTATTTTTGCAAAGTGTTATGTTTGTTGATATGTTATATTTTTTATGTAAGTTATTGTGTCAGTTATGTTAGCATAATTTTTAATGTGCAAGGTGCAAGGTAGTAGTTATATGTGGTACACTCAGGTGGCAACACCAGCGAGTGCTGTATGTTGGAAAGTCAGTAATCTCCAAGACCTAAGATAAGTCCGTCGTGTACCCTTCGGTTCCGTGCACGAGCAGCATGCATCATTAGTACCAATTATTTTTCACTGCAATATCTTAATTTTCTTCTGAACAGTTTCGTTAGCTGCCCGGGACACCACATCTCACTTCCCCAGTGCTTGCATCGCCTGGGGAAGCATAATTACGCACCTAAAGTAATGTACGTGCTTTGCGCCATTTTTGCATAGTGTTAACGCTGCCGACTGGTACTTGTCCAGCTGATATGTTTGTAAAGTGTTTCCTTTGGGGCATGTTTCATAAATACCTAATAAATATCACTTTTTGAATTGAGTGTTTAATTCAGGTAAGCCGCCACGCGGTTCGGGGTACTGGCTTTTTACAATTTCCCGCCTAATTGCACGGGTTTGTGGAACTGTCGTATTTTTTTTGCAATATTTTCAGGGTGTAATGTAGCATACGGGTTCCCTTAACAATCCAGCGCATAATACACATACTGTTTATCAAGACTCATCAGAGAAGTGTAGCAGCATGGAAGGATAGCTGCCTTTGAAAGTCGATGACACGGCCCAGTGAGAAGAGTCTGCTATACCACTCATGGCACTAGGTCTGGTAGTGGCTGGCACCCAGGGTAAAATACCTCATTCAAATCACCTAATTACAGACAAATCCACTCATCAAACCCTTAATCTTCCAATTCATTATTCTGGCTCCTAGACCACCATCCATGAACCAAACCTCACGGCACTTGGATGCTGTCAGCGGTCTTGTGATTGCCTGACTGCAAAACTGGTATCTGCCAATACCCACTTTTCAGATCGATTGTCATCACTCGTGCACGTCCCAAGCTGTTCAGGGCATCTTTCACGTTGATATATTGGGGTAGAGCACTTTCGGTGACGAGATTAAGACGTCTGAAGTCGAAGCAAAAATGCTATGAACCATCCTCCTTCGGAACTAACATGATCGCAGCATAGTAGTGACTGTTCGACTGCTCTATCACGCTCACCTGTAGCATCTTGTCAGTTTGTTCGTTGATGATTTTTTTTATGGTGTGGGTAATACCATCGCCATTAGTCAAGCACAGGTTTATCGGTAGTTGGCAGGATGCTGTGTTCTGTTGATACACCCTTTACAACAAAGGCTTTGTGTTATTCAGCTCTACCTCACTCAACCATATTGACTAAACAAAATACAAAGCTCTAGCCAAAGGATAGGAGGGACCTTGGTTGGAAAATTTTTCCATTTAGTACGATACTATGTTAGTTGTACACTAAATTCTTCACACATTTTTACTGTGGTAGCAATACTCAATATTTAATTCCAAGTAGCCGAATCTAATGTTCAACATTGATAAACTCTTTAACGGTAAATAACCTTCCACTTATTTTCATGCAAGAATACAACCACTTCCTAAAACAATATTAAAAGTATTTTACATACACACAAAAAGTTTTAATTAAAAATATCACTTCATAAAGTTTTATATAATAGCCACTTGCATAAAACAGTTCCTATTAACACTTTTATTTGCGATCTCAAATTTATTAGTATAATTCACTAAGTCATCTTCAAGGAAAACACCCACGAGACAAACTGTCGTAAAAACCAAAGCATGGCTAAAATACCTTCTTAAAATAAGAAGTGACGACCCTCCGACGAAAAAGACGTGGCTTTCAGCAGGAGGACAGAGCCCCAATACTCCAGCCAGTAAGCCGCGCTGTCGTCCAGTACAAGTTCTTCACACAACCAACTCTCCTTCCCATTCAGCTGACTAGACACGCCCATTGCTTCACGAACAGCAAGCAAGTTATGATCTCGATCACAAACTTATTTCCAAAGACAAAATGTTTCGAAACAGCTGTCCACGGCACCGTAACTCGTTACTACTTATACACTGCGCGAAAACTGTCATACACAATGCGACATCATTATTGTCGGAACTGCTCCCAAATACCACCTGCCGTGCTTGTGGCTCACACCTCACAGCTTCCCGGACCGACTGTGCCGCCTCTTTCACGCCACCAACGCCCTCAAACGGTAGCTCCCACAAACACAGCATTTCAATAAGACTTTTTAAAAACTAAATGGATTGAAATTTCAAAATCTTTTTCAAACTGTATTAAACTTTCTCAAATACAAAATATTGATTAATAAATCTGCTAATTAAGAATAAAAAATATAATTCACCAGTGCACAACAAGTATTATAAAAACAATTTACACTAGTGAACACCATAGTAAATGAACAACTACCAACTTAAGAAAACAGCTACCAGTCACAAAAAATAAAACTGGTGACGATCAACTCGTCACACAGCTACAGTTGTCCTGTGTAGCAGGTCGGCCGTATTGAAAACGTATTGTCGCTCATTCACAGGGTGTTTTATTATCTCATGGAATTCAGGGGCACCAAATGTTCTAACTTGTCGAGTAGCACAGAAGAAGTTCATCCTGTTGTTCGCTGGTCGATATTGTAAACAGTTCGCAATTCCTTGGTTCCATAATGGATACATCGGGCCGCAGGTTCAACGACAGCATGTTGCAGGATAGCCAGGGCACACAGAGGATGACTTCTTCCCTCAAGTCGTGTGACACGAAGGTGGTGATCGTAGTTTCAATGTCCCAGATTTCTATGGTGACTGTAATTTCTCCTGCGATCATGACTGTTTGCTATGGTGCAGCCAATTGAATTTCCTGTTTTATGGGCTGCATACCAATGGTGTCGATGAAGTTGCATTGAAGAAACTTATGTGAAGCTGTCATCTCAATAAGTGCTCGACACGGGAGGTTGTTGACAATAATTGAAATCCTAGTAAAGCTGTTTTGAGGTCCCATGGTTTGCGCAAGCTACATGGGTTGTGAAGACTGTTTCGAACATTCGAATTCTTCCTGGGGCAATTGGCATCAGGTCATTTCATCCTGTTTTTTAGTTTCCCAAATAATGTTAATTTTGTAATTGTGCGGGGTAGTCTGCCCGGGTACGACATCTGTTATCCCAGTGTGGACATCTTCACCAGCTGCATGGTCTCGCCAGCTGATTATTGTCCTGTTGTGGATTATAGGTATTGCGGTCCGCCGGGTTGCGTGAAACGTAAGTCGTGCAGGTTGAATCCTGTCTTCGATTCGTAGTACCCCATGGAACATAAGTTGGCCTATTAACATCTTGCCTCAGATTCGCCTTCGGTGAAGTCGCTGTAGCATATTTTGTCTTATGCTTCTCCTTGGCAGTGCCCGGATTGCGACTAAGTTGAGCGAGAACTCGTATGCTGGTCGCTCATGAAGGCTGATGGCGTACAAGCCACCTCTTGTCCCGACAACATTCGTCAGATGAAAACTCCTGGTGCGAAGAGAGTTGAAGTTTCGATTAGCTATAACCTTTAGGCCTAGGCTAGTAAGGGCTATCTGCCTCCCCTAAACACCACTAGAAAATCGCAGTGGGTTTGTTGTGACCACCTAACGCAGTAAATAATCGTTAAATTTTTATGGTCAGCTAGACCAATAAAAATTCTGCACAAGAGGTTTGTCACCACGTGACATTTTGTTTATTTAAAACCCTCATATCAGGCACAATAGTTACATGGTCTCCACTTTAGTTTGGAGAGCTCTTGCATGGTAAGGAAATACGCGAGGCCGAAAAAAAAATTACATTAAAAATTAAGGTCCAGCCGTGAATAGACGGACTGGACTGTGGGGTATCACACGCTCTGTGGTAATGAGAAAAGACTGGATGTTCCAGGAAAATAAAATTGAAATTATTACAATTACTTGATTGGTAATAAAAGTTGAAGACCCGGAGCAGGCTCAAGCACGATCTGCCCCATTGGATATGATGATGCTACTCACTAACATGGCAGCGCGAGAGCCAGCGCAAAATGCACCTTCTCATGTGACAGCCAAATACCCGTTATTCGGGTAAAACAGTTAAAATGAAAATGAATGAAGACGAAAATGGCACACAGATGATAAAAATTATATATAGTACACATTAATTTGCTTTATAAATATATCCAGGAAGAAGATAAAAATCCATTGTGAACTGCAGTGACACATTCATAATTGTGTGTTCAATTGTCCTTTCTCTAACATAAATGCACTGATTGTCACACAGTGTGTATTTCTTTAATATCGTGAGTTTTGTCCCGCATTCATCTGTATGTTCACTATCCATTATCATGTGCACGGGGCAATTTATATTAAAGTACACAACACTGTAAAAAGGAATATGGTTTTTCGGAAATTCTTTTAAAATGTCTGCGGATAACAGTCTTGGCCATGCTGTAGGCACGTGGCCTCCGCCTTTTGTCTCTGCTGGCTAGTCTTTGGTTATGTTATCAATTGTGTTTCCAAAAGAATAGCACGTGAACATAATAATGATGAAAATAAATACGCATCTCTCTAAGTTAATGTTCAGAAAATGCACGTGTTGTCTCAATGTGGAATTGTGCACTTAAATGCATTTTAACATAACATAATAATTTTTAACACAATAATACTACAACTGTCACACCAGACATAGCACTCAATAAATTATATTACTATTAAAAATCTTATGTAAATGTCACCTACCTTATTATATGCATGAGGATTTTATTACACACCTCGGTGACAGCAAAACATACCATGACATAACACAACATTGAAAAAGTTAAAGAACTGAAAAGTAAACACAATATTTACCTTGTTAATCTTGATGAATATTACTGGGATGGCACTCATCATGCAAAACAATGAAACACTTTAAGTTCAATAATATTACACCACCACACAAACACTACTCTCTCCAAATGTAGGCAAACAGTTATGATGTGACACGGGGGCTCGGGCATACACGTGCCAATTACATTGAAGCACTGACAAGACAAATTATAGAAATATTACAAGTGCCTTTTCGAAACAAATTAATTTTACAACACATTTATTTACACTTTACTGATGCACTTATACAGGCACATGGACATCACACTGACGTAGCACATGGTCGAAAGAAATGGTCTGGCTGATGTGTTGGGGACAGGAATAACGGGGTGATGTTGCCGGTTCACGTCACATACTTGATACTCGTAAACCTGTGCACGATGTGGAACCCTTGTTGCACTCAAGTAACAGTTTAAACAAAATTACAAATTAAAAAGACCTTTGGAAAACACATTTATATACCAACTCGCACTCGTGAAACACGCACCCTCCACTGCCATGACCAAGTGTCTGATGGTGCTGCAGGAGGCAAGACGTGGTGACCGGGCTCACCAAAGTGGTTCATGTAAATGTCTTTTGTATTTACAGTATGAAAACAAAGAAGACTTCGCCTCCAATCCATGCTAGATGTAACCTGCCCTTTTCACCCGTTATTTCAATACTGAGAAAGATGGCGTTTCGCCAGGATTCTAGGTGTCCGGCCCACCCAAACAGAATATCCCTCGATTGAAAATTGGAATAAATGATGTGAGATATAGAACTCAAGTTATTACATTGCAATGTGTTTGCTGTGCACTGAGATTTGTGTTCTTTACAAAGGAGTTTATAAAAAAAAACATTCTATTAATTTTTATTTCGTTTTGTAAAATTTCGATTTATGATTTTGTGGTTTCTGTAAAACAAATACATAATCACTTATATGATACTGAAATAAATACATAAACTTAATTTTAAATACTATTGTTAATTTTAAGTTTGAAATTTAATTTAATTAGTAATTTACGCATTGTGGTTTGAAAGGATATAACTCACAGATGGTGCCACACATATAATTAAACGCATTTATAAATTACACCTATAAAATGGTTGATTGCTAGTCCAATTTCTCCTTTTTATGCTGTTTAGGATGCAGTAGTTAGTTTGATTAAATAACACAGGTTTAAAGAAATACACATGCCAAATACTTGACACTTTAAATCACTTTTTTATTGTGTCTGCTGTAGGGATTTTGCTACATCCATTTGTAGCTTAGTAAATAATTAAATATGTAATTATCCAATATTGTACTAGTTAATTTATTCATGCTTTATAGAATTACACCAATTGACACTGAAAGTAATTTATTGTATAAAATAACTTTGTTGTGTTTCGGGCGAATGGCCTTGGTTATTGTGAATTGCAGCAAGAACTCTGGTGACCTAATTTATATCTGTGTCGTGAGATGTGTCCAGAAACCTGCCTGAAATATTTTACTGTAACACCTGCTCATTTGCAGTCTGCTGTAAAAGTTAGACATCATATTGTGTCGGAACAGCCGAAGCACGTGGTACACACTCCAATCGCACACAGACTCGGCAGCCACAGAATAAGAAGAAAATGCCATACCCGCACCAGGGGAAAACATCTACCGACAGATGAAACGTCTTTTAATAGCTAAGAAACCACGCACACACCTCATGTAGTTTCCTTCACGTAATTTTTAATACTGATGTGTGGCTGGTGTGGAAATGGGTTTGTTACTTTTGTGGAAAAGGAAGTGAGGACTGAATTATAGTTACCTGACTAGGCGCCAGGCATTGTCAAGATGGTGCCAATGTAGTGGATAATGCTATAGCATATTGACTCTCGATGACCTCAGGATTATTAGCCATACACTCTGATGAATTTCCTCGCCGATGATTTTTTGACCTCTGCCCCGATGATGCTAATCCAACTGAGCTGTATTTTTATTATTTGCTAAACCGTAGTCGGTGGGTCGACTACGTACCATGCTGTTCAGTCCTTTTGGTGGTAAGATTGCACAAGGTGATAACACTCGTGTATGTGGATTGTTCGGGCTGACCACACGTTCATAAAACATGGAACAACCTACTAATACATATACACTAGAAAGACTGAATAGAACCATGAAATACTGACATTATATGAGCAGTAATTGTTAGGGCCCGTCCTCTTAACTGAACAAGGCAGTCGAAGTAACTTATGCACTGTTCAGTTCACAACGGCATTTATTCGACATCATTACATATCCCTCTGAGGGGAACACGTTATATGAGAACGATTGTGGCAAACACAACACTGGCTACTGTAATTAAGCGTCAAAAACAGTCTTACGACACATAATGACCTTACAGCAATGTATTGCTTCATGGGGCGAAGCTATTGCCACATGTAGTGAGAATGGTGTACCGGGCGGCTAAATGATTGAAGGCCCCCAAAGAATTAAGTCTATTGAAGCTAATTGTCCATGTCCAAAATATGAAGACCGACACAAGAGCTCGCGATACACGCACCACCCTCGTATGATGCTACTCCCTGACTTACTCTCCTGCCTGATGCCCGGGCTGGACGCAGCTGACCCACGAACCAGAACGGAACTACTTTCTTTTTTTCAAAAATTACATCTTTTGCTTTACATCATGGTACATTCCAAAACTGATGTTAAAAATTACTTAGCAAGCTTTGGAATACAAAACACTAATGGATGATTTTGTACATAGAACTAGATGAGTGATGAAAAGAAATACTTAATACACATAGACCCAACAATACTCTGTGAACAAGAAAAGATATACAAGCAATAAATCCTGGAATAACATTAACAGAGTAATTAACAGCGTGCACCCTGGGATATTAAGTCCAGTTATTGAGGGTCTATTTTCACATCACTCTGCCGTAGTCATTCTCGCCAAACACCGGCTGCTCTGCACCGGCGTGCCCCCATGTCGCATGACCCTGCATTGTTGATCTGGCCATGCTCGAGCTATCTGGTGCACACTACATGTGTCCGTGGAGCGCGCATCCTTGTTGCAATAGCTTTGAGCTTCTTGGCCGGACAAACGGTCGTAGTGGTACGGGCAACGTGGCACATACCCGTCCATTGTTTTGGCACACTTCATCGTGGGTTGCCCTATACTCTGTTCCACGATGAGCAGTCATCGACTCGTGGGCTTGAGCGCTCGACATTCAGCTGTATTCCGTTTGATGTCTGCGTGTCGGATTATGGCAGTGATTACTAGAGGAGAAACGACGGTATAAATTGATGGTTCTGTTGAAGTCGTATTTTTTTTTATATTAATGAAATTAAAATACTTAGTGTTCATAATGCCATATATATAAATTTTATTAGAAAAAAAAATTACTGTACTGGAATGTGACGTACTTGATTGTGTCATCTTTGATGTTATTGTTTCTTTTTATTCTGTCTTTAGCACGTGTTTGAAGTAATCTAATATATTTGGAAAATGCCAACTATAGGTGTAAATAGGGATTTACTTTTTAAATCACTTGGTGAAAAGTACAGTAAGTGTTTTCTCTTTGGTTGTGGGAGACACGAGTTCATCTCCGGGCGATGGGACAATCGCGGGTTATGTTTATATTATTTTTTTCAAAATTGTTCAATATAATTTATTTATTTATTTATTTGAAATAGCATTATATTTCTCATTTCTATGAGAAGGATTTGTTACAAAGTATTTACAAAAATACGCATATGTTACAGGACAGTAAACATATCAATAAAGATATTCCCTTGGAATGCTATTGCATATTGTCACATATTTATCACAAGTAATCCTTTGGCGTATTAGTTTTCGAAATACTCAATTACCAAACACAACAGGTTAAGCATATTATCTCTGACTTTAGTTTACATGTAGTAAAGTATTCCACAATATTAAAATAAATGACCCTTTCCAGATAGGAATTCCTCTATACTATATAACTTTTTGTTCAAGGAATGGTAAAATTCTAGAATAGAGGCTTTTTTGATAAAACGAAGAGAAATCGTGGCAAGTGGTATAATTTCACTCTTTCATTACACAGAACACAAATTTACTATGGGCATCAACCTTTGACCAATAGAAACCCCTTTAACAATAGTGGGGAGGGCTATGAAGATCACAGAAATTGTGGGGAAAAAAATAAATAAATATTGTTTTCATGATAAAATTTTACTCCTCAATTTCCCTCCAGGTCATAGCCCTCCCCACTTTCGTATTTCTAAATTGTATTGTTAACATTGTCAATTTAGGTAGTATTCAGTTCAGTCTTTTTGTAATTAAACATTAAACATGTTTTCATGATACAATATTACAATATTATTACAAATAGTATGAAAATATGTTAATTGCAAAACACACTCACATTATTTCTGAGTGCAAATAGGCTACACATGAATATCATTTTTGGGGAAACTCCAAGCTTCGCCGATGTATAACACTTAGCATCACCATTAAAAAATTGCAGGTGTGCATTTAATGACTGTTTTGGGGGTTTATTCCTCTGCTGACGCTGGTACTCCAGATCGGTGCACACTGTTTGGCTATGCTTGTCCAGTTTTTTTTTTTTTTTTGCAATTTAAAATTTTTTTGTGTAAATAAATATTACATTATGTACATATGTTTCACAAATTTTACCCCACATTTCCCTGATCTTCATAGCTCTTTCTACTATCGTTTTTGGGGTTTCTATTGGTTAAATGTTGATTCCCTACTAAATTTGTGTTCTGTGTAATTAGTAAGAGAACTGGAAAAGGTGCAGAGAAAGGCAGCAAGATGGGTGAAGGGTAGGTGGAAAAGGCAGGGGCAGGATGATGAGGAAGAAGGGAACTATAGACCATCAGTGATGATGAAAGAAATGGGGTGGAGCTCATTGAAGGACAGGAGGAAAGTAGAAGGGTTAGTCAAGATGTACAGGGTGGTGAATGAAGAGGGAGGATGGGGAGGGCTACACTGCAAGCTAAGTAAGGGGGTGTTTAGAGGAAGAGGAAACAACAGTGAGAAGCTTCAGAGGGTGTGGAGGAGAACGGAGCGAGGTAGGCAGTCCATGTTTGTGAGGTCTGTGAGGGAGTGGAATGTGTTGAGGGAGGAATTGGTATCTGTGAGAGGGGTTGGTAAATTCAGGAAGGGAGTGGAAAAGGAGTTGGTTGGGTGAAGGAGAGTTGAGAGAGCTCGCCACCGGGCGGTAGCCTAATTGCGAGAGTATGTATGTATGTATGTTATTCGTCTGTCTGTCAAAACCTTGGCAAGCTTTAACTTTTGACAGACGAACAGATTAAATTACAGGCTTCTAAACTTGCACGCTCTGTTACTCGTTCATCTTGAGGTCTTTACAAGGCTGTGTAGTGTGTGCAGTGTTTTGTTTTGGCTGTGTTTTGTTTTCGTAAGTTCGTTTATGTGACTATTAGTTTTTTCCTGAAGATTAATGGATGATTACTTTTGGAAACATGAGCTCGTTTTGTGCAATAGTAAAAATAATATAATCATACTTTATATGGTATAAAATTTTTTTTTACGTCTATTAATTTCAGTTACGTACGTGTATGGTTGTTTTTGGTACTTAGAATTCAATACTGCAAAAGATTTTCACTTTCTGTGGAGAATTTTTTCCTATTTGTAAACAGTCTTGTTTTTATTAGTTTGTAGCAATGAACTTTCAATGGACGTACGAATTTTGGTTGTAAATCGCTCAGCTGGGTGATGGACGGATGTCACGGGCTGTTGTAAATCCTTCCTAACATTACAATATAGGTCCTAGAATTGATCCCCGTGGAATGCCCATTGTAGTATACTTAATGTTTATTTTCAAGTTAATGCTATTGTATTGAGAGATACTGGTTACTCAAGTTTTGTTTTGACAGATAAGACCTAAATAAATTAGTTGCAGTGCCTTTTATGCCATATCCACAGTAAAACCCCTCTATTACCACCACCTCTGTATTACGACCCAATCCCGAGGAACCATAAATAGTTCGAGACAAAAAAGTAAAAAATTTGAGGCACGTCTAAAAATAGATACAGGAATCACTCACCAACCGTGGTATCTTGAACCGCGGTTTCATTTATGCACTGATTTGTTATTTGTAGACCTTTTCTCCAACCACAGTACTAGTTTCTATTATCCACGGTTTTCAGTCTATGGAAAACTAGCCCTTACTGATGTAAGTGGTCGCATATTTCTCAAGCTATCACCACTGACTTTGCCATTTGTTGTTCCAAGCAGCGTGAAACAAATTACTTAATGCCAGAAGTGGACACTGGTGTATTGTCCGTGAATGCGCACGGGTGGTGGGGGGTGTGGGGTTGCAGGCCGGGACAGTAAGGAGTCTATGTCCTAGTCACATGCCGTGCCTCTGCCTTACCCTCCCTGTCATTTTTCGCTTCCATTATACCTCCTCTTTTGCTGTAAAAACAGTGGCACATTACACATACTAGTTTCTTAATCAGTGTATGTATGATAACTTCAAATTTAATTCAATGCCCTTTTTTTTTTAATGAATATTTTTAAGTTTATTGTGTCCACGTAACATGCAAATTTTTTATGGTGGGGAATTGTTTTTTTCTTGTGAAGTCAGTTTTATGCGTAAACGTAAAGTGAATAAAGATAAGTGTGTGCAAATAAAATGTGTTCTTATGTTACCGGTACCATATTTTGGCGAGTGAGGCCGTGTGCGTGTATAGGCAATGTCAAAAGTTTTTGATGTTTTCCTAACGCCGCCGGACCTCCATTACAAAGTGAACCGGCCCTGTACCAATGGCAGTGGCGGCGGGCGACCGCCGCCCATCAGAGTAATCTTGTTGCGACCGACAGAGATAGCTGCCCTGCCTGAGGATCTAGGGTTGATCTTTAGCAGCAAACTGCCATGCCCGAACCCGGCTGCGCTGCAGAGGATCTAGGCGCTCGCCCAACTACGTACATGGCCAGACCAAAGTGAGAGCACTGCGTGCGCACACGTATTGCGTAACGCCACCTAAACTTTTTGATAGCTACGTGCTTCATACAATGTATGACCCACGAGACCTGCTTAATAGATCTTTAATAATAACTTTATATTTTAATAATACATAGTCTAATCTTTTCACGCACTTTCAAAGGCCATGTCATACTGTGTTTAGGCCCTTTTTTTACGGCGAGGTGTGGTCCAATATGCCTTTCTTGGGTATCAAATTAATCAGGAGACGTCCAGCCAGCTATTAAAATATACATATTTATATTTAATTTAAAAAGTGGTTTTATGTGCTAGAGACTGTGAAACATGAACTTCATGCAAAAAATGGCAAATTTGGAGGCATAGGGGTTATGTGTGGATTAAAATTGGCCCAAAATTTTCCAAATGTTTTATTATGCCCCCCTCCCCCTGTATTACAACCCTATTCTCGGGAACCGTAAGGAGTCGTAATAGAGAGGTTCTACTGTATTAAATTTTTACAATAGATATTGTGATCAACACAATCAAAGTCTTTTGATAAATCAGATAAAATGCCTGTTTTATGTTTTATCTAATGCTTCAATTGCTCTGCCAACAAAATTGTATAATACCAGTTTAGATGATTTGTTGGCTAAGAATCCAAACTGACATGGTGAAATGATAGAATCTCATTAAGGAATTTTATTATTTGAGTATAAATGTATATTTTTTAAAGAATTAAAAAAAAAAAGGTGACAACGTGATTGGTAGGGCCTATCTAGTTTTTTATATTGGATTTGTCACTATTTTTGGTGAGGGGTGTAATTTTAGCACATTTAAATCTATCAGGACAGACACTCACAGAGAGACCAGTGTTAAATATGTAAGTGAGTGGACCTGCTAAGTTGTAGTTTATGCATGATTTTATCACTTTTACCACAGAATGTCATCTAGACCTACAAATTTTTTATTCTTTAATTTATGTATAGTGTTAGAAATATCATGTTCAGTTGTGTGTGAGAAGGTAAGTGACAAATTTTTTTGGTATATGTGTGGAAAATTTGGGTTGGGCTTCAATTTTAAGTTTTTCTCAGCAATAATTTTTTGGTGCTACCATTGAAAAAAGTCATTAAAATGTTCTACTACTTGTTGGACATTTGGCATTGTGGTTCCATTAATATTTAAGACTCATAATTTTGTATTTTGGTTTAGCGTCTATTTAATTTTTTATCATATTCCACATAACCTTTGTCTTGTTTTGTGAACTACTCAATTTCCTATGATTAGGGCTTATCAATTTTTTTGGCAGATTTTATTAATTTATTCTAAAATTATTTACAGTTTTTATATCATTGCTCATTTTTGTTTTATTCTTCAACATTTTGAGCACCTTTGGTGCTACCCAAGATGATTGTAAGCCCTTGTTTTGTCTCAATACTCTTTTTTGGAAGTGGACTTAAAAAAAAAAACATAAATTTTTTGGTTAAGGCAGTGTTTGAATTCAGGTATATACTGGTGTACTTGCATCCTTTACTTACCCTTGGTACCAAACTTGATGAATGGAAGGCTTCGTTTATGATGCCAAGAGTCAGAGAGCATGCTGGGAGGATCAGCTTTTTTTGTACTAATGCACTCCCTCTTTTGCCTATTATCCCTTGGGGCTGGTTCTACATAGGAAAGGGGCTAATCAAGGTGGATGTAACTGCTGATTCCCTCCGGGATGTGACTTTGTTGCCCTTCTGCGGTGTTATATAATCTGAATGGTATTTTGATTGGCGGATTGAGGATTTGTCCTCATTGGGGAATCTAGCAGGGCACCGGCTGGTTGAATGGCTCAGAGAAGATGGGAGGAATCAAACCCCAGGGTGATTTTGATCGAGAAAGTCTCCCTCCCAGGGAGCTTGGATTTATTCACCGTAAAGGCTGTCAAAAAAATGCCAGCTGTCACTAATAAAATAAACTAAAATGTATGGGGATGATATTATAATGAGATGGAGGTGAACCAATTACAGCCCTGGGTAGCAAACTATTCAGCTTCCCTTATGCTTCCGGGACATTGGTATGGGGTTGGTCAGGTAGTTTTGGGTACTGGAACAAAATGGTTTGATGCGGCCACTGCCTTTAGGTACTTACAGGTTTTGGGGGAATGACTATATTCAGAACTGCGGCAGTACACATTAGGCAAGTGATAGGTGGTGTTTCAATAATGGGGCACAGCTGTGGCACGGACTTTGTATCTGGTTTTGGTTCTGGAAGTGTCAAATAACTGATGTGGTCTAGATCCAGCCACGGCCAACAAATCCCTAGTAACAAATCAAAGTAAGAGTTGCAGTGTTCTGAAATATGAGGTACTTGTCTCGCTATTTGCGGAAGAAGGCGTGGCGTGGCGTAGGTTTACTGGCATGCTCGACGGGTGTAACTATGGCGGGCTGAGTTGCCTCTCGTTGAGGTGCCTGTATGGCTAGACTTCTAATCTGGCTGTTACTGCTCGTAATTATTAATACCAATTAGGATGGCGTGCCCATAACCTAGCAGCGACGCTCAAGCCCTTCTGGGTGTTGTCTTGTGCAGACGCATCGAGGTAATGAACGTGACATGAGGCTGGCTAGATAGTAGTGTTTCTCGGGCAGACGCGGGTGCACTGGACAAACCTCAGTAGTTCCCAGTCTTGTTCAGACTTAATAGCCTTCTTCTGGCTCCAGGAATCCTGAGAGGCTCGGCCCACTTGTGACTGATCCTTACAGGTCGCTTGTTAAATAATGAGCCACTAACTACAAATGATCAACTCACACTTTCTCAAAATAAATTAAAAGGAAGTGAAATGAAATGACTACCTCACAAAAAGTTAAATTTGCCACAGCGTATTTATTAGTGGTATTTGAAGACAAAGGAATGCTTGGTTCTAGATAAAATAAATTCTAAATGAATATATATAAACTAATTTTACTCACATTAATACAGGTGAAGGCAAACCTGTGGATATAAAATATGAAAACCAAATACTCCAAAATTCCTAACTTAATTTCTATTAATAGCGAATAATGAGGGGATGGTTTGTCCAGAAGGGAACAACGTTTACTGCTTGCTACCATGGAGTGCAAAGGAGAGACTCGGGTAGGGTGTGTAGGGGTAAGGACTTTGTTATACCTTGGAGCTTCACCGGGGTGTGCTCCGCGGACTGCAGGGTTGGCATTGGGGCTTCTGGTCGGTGGTAAGAGCCTTCCTCTGGCCGTCGGAGAGCCTTCTTCAGGCTGCTGGAGAGGGAGTCTTTGCAGACTGTTCAGCCTTCGCAGGCTGGATAGTCTTCTGTAGACTCTGGAGAGCTCTCTGACCTTATGCAGGTCAGCGGGCCGACGTGACTCCTCGAGAGCAATGTCGCTTCTCCTTATATACTCAAAATTGCAGCTTGATGGCTGCCACAGGGGTGCAGGGGTTGCTAGCCTCCTATCAGAGGGATTGGTTATTACAGGGCAGTGAGCTGTGTCACACATTTATCTCCTTGTTTTGAGGCTGTTGACATAGTTACCGCCTCTGCACGAGGCTCGGACGGCAGAGACAACATCGACCACAGGGGTGCTGCTCTCCTATGGCATCCCTGTTAACTATCTTCTCTTGCTCTGACGTGTCCGTGGCTCGGTAGGTAAAACAAACTTCGACTTCGGGGTGGGCGACCACATGTCATTTTATGGATAGACAGTACAATCTCATTAATTATCCACGTTTCTATAGTTGTCCGATCTGCATAGATCAACCCTGTAGCCACGGGATAAATTGTCTGCCAGCGTCTGACTTGCCCCGTTTTGCTTCCATCGCTTGATAATGGGGCAAAGGCGAAAAGTAGATTACGGATGCTCGCTGCGCAGTAGTGTGGCATGCGTCAGTACAAACGTTATATCTTCTGCCATAAGTTACAGTGTATTGGCATTCTTGTAAGACAATTAATTACTAAGAGTGGAAAGTATATAGGTTTTTTTCACAACAAATAGCTATGCAACAAATGTCTGTGAAAATAATGTTTAGACTACATCTATTCTATAGATTTAACACAGAACAAAGTCTATATAAGTACAACAAATTAGTTGGCTCACGTCTGCAAACCAGTCCGTTTCTTTTGTAAACATGTGTTCAAATTTTACAGATGCCGAGAAATTGTACTGTACACCCACAGTAAAATTAAACGCTCATTTCTACAAGCTGAAATAAGCTGACCACTAAGCTGCTGAGATGACGTTACGTAATACCATAACGTGCCAAGGGATTGCACCATGATTGCAATACCGAGAGAAGCTCTGACTCGTGCCACCTCAGCTGAAATTTCGGCCGACCGGTGAGATGTCACTTGTCCTGAGAGTGTCACCCCACCCCCCTCCCTATCAACCAAGGGCAAGCCGGACCAGTGTAAATACCGGTACACGACCCTTATTCGCCAGCAGTGGGCCGGTACATTGTCTTGTAGTGGGTACAGGTCTCCTGGTGTAGATTTTGTCGGGTATATGCAAAGGGGTGCTATTGTGCTAATCGCCTCCACTGAGAATCTAAATGTTTGAATAGTTATCACTGTATGATATTTTTAAATTGGAAAGTAACTTCCGTGCCTTGCTGGTCTTGCAGGAAGTTTAATCATGATGTAAATATATTGTACCTGCTAAATAAAATGTTGATGTTTGTTGAACATATAGACCTGTATAATTTGTCTCAAAAAATTTTGGTCATACTAGTGTCAGAAGGAAAAAAAATTATCTTGTAATTACATGCTTAATAACTGCTAAATTTAAATCTCGAAACTCAAAAAATTCAGTTGAGAAACCTCCAGGCCCTCACTTTATAGGTGATCATTAGCAAGTGTCTAATTTTGATAGCAATCCTGTCCTTCCTCCATGAAAAGTTTTCTCTGCCACTTTTAATTGCTCCCCTCTAAAAAATGGGTCTGTGTACACCACTGGTTTTTGTGGTACATTAATTGTAGCTAAAAAGTGTCCACTCTACATTGGTTGATTTTAAAATAGTTTTTATGTAATGTAAATTGCCATGTATTTTTATTGATATTTGCCATTTCTTACTTTAGCCGATGATGAGTTTGGAGAGCTGTGTTTCAAGTTTGGTCTCGAGTTGGATGAAGTGGTAAGTTGGAAAGCTTTTGTCATGAAAAATTTTGCTCCAGAAATTTCTTTTTTTTTTTATCAGGTTAACTTGTGGTTGGTTAAATTAAAATAAAGTTGTGGTGGGAATTGGCTGATAGGCTACTAATTACATTGTGAAAAAGAGACAGAAAATATAAATACTCACAGGATGGTGCTTATCTACTTGGAAATATGTCTCTATCTCCCTGCCTCCCTCCCCCTCCCCACTATCACCCACCCCCCTATCGCCCTCCCCCCTTTCACTCCCCCCTCATGTTTGTCTGTGCAAATGTGTCTCTATATGCATATGACACACATGCCTTTGATTGTGGATCTGGACCTCTGTGTGCATGTGTGTCTGTGTCTCTTTCTTGTTCTTTCCTCTCTTTCTCTCGCTGTATGTTTCTTTCCTCTTTTTATCTTTCTCCCTTTGTGTGTCTCTTTTTTCCCAATTTTCGATCTCTCTTTTTCTCCCAGTGTTTCTCTTTCTATCCCCCCCCCCCCTCCAAGCTCTCAAAACCTCACTGTTAAGCGCAGCCACCCAAATCTCTTCACTCTCTCTCCCCACCCCCATACCCTTCACGAGTATTGCCCTGTTAGTACTTAAGTTTTCTGTCTCTTTTCCGATGTAAAATAATGTTGTTACAAATGTGAAATTTTTATGCTTTATTTTGAGTGAAATGTGTATACAGTAAATATGTGCTTCTTTGTTGAGTACCCCAAAATTTTTATATATTGCTTTGGTACAATCTGTAGTCATAGGTAGGGCCTTGATTGGTTGGCAGTTACATTTTTATTACATTTCATTTCCTAGTTTTTATTCAACACTTGAAAATATGTTGTTATGACTGGCATACAAATTAGTTGCTATGCCCATTACTTTGTAAAATAAACAACTTTGTTTCAGTAGCACATATAAATAATGAGTTATTTTTTTCATCATTCAAATTTTTATGCCATTCTAATAGTTTTCATTGAAATCTATATGCCTATGCTCACCATCTTTCAAGACTGGGAACACTACTCTGCAAAGTATCTCGAGTGTTCCCCTAACATAAAGTTGGATTGTCCATATTTGTGCACAACCAGCATACAAAAAAAGAAAGACTGCCAGTATGTCAATTACCAGAAGTGGTTTTGTGTGCATGACTGGCTTTATTTACCGCCTCACATAATCACTTGATCTTTTAAATGGGTGTCCAGATATTTATAGGAGTGATGCCTTTCAAACTTTGTAGCAGTACCAAGGCCACTCCTAGTAAGGGCCCATACCATCCGCCACAGGATCTGTCCCTCTAGAATGTAGGTAAAAGGATAGAGAGGTGGTTGGGTTGATAAAGCATCCAGTACATGTACAACTTATCAGAACATCTGGTCTTAGCTAAAACTTCAAATACAAAACCACTCAAAACTACGTCATGTTAATTTTCAGTATTGGCAATATTCTGCAAGAAATCCATTCCTTTGCATAGTGAAAATCATAGTATGCCAGGTTGAATTTGATGCAAGCACATCATAGAAAAGAAAGAGCTGGTTACACAAGTGTGCTTTTGTTAATACTCATCCTGACGACTTCTTAACATGTCACTGATGCTATTTCATCACCAAGTACTGAATACTGAAACCACAATAATATGTAAAACACTTATGCCACTATTCCCTGCTATTTTGCTCCTTTATCATTTGCCAGATTCTGCAGTATGTGCTTTTTTTTTACTTCAGACTACAGAGAAGCAGATGATAACAAAAGAGCAAGGGTCAGATCAGTCTGAAGGTGCTTCTGAAGATGTCATCTATAAGATAGACATCCCAGCAAATCGCTATGATTTGTTGTGCCTCGAAGGTCTCGTCAGGGGCCTACTTGTGTTTTTGGGAAGGTAAGACCAAGTTCTGAGTTTGCTATGTTGCATCTCAAACTCTTTAAGATATGTTCTTACCGAAAGGTGAAAGTAATTGTTGAATGAAAATTTTGTATGAAGTTTAGAGTTATTAATTTTATAGTTTTCATTCTAGGATTAGTTTCTACCAAACAAGTAATTACCATAACTGGTATAAGTGTAGGTTAATTGGATGTAGTGACTGGGAACAGAAATGTATTGGTCATTTTGCAGTGGAGGTTATCAACAAAAGTGAAAGTACAACTCAACAGTTGCATACTGTTGGTAGATGCTGGATCATGTAGTTAAATTGTATTTGTCGGCTGTGTTTATTGATGACACAGCTCTTCTAAGATACTGTTTCTTTGTCACTACCTCTACAAAAATGTGGTGTAAATAACATGGCAGCCTGCAATACATTTTTAATGCAAAAAGTAGCTCAGAAATGTTGTTAAATGTATTGGAAAAAATTATATTATAACACAAAAACTATTCTGAATATAAAAGTACCTTTATAGTTGAAACTTGTAGTTTGTTGCTACAGTGAACTATTTAAAATTTTTTTTATTTATAGCAAACCTTTGGTAGAGAGCTTGAAATTAAAATGGTATTCGTAGGGATCCTAATACGTATGTATCTTTTTTATCTTCGTTTCCAGTGTCTTATCCCTAGTTAGAAGTCTGTGGCATATTGTGTGTGTTCAAATTCATATTTAAAATCCCTAGCCGTAGGATTACTGTGGCCTGCAGTTAACTACTAGACTGTCAAACATGGCAGACGATGTCAAAGTCTATTGCGAGGGTGGTATGGGACATAACGTTCTTTACAGATTTTGGTGGAGCAGATGAGGGTGAAGCTACTAGTGAGGTGAATATGGATCAGCACCGGATTGCAAGGGCAGGAGAAACAGGAAGTCCCTGAGAAAATCCGCCAACCAGCGGCATCTTCCGAAATGATTCCCTTGTGCGAAAATCTGGGAGTTGAACCCATTTCGCCTAGGTGGGAGACGAGTTGTCTGATCGCTAAACTACCACAACACCTGGTTTCGTTGATTATTAGTGTGTTGAAAAGTTTTCTGTAACGTAACCATGATACTGTAGCATGACTCATTACATGTATCCTTTAGTTTTGTTGAAATTGTTTCTAGCTTTCTTCTGGATGAGTTATTTGGTCTCCATGTTAATTGGGAAATTAATAATTTTGTTTTAAAATGTGTTTACAGTCCATGTGACTACAGTATGCATCTGATCATACCAAACAACTTGGCATAATTATTTTTGGATATTTCACATGTGTCACTGTAGCTGTATAATGTAAATGAATATTTGTTATGTGTCCAGAACTACAGCAAACTAATCAGCATCTCCAGAAATAAAAAAATTAATAACCCTATGTAAATATTTTGTATGCCAAAACAAAAAATTAGAGCTTTCATTTTCAATTTCAGTAAGAAAACTGTTTGCTCAAAGTCTAAATAAAATAAAGATTTTCATATTCAATACATATTCGAGAGCTTATCACAAAGGTTTGTTTAGTTGAACAACAATGAAAATTAGTGTCTGTGTATCTAAGTCCTAATAATACTATTAAAATAACTACATAAAAATAAATTTGAAATGTTGGCAGACTTAATTTAAGTTTTTCAAAGCTATTATTACAGCATGTATTTCTTCTTTGTGCGATCCACTTGTCACTTACCTTTGTATGTGCTTAAAAGAAATAGGCCTATTTTAGAAGTATTGTTTTAATGTGCGACCATTGAGAGTATTGTGTATGTTCTGTTTCATATTTTTAATTGGTTGTATTCCATTATGTGTTTGTCAAATACAAGAAAAATTTGATATTTTCATTAAATGCTCAGTAGAGCAAAGCGGCCATTACATTTTTTTCGTTCCCATCTTTGTTATAGTTTCGTAAATTTCAACCGCATATTTTTCATTTTTGTTTTGTGAAACAAAAAGTCACATTTACACAACCCTAAAATTAAAATAAAATAAGTTCCTATTATGTGCTGTCTGATTATAGCATAATAGGAAATAAAATTTTCTATAGCATGTTTTGTTTTTTTATGCTATGTCATGGTATTTTTTAACATTGATTTACTAATGGCCGGTTGCACCATTGTGGTTCGAACTCAATCCGAGATCATGTCTGAACTTGATCTAAGATTGACACAGAAAACTGTTGCACCATTTGAGTTCAGAGCATTACTGGAGATTGAAATGAACTTCATTTTGAACTGGCGAATATGGTGGTTCGAAATTTCGATCCAAGATCAGAGAAGTTTCTAAAAGCACTGTTAAATATATTTATTTACTAGAAATAAACTTTTGTAATATTTGAACCAATTAAAAATGGATTCAGTTGTTTTTTACTGTTGTAAAATTTAAATTGAGACATTTTACAAAAGCTCAAGATCAAATGCATTTATTTAATTGAAGATGTATTAATGTTTTGTAATGAGAGAACAAAATTCATGCTTATCCCTCCAAGCAAGCACAACGTGAAACTGGAAAAGCCATTAAAAATATTAGAAAATATCCTAGTTTTCCGCGCAAGCTAACTACAAATACATTGAATTTTTTGATCACGAAAGAACAGCAGTTGCTGACAAATGATTGAAAATACGCCAACAGATAGAACAAAGTACAATTGTTTTCTTGGGAAATTAAAACATCATTATACACACGTGAATATTATTCAGTAAAATTCGTACAACAATAATTCACTTAAAACAGATAAAACATTGCACCATCTAGTTCTATGATGCTACCTTCTTCAATAACATGGTAATTAAAAATCTTTAAAAAAAGTGTGTGCAAAGTTTTTCCACTCAAACAAAACAACTATAACAGAAATTTTACAGTGCATTCAACTAAATTATACAGTAAAAAATCCTTTATGGTCTTCTGTTCCTTATCTTTCCATTTCAAATAAAATCTGTCTTTTTTCTTTTTTTTGCATTCAATGACATTCAATTGGTTTTCTACCAAGTCAGTGATCAATGTTTTCTCCTTTTCTGTAAAAATATTTCTTTCTGAACCACTTGCATCTTCATCCATAATTATGTCTCTATAAAATTAACGAATTAGCAATTGCGGAGACTTGATAAAAGAATATTAGGTGGATGCATGCCACACTGTAGCATGCCACACATGCCACACAGTAGCATGAGCAGCATGACTGCGCATGCTACTGGTCAACTTCGCCCCATCAGCGAGAGCTGAGAGCCTTGGGACAAGTATAAAGTGGCGTACATTTATTCTAGTGGCTACAGGGTGGATTGCATAAGTTAGACAACTACACACAGAAAATAATTAACACCACCCCCTCGACCAGAGATTGTTTTACCTGACGAGCCACGGACCAGTTGACACCGATAAGGAAGTTGAAAGCATCACCACAAGATCGCAGCATCCCTGCATCCAGTAATGTCACAGCCGCCGAGCCTCGAGAAGAGGCGGTAAACTTGTCATCAGTCTCTGCCCTGGGTGATAAGAAAAGCGTGGCGTTGCCTGCTACCCCGAGATAATCTACATCTGAGGTAGAAGGCTAGCAACCCCCACACCCCTGTGAAAACCATAAAGCTAAGTCGGTCAGCTCGCCGACCACAGAGGCTGGAGGGCTCTCCTGGGTCTGGACAAGGCCTTCACCTCTCCCAGCCTTAAGAAGGCCAGCCTTCCTCAACCAGCAGCCTGCAAAGGCTCTCCAGCTCCGGCAGCTTATTAAGGCTGTCCGGAGGTAACTTCATCATCTGTAACCCTGAACCCCTTACCTCAGTCATTCCTTGACTCCTGTGGCAGTAGGCCGCTGCGACGACTCACTCTGGACAACCACCCCTCCGATAACTTACTCACTGTTAATTGCGACGTTTAGTATTCTTGGAGTATGCTTGTTTGGAGAGAATTCATTCGCCTTCACCTGGTGTAAAATTGAATAATTAATAATAATTATTGGTTTTAGATTATAAAAGAACTGGATCCCCAGTTTTTTCTCAAACTTCAATAAAACGCTACGACAAACTCTAACCTTGGTGAGGTAATCATTTGCTCATCCTTAATTATTTTAATTAATTTCATTTAGGCCTCATCAGCTAACCTAACCTTTTACTGCGGAATAAGTGGGCCGATCCCCTCATTATCACAGTGCCTGCAAAGGCTATAGTCCGCAAAGACATACTGGGATTCCTGGGAGTGTCGAGTATGCCCGCGCTTAACTGCGGTACCATTCCAACTCTAACCTGTCATTTCTCCCTGTTTGTGCCTCAGGAGTGACTGAATAAGATACTCCCACGAGGGCTGTACTACGGCGGCTAGGGAGAGGAGTGAGACCAACCAATAAATTAATGAAAAGAGCCTCAGTTAGAAAGAAAGAAACCTTGCAATATAACATTAGTTTGATAAAGTTAATTTTCATAAATTTAGATGACTAGAAAGGGAGGACTGCTTAGCAGAAATTGTCGTCGAGCTTGATGGGCCCTATTGAGGGACCTATTTATGTCTTGTGGCGCACCGCCAGTCGCCTCCACTCATGACACTGCACCGCTGTCCCCCTTACAATAAGTCACTGCTCCAGCACTATGTCCGATTTTGTCCTATATAGCTTGCGAACACGAATCTGAACTAGGCATCTGTTGGCAGTGGCCAAGCTACGAATACGTTAGCATTTTCAGCCCGTCTAATCCTGCACTGATTGCTAAGCCACCTGCCCCATCCCAAGTTAGCGACACTGCACCACCAAAGACGTGTATGATCCGAACGGCAGCCGGGAAAGTAATTAAACTCGCCATACCTCGCAAAGCTACACCAAAAATCTGGAAAACTTCCCCTCTGCATAACTTCGTTCCTTCTCATAAGCCTAGGAGGCTGGCCCCTTTCAGATGTCCCAGAAGTAAACGAGACCCTGAGTAGGAACTATCCAAGGAAAGTCAGACTCATTCCCATTCCATTATCATCTCCAACCCCACTTGTGGTATTTCATTCTTTTGGACAAATTGCGTCCCGTTTTTGGCAACTTTCACGGTGAGCAAGTTCGTGCTCCGTGGGAGGGAGTCGTTTTTAACTAATCTTACCCTCTTCCTTCAAACGCAACCCTTTCATTAGGTGGTATCCCTGTAAGGACCCCAACGGGGACCAACCCCAACCTGCCTGGTAAAGGAACACTCGTTAGAAACCTATATGCTGCCTAAGGGCCCCCTTTTAACCACCCAGAGGGAAATCAGCACGCCTAACAATCCACCCCAACTATAAGTCCACCTCCAGTGGGGAGCCCCCGTAATGAGGTGGGAGACTCAGTGCTGGTAGGAAGTATCAAGGTATAGACCGAGTACCTCATACCGCCCACTTTCACTCAGGGTGCGTCAAGGTAAACACACAGATTACAATACCAAAACAAGTAATCAGAACATCTGTGGTGAAAACTATGCCTACATTCATGATGTATATTACGAACTAATAGAAAAATTGGTTTCATACTTAATCTCCAACTGTAACTTTGGAATGAATGTCGACGAATCAGAGATCAAGAATTGTGCAATCTCGTTGGTGCAACACTTTTACAATGGAACCAAGATCAAACCACTGAAGCGTAGTTCGGAACTAAGATCATCTGATCTTGGATTGGGCAAGATGTTGGTGCAACCGGGCATAAGTGTATGAGAGGTGGTATGTTTTTTTAAATTTCTAGCATGACTCCACAATGATTTATGTGGAAGCTTGAAAACATGTTGTACCCTGCACTAGTGAGACTGATTTGTTTATTGCAGAATACCACCACCAGTTTACACTACTACTGCCCCTAAAGATGGAGTCATTCAGCAGCTCATCATACAACCAAGTGTAAGTTTAATACAGAATCCGTAAAGAGGGTGAAAGGGAGTGGTAGCAAATATGAAGAAATCAGGGAAGGTGTTGCTTGGGAATAAAAAATACATCTTTGATTTCATTTTACTATGGTAAATTTGTTATACACAACCTGTTTAGAATGGAAAATTCAAGGTAAATAAAAATTATGTTTCATGCAGTATGTTTTGCGAGTCTGATACAAGAACTGTTCAGAGGCCATATCTCAAAATGCCTGTTTTATTCATTTTAGTTTGTAATGATGGGATATTTGGAATGCCATCCTCTGTAGCTATTCTAGGTATTAAATGGCAGGATTTAGTCATTAAGACTCTGGGAGGATAAGACAGAAGAAGAAGGATGTGTAAAAGGAGAAAAGGGGGATGAGAAACAGAGATAATAATAGATTTATGCTAATTTTGCTATAAAGACAAGGTGTAATGGTGGAGGGGGATGTTTTAACTCAACTGATTCCACCACATCCTTGAGTCTATTGATGATTTTTTACTCAGTGCTATTAGTGATTTTGTACTTCCCATTTGTACCTTTCCTTTTGAGAGATCTAACCATAGTAATGCTCTGATGTTTTTTGAGACTACTGTATTTTAGCTTGAAGATATGTGATCACAACAATTACTTTATGTGTATGCATTCAGATACCTAAACAATTTTTACTGCAATTAATGTTTAAGTCTCACACAATCAGAATGGAATAATACTTTACCATATTATATATTTTTATTTATTTTTTAACCTAAATTATTTTATTTTGAAACGTGTAACACACACATTTTCCTTCAATGTAACATAACAAGAAAGACAATGAGCTAACTCATTGCCTACTCATATTTTGTCCTTCCCATTGGCTATTTTCCCTATCACTTTGTAAAAAGAGATCTACAAGTAAAGGGTGGTTACTTCCATACATCCTCCACCAACAAAGCAAGAGGTGCGTTAAATCATAACAACCAGATTTATTTTAGAAAAACAATACATTATATTTGTGAATTTTCTTACATACTACATTTGCATGTGTCAATACAGTTTTCTAGAGTCCAAAATCAATAAAGGAACATAATTAAACTTTTAACATTTGACTTGAAAAATTAATGTTTTAAATTACGGCCAGCAAGTTTTCAATACAAATTAAATTTCATCATTGGCCTGCTGCTGTTTTTATGGATTTTATCAGTTTTTATAGAATTTTATAGCATAAAACTGATTAACAGATTTAAAGGCCAAATTGCTAATTTTTTCCATACAGTTGCACAGACACTTGTTTACAAATGAAAGGCTGGAGCCTGTATGCAATATGAACACCAACATTGGAATTTCCAACGTACAATAAACACCCAAGCTGTAATAATTTGAACTATACTACAATTGAGATCTGTCAACTTTGAGCAGTTGGTAACATGCGTATAGAAAAATTACTTTTAGGGTTCTTTGAAAAAGTTGAGAAGTTGAATATTACAGTTCGGCACTACAAAAAAAATTTACAAGAGTATATTTTTATGTTGATTTTTGGGTTCCACAATATTGCAAATCATTACTTATTTAACAATCTGTCAATAGGAGTAAAATCCCATGCAGCGAGAAAAAAATAGTAATTAATCATGCGAACGTGTATTGTAAGTCTCACTTAAATAAAAAGTAGAGGATGTGGATCTGCACGTGTGGTGTCAGGCATGTCGAGCATTAATTTATAGTTTACTAGTTTTGATATATGCTGTACATAACCTATAAACAAGATACTCACAAAAAATACGTGTTGAAAGAATGCATCTACAAATATTTACTCTGATTATTTGAGTCCGAGTGTTCTGCCATTTACGTGATATCTAATTCTGGTCATTTAAAAATATGGTTTCGCTATAAACAATTCCGAACACCAGAAAAATGCTGTATTTATTGTCTGGAATGTACGTTCATTCTCCCAAGTGTATTTTGTTGTTGCGATGACATTTTAAAATTCCGAAAGTGAGGGAAGTTAACATGGCACTAGAAAAAAAACCACTCTCTTCGCTTTGTTGCGTAAAATATCTATAAATATGTTTACTAGAAAAGTTGCTGTGTGTTATGTTTATAACCTACCCATATGATAAGGTTATAATTGCACCACATGATTTTGAAGTCAAAACGTTGGCAATTTGCAGAAAGTAGATGCTAATAATTCCATGGAAGTATTGCCATGAACAAAAAAATTGTACTCTCGAAGATCTGTATTACGTGACTGTAAACAAACAGTAAGCCTAGTGAAGATTTTGCATTATAATTTTGGATTCATAGTAAGTGCTGACAGTGCTGACATTTTAGAAAATTTTCATTTTGCGAGTTGTTTAATATTTTTGTGCTGAAATTAATTGTGTGTTAGCTGCTTGTTGTAAAAAGTCAAGAACATATTTGTATTTTATCAATAAGTTCCAGTCTTTTTGCAAGCACAGTGCAAATTAGATTCATTAATATTAAACAATTAGTAAGTTGTAAATTTTTTATAGTCAAACATTTTCATTAATACCTCTGAAACTGAATTTATGACACAAAAACCAAGAACTTCTGCTAAAGGTGTGAAGCCGAGCTTTAATGCTTAATACAATCTTGCAAATACAATGTAATGTACTACTGTTTTCTCCTAATTTGTAACTAATATAAAATTCTCTTATTTTCCTGCCTGCGGTGGGGGTTGTTTGCCAGTTGTATTGTAACAGATTTAACTATAGTAAGCTTGCTCATAATGCTCAATATTTTGTAGGCATAATGACTTAATTTATATTGTGATTTATTTTAATGTACATAAACATTTTAGTTTTATGGATTTTTAAAGATTTTTGGGAGCTGGTTCAAGGATTTTTGTTCAAAGATCAGACCTGATACCTGTAATTAAAAAAATTGTTGACTTATGTCAAATTTATTTTTTAGTAAGGGAATCTGTCCACCTGTGAATTGACTTGCCTATATAATGCATTTACGGTCAATTAGAAATTTTAGTGATCACATCAGACAGAAAGAAGTTATAAATTTATATTACATTTCTTGAGGTTATTTGGTTGAATATTCTTCAGTCGATTACATATTTAAAAATCTTAATTCGTTTACACTACAACTGATGTTAATTGGAATCCTTGTACCCAATTGGTAGCACCTGTGCGCAAAATGGTGGAATGCACATGGATATATTAAACCCTGTGGCTGCTGGTTAATACAGTGGAGGGGGGACAAGTTGTAGTGAAGGAGTTGGCCACTTGTTGGCACTGGGGGTATCTCTAAGGCATAGTTGGTGACAAATTTAACTCCTACTGTCACCGCTAGATGGGACATGGACCAGGTAAATATGTAAATGTAGGCTGTTCAGAAGAAGAGGGTAAGGGAAGACTGGATGGTAGATATGCATGTAGGTCTCATGCAAAAATAATTCTGCAAGCGGCACTGTATAGGAGAGTGGTGGGTCAAGTCTTGTGTGGGAGAGATCGTCTGGCGAGCTGTTATCGGTGTTGGTGGAATTCATATGACCTAACGCTAAGTGCACGACAGGCAAGATAGTGAGATAACATGTGTGGAACAGTCTGGTGCCGGAGAAGGCTGCTCCTGCACCAGACAGTGTTTCACACACGTTATCTCACCATCTTTCCTGTTGTGCACTTAGCATTAGGTCATATGCATTCCACCAACCCTGATAACAGCCACAAAGGTTCAAAGTACTACTATAGTGTAAAAAAATTCCTGACTAAAAAAATTGTTAAGTTCTGCAAGTGAAAACTTTGTAAGTAAATTTATTTACCCCATAAATGCAATTAAAAAAAAATTATAATGATGTCCAAAAATAAAACAAATTGCCTAAGGGCAACACATGACAGGCTAGATATGACTATGCAATCTTTTCAGAGGCAGAGGGGTTTAATTCAATTGTGATTCAAATTATTACCTTCTGTCTTTATGTAATAAATACTGTAAGTGTGTGTGTGTGTATTGTGTTGCAGACCCAGGTGGTGCGGCCACATGCAGTCACAGCAGTTCTTAGGAATGTTACGTTCACCAAGGACTCATACAACAGTTTCATAGATCTGCAGGACAAGCTGCATCAGAACATCTGCAGGAAGAGATCGTTAGTCGCAATAGGCACCCACGACTTGGATACAATTCAGGGGCCATTTATATATGATGCCAAACCACCTGGAGATATTCACTTCAAGCCCTTGAACCAAGAAAAGGAATACACTGGTCATGGCATTATGGAGCTTTACTCGGTGAGACAATGATTATTTTGTAATAAACAGTTGAAAACAGACATTGGAGAAACATGTGATGTGCCTGCCTTGTTGCAAGGTCAGAGGTATTGTTGGTAAAGTAGTTACCATGTGAGCGTCCCTTCACAGTGATCCAGGCTCAATTCCTGGCAGGGCTGTAGTTATGCAGTCGCACTATTTGTTTCCCACTACGACAAACAATATTAATTCCAAATGGGATCACCCTCAATTTTTACATGTGTGAAATGTGGATGTTACCGTTGGCCAGTGAGTTATCTTGGGTTTTCCTATTTTCTCCACTATTCATTCTATCACTGTTCCATCTCAACTTCACTTCACATACATAGGTGCTGAAGATTTGTTGTTTAGTGCTCTCCAAATCTCTCAGCTATTTAGGACCAGTACATTTGCCTAAGATGTATTATTGGATGTAATATGTATAAGCATATTACAGTGTAGTAACTTTATGTAACTTTCAGGTCTGACATTGTGCTAAATTTTTTAATTTCACTAACATTGATGCACTCGCCCCTCTCTCTCTATAGAGAGCTGTCATCATTCTTGCTTCTACTTGAAGCTTTTATGTACGTATTGCAATGTTAACTTAATTTTTGGTGCCTTAGGCACTTTATTTCTGTCCTCTCGGGTGCAGATTCCCTCCTAGTGAATGGGATAGTTCCTTCGGCTGTGATTCTTTGTAACTGACATGCCTGTTGGGTTGGGGTTTGCCCGCGTTGGTGTTCACGGTAGTGGTCTGTCTATCTGATGGGTGTAGGTGTGGTAGGGGGGAATTGATCCCCAGTAGAGCTTAATGATACGTGTCTCTTTCCCAGAGAGCACAATCTTGTTCAGGTGATGGTTGCCAAAAATCTGGACGCCAGTTGCCCACGGGTCAGTGTAAAAGAAAAAAATTTTTTTAATGGTGTTGAGTGGAGTGTGAGATGAGGTATGGCGATCTTGGCTATCTCTACTCTGCATTAAGTTGACAATGGCGTTTCCTAAGAAGGGATGGCTTGGTGGGCTGTCACTCAGGGATGTAAATGGGAAGTGGAGTACCAATCCTACGCCTTTGAACAGGAGGTGGGATTACCACCTTGATTGCTTTCCCGGTGGCGGTGTGTACAGTGCACATCTCGGTACTCAGCTTTCCTATTGTCCGGGGTGGAGCTGGCGATTTACTGACCGGAGTAGGTGGGGGTGCATATAGGTAACTAATGTCGTCATAACTGGGGCACGGCCAACAAATCTCTAACCAGGAATCGAGCTCGGACTGGTGCGAGGGGATCACCGCCGGTGAGATTGGTCATGGTATGTGTAGGGTGATCTCGAATGTGGTTGGCAGGTGTGTGCTATCCTGAGGGATGTCAGTCGTCAGAGGGGTAGCTGATCGTTCTACTTCTAGTTTGCATTGCAGCACATGTCGGGCCTTGCGACGTAATCTACTGGGAAGGTCACCGCCCTACCTGTCATCTGAATTTGTTACGTGTTGACGCATGCCAGCATGCTGCGCTATACAGAGAGGTGCACTCTATGGCCGACTTTGCCCCATCTAAGCGTGCCAAGTGCGGGGCGAAATCAAATTCATTGGCTGCTGAGACTTGGTAATGGTAAAATTAAAAACACTTTGTGCATTGATTAGTCACCTACGTAATTGAAATTGATGTCTGAAATTATGATCTACGCCCGTTCAAGAATGAGTACGCAAATACCTTCCAGACAAAGAGAGTATAGTATTTATTTAAATTCTACTACGCTACCCTGCCTGGACAAGAAGTTCCAATCAACCCTTAAGATATCAGTACCTCCGTGGTCTTCAAGAATGAGTACGCAAATACCTTCCAGACAAAGAGAGTATAGTATTTATTTAAATTCTACTACGCTACCCTGCCTGGACAAGAAGTTCCAATCAACCCTCAAGATATCAGTACCTCCGTGGTCTTGTGACGTTATGTCTCGCCGGCCTCAGACCGAGGTGCATGAAAATGTTAACGCCTCCACCAGGGGCGATAAGAAATTGAGCGGCACTCCTGCAGCAAATATACCAGCCCCTGTGTGGAAAGGTTATGCTAACACCCTGCCCCCTGGAGAACTGCTGATTCAGGGTGATTTTTGTATAAATAGAAGTCCAGCAGAGACGCTGGGCTCGCCGGCTGACAAGGTTCGCAAGCTCTCTCGTAGTCTGCGTAAGACTCTCTACCTCTCCTCAATAGCCCTCACCAGGGCTCGAACTCCTCACCTCAGCATTCTGTGCCAAGGCTCGAACCTTCCAGGCACCTGCTTGAGATACAGCAGCGCTACATCCAGCCCAGCTGACCTGCCCAGAGACAGCTCTTCACATTCATGGTAAATCCCACGCCTGTACCCTGACCTCAGTCAACTTCCCTGACTCCAGCGGTAACAGGTTGTTGCGCGATACCGTCCCCCTTGATAGCACTCCGCTAAAGCTCACTCTGTAAATAGTGTAAGAATTTTCAGTTGAGTTCATCTCAAATTAATTAAATTAATTTTTATTGATTTCCCCAGGTTCGCCTTCACCTGTAGAGTATTAATATTTGCGATTTTCCAACGTATTCTAGTCTAGCAATTTTTGCATATTCATCGTGATTTCATTAGCTTTTAGCTTGTACCCGTTAGCCTGGACTTTCCGCAAATTCTTCCTTAAAACGTAATAAATAATATGTATTATTTTGAGACAATGTTGTTGCCTACATTTCTTGTTACTTTATATCCTTTTGTTATTTCATTCTTTGTTTAGTGTCAGTATGGTGTGCTATATTAATCCATTTACTTTGCACAGTAATTGATTTTAAATTGCTCGTCTCTTACTCAGTCATGTAGTGGTCAGAATACTTCAGGAAGAGAGACCTGACAAAGGACCCTTCGCTGAGATTTCGGGACACCCGCCGCCTACAAGGGACGCACAGTCTCATTATTTGGGTTGTCTATCTTACAGCAGGTCCGCGGGAGTGACTGCAAATTTTGCCCCGCTCCAGACTGCTTGTCTGTAAACCCCGTAGCCAGACCTTCGTCTTCTTTCATTTAACCTGTTGTTGTTTTTTTTTTTATCAATGCGACATGAGAGGCGTGCCATCCTTAAACAGATACTAATCCGTCCATTGCTCCAAGACTCAAATCCTAGCATGCTTATCATGAGAACTGGATCAGGAACTCCTATATTACCTTATAATTTTACCCCCAGATTGTAAGACCCTGTTAAAGAAGTGGTTAGGTTGGTGCCCTCTGGACAAAGACTCCGACCCTGAGGAAACCCCCACTGCCTCCAGTCCTTCTATCGAGTATTCTGAGCAGCCCCCACACAAGATCCCTGAACATACCAGCACTTAGATTACTATCCGGCAAGGTAATTTGGGTTCGACACCCGAAGACAGAAATACATCCAGGTTTCTGCATGGTGAAATTGGCTTCCGGGAAATCAATAAGGATTCGAATTCCCATTAAACCAAGTCCCAGAAGATCTGCTAAAAGTTCCCCAGCCAATTTCGTCCCTGCCCGACAGCCGACGAGGCCGCGGCAGATAAACCCAGTAAGCCCTTGCCAAATTACCCTTCACCACACCCACGCATAAATCGTAACTCCGACTGAGCATTAACCTTCATCGAGACAACTGACGTCTCGGCTAGTGACGTCCCTAGTGGTCAGGAGGACAAGGCTGCCCAGAAGGGATAGCCTGATACTCTAAATCACCCTGGGGTTGGACTCCTCTCCACCTAGTAAATCCCAAGAGGGCTGTTAGCACTCTAACCGCTTGCCTATCCGACAGCAGTGACAACAGAGGACAAAACCCCCATTCCATACAAAACCCCTTTGAGACGCATAATTGTGAACAAATTATTATTGATCCAAAAGGTACTCTTACTTATTCTAGGCTTACCAATTATGACACTGATCATGCCTTCTCTTACCATCATCCAGTATTCCTGTTCAAAAGACTTTTCAGCTGCTTGGAGGCTTTACCAGATAACCACGGCCAGAGTGGTATGAGTCTTTGGAGAGGCGTGGGAATTGCGGGCTTACCCAGATGTCAGAGTATGTTTTTACGGACTAGAGATCCCTTTCAGACCCTCCGACACTAGGAAACTTGGTCTGCTTACACGTATCCGACAGAGAGAATTTAGAATGAGATTTGAGTTGATCTGTGCAACTAAGTAACCAACTTAATTTTATATGAACAGGGAACTAAGTAAAATTATTCGTTACACAATTAATTATGATTTTGATTGAAGCGTTATTATTCACGCTTTTGGAAGTACTGGGGAAACCCGATTAGTACAGTCTTCTAAGTAATTCTATTTTCCCCTCATGAGGTACGCTTAACCAGGGAACCTGGTAATTTCCAACTTGCTCCTATTTCCAAATATATATGTTGCGTTCTACAGCGACGGCTTCTGAGGGGAGACCTAGGACGTTGTGATGGCCTGCTACCATGGAGTCAGGGATGACTGGGGTAGAGGGTGCAGGGTGTGGGCATAGAGGTTACCTCTGGAGGGTGAGCTTGGTCGAGCTGCGGGAGCTGGTGTTGGAAGTTGAGCCTTGGGCAGGCTGCTGGAGCTGGAGAGAGAACTTTCTTAAAGCTGTTGGGTTAGGAGAGGAGTCCTTTCGGACCCTAGGAGGGCTCACTGACCACTGCGGTCGGCGAGCTGACGAACTCTGGCAAGAGTGATTTTGAAGCTTCCTTATATAGTCCCCACTTCCGCTTCAAGGCTCTCCAACGGGTCCGGGGGTTGTAAGCCTCTTGACACGGGGGTTGGTTATCTCTGGTAGCGGGTGGCATTCCATATTTTCTAATCGCCCTTGATTGAGACTGATACAGTTTTACCTCCTCGCCCCGAATCTTGGCATCTGTGATGTCACTGGGCGTAGGGGAACTGCATTCTTGTGGGTATATTTCCAACTTCTTTATGTAAGTTGGTGGGTCCGCAGCTTATTGGGTAAAACAATCTTGGGTTGAGGGGGTTGCGACCGCATGTCAGAATTCGGGTGGGCAGTACAATTTTATAATTAATCTTTTAACTATAAGCGTGACCATGGTTGACCAGGCTTGTGGAATCAACTCTGTCTGCACGTGAATTTCGTATGCCACTGTTGTGACTTGCCCCGATTCTTTATCACTCGTTGATGAGACGAAGTCGCCCGTCGAGTTCAGAGGCACGCTGTGCAGCAGTGTGGCATGCGTCAACCTAAATTTTATTAAGGCTGATGCATTTTCGTGCATTCGGCATGCGTACTCCACTTTACGACTTTGCCCCATCATCGAGCACCAGCACTCATATGGGCAATTCATATGCCCAATAGTACAAAAATCATGTGTCTAATGGGTCCGTATACTGCACGCCATGAGTGACTACAGACATGTAACTGGGTAAATTGTATTGTTCACTTCAAAGTCGTCACGCAGTTGTCCTAACCCCAACGTAGGATTTTACAGTTTGATGAGCTGCGTCAGCACCCTTCCCTAAGATAAGCAAGTTCCTCATTTCAGTGCAAGAGAGCAGCACTCCTTCCACTGGAACATCACAGTCTCTAGCACCTCACACCGAGGCGATAAGATATGTAAATGCCTCCATCACAAGAGATAATAAAAGGGTGGCGCTGCCACTAAGCAAGAATAAAATACCCCTGTGGAGAGAGGCTAGCTACCCCTGCACCCCTCTGAAAGCCACCAAACTGGAAAATTTGTTATATAAGGAGTAGCCATTCCCTGCTTCAGGGCAGTAGCTGTGTCCTCCAGCTTGAGTGAGGCTAAGGGCATCAGTAGGGGTAAGTGGTAGCCACACTGTTCTCCCACTATGCAAAGACTGGAGATCATTCTGAAAAAGGGTTCTAACCACTAGGACATGTCTGCGCACCGCCGCCGAAGTTCGTCTAAGTCTTTCGGGTAAGTGGTCCGTCTCCCTTCCCTCCCAGTCTACAAAGACTGGAGGCCGATTAAACAGAGAATTTACCACTAGACCTCTCTGCGACGTGATCTGTAACACAGTCTCCGAAGAGAGTACTCTTACAACTGCCTGCAGCCACCCTGAAGATGCTGCCACTGCTGGCCAACTCCAAGAGGTTTCTGAAGATGCCCCCCTGTGTCGTATCCCACCTGGTAATCACTCCAGCACACCCCTCCCCCTCACAGTATCAGGTCGCATCGACGTCCCTTCTGGACCTCTATTTAACCTAATTACCACCTGGTAATTTTGGTTTAGGTTCCTTCAGAAAGCACCTTATTAGACTCAAAGCTTTCTTAATCTTGACGTTTGTATTATCATTAATTTATCAAATCGCACTTAACTCTTTCGCAGGTCGCCTTCGTCAGCTTTAATTGATAGCTTCCAGTTAATGAGTTAGTAGTTAGCTACGCATCACACTGCTTTTCCACACGTATAAATTAATACGTATTTTAATTAGAATTTGTGAGTGTCATTTGTTTAATGAGTATAGTTAATGTACTCCCCTCACAGGTCAACGTCTAACCACTGAAGCGGTTAAATGTGAAGTGCAGTTTATAGAAGTACTTCTTCCCCCTCCCCCCCGCAAGTACCAAGGTGCTGAAACAATTAACCAGACGAGTAATTAGCACCCATCATATACAGCGTGATACATCATGCAGAGTTCACCTGTATATATTAATTACATGTTCTGGCGTAACCGCTTGGGTTAAGCTAGTAATTAAAGAGTTAGTACTGGTCATAACTATTTTTACCCTCCTCCGTAGGCCATTCAGAGGTTAGTAACCCTACCTGTTCTCCTCTCCAAACTCCTTCCTAAACACCCAGTGGCGCTGAACGACACCAGCCACATCATGTCTGACTTAGAGCGAAGCCAGCATGATGTCCCAAGGGCTACAATGCCCGTAGACAATTTACTCTATATACTTGAGCGATGCTCAGTGAATACATGCCCAGGCACAGGCCTGCATGTCATTTATTGCACTCACTGCCAGGGTTGATTTCACTATGCCTGTTTAGGCTGGGAGGAGGTCTCTGGCTATACAGACGGTCTAGAGAACCATTGTATAGGCTGCCAGCAAAAACAAGCTACCCATTGCAATTGGCCAGAGTGCCAAGGCAGAGGCCAGCACACCATCTGCTGCATTACCAGTGTGGCTGAATACCACTACATTTGTATAGGCTGGCCGGATGAGAGGGTCACTCATCCCTGTCAGGTGTACTAATGATAGTATGCCAGCAGAACCTCACGCACCGGCCCTCAAACCCTGAACCAAGGCCGAGCTTCGCAACATTAATTCTCGCTGCTGTGTGAGCGGGAAACGGGGGTACATCAAATTCCTACCAAGCAGTGGGTTGGAAGGGCACACCACCAACTGCTTGGTAAGGCTCAAGAGTGGTTGGGACGATATGAAGAATTCATGACAGAATGGGGACAGTTGCAAACCCGTCACTCTTCACAACTTATAGGGGAAGAGTTGATCGCAAACCTCATTGCAGATTTTCATACTCGAACCCAGCGCCCTTAGGACGACGTAAAAATTTATATTCTCTAGAAGGCACAAATGCACCGGCGAATATACCCAATGGAAAGCAAGAAAGGATGCGTACGTAATATTGTGTTTACTCTCCTCCCCTCCCTGTGTCACCTCCTGCTAATCCAGAGACCGCAAATGGTCGATAAACTGGTGGAGAGGGTGTAGGAGGTAGAAAATAACAACAGGGCCCAAGTTCTGCTAGACAGTTCGGCACACTTCCCAAAGATCACGGCCCCAGCCCCTACTTTCAGACCGCCAGCTGTGCATGGCACCCCTTCTTCTCTGGTCACCTCTCTTCCCCGTTGCTGGGACTGCTTGGAGAGACATTCCATTGAAGGTTGCCCCGCCTGGTATGGCCGAAGAAGGGAGACAGCGAACATGGAAGTACCAGACGCGCTACCCTGTGCCCGCCACATTAAGGGGCCGGCCCAGATGAACAAAGCTGGGGCAAGGCTCCAGATGTTGGAAACCACAAATTCTTCACCGGAAATGCCCCTTTTGTGAGTCCTCTTAAATAACAAAATTGCAGTGGCCGTGCTGGATACAGCTGCTGTTTGCAATTTTATTAGGGGCGACTTGTTTACATAATGGCAATGTGCCAGTCTGACTACCATGGGACAGACTGTCACAATGGCTCAAAACGGTTTCCACCTTACGTTGTCTGCGGAAATAACCCTGAATATAAGGGTCTGCTGTCAAGGCCCCCTTCCTAGTGGCACCTAACCTTGGGGAATCAATGATTTAGGGGGATCCTGGCTGCAGTCTCAGCACTGCTTAATCGACTGCGAGCAACAGCTCACCCTCCTGGGGAAAGACAGGAGTTTGGTTTTTGGTTGTCGATTGGGAGGGTAACCTGGTCAAGGCTACTCTTCTCCCTTTCACAGCCCACCTTTTATGGCTCTGGATGAGAACCCTCCTGCTGCCCCAAAATCTCCCCAAGAAAAACAGTAGTCAGGCCTGACAAGCCAGGCACCGTTGGACCTGACAGCATCAGGGAAACTCCTCCCCTCCTCCACACACTGCCCTGAGAATCGAGCCTCCCAGGTCACGGGAGCCCGAACCTCCGATGGGCACTGGACAGAGGAACCACTCCTGTACCCCTCACAGGGACATCTCAGTCAAGGGGTGTCAGAGAGGCATGTCCACGCGGACATTGCCCTCGACACCCGCCACTGAAATTCGGTTGACGTCTGCCGGATGCTGCTGGAAACCTGTCTTTTACGAGGTGGTATTGGGAAGTCCTCTGGATGTAAAAGTCCTGTCAGAGACTTCAGCAACTAGACAAACTGACAAAAGCGTAGAGGCAGGATGTCCACGTGGGCCCTCCCCATTGCCCCCAGGTCCTCCCTGTCACCCATTTACAGGGACAGGACAAGGGGATCAAATTGACTGCAGAGGAGGCAAGAGACCTTGGTACCCTGCTGAGGGGGAGTGTGTGTTGAGCACCTTTGCTCATGGCACCTGCAACAACACCAGACCTCCAGCATGATCACTGAAGGCAGTGAATTGAAAATGATGCAATGTCAGGAAACAGAGAACGCACACTAACAAGTGCCCGTTAACTAATTATCTCACCTCCTGACAATGTTTGCCCTGTTGTATATACTCTTCCTAATTGCATTTATCGGTTTAAGAGCACAGGAGAGATTAGATTTAATTGTCATTACCAAAGCTGGAAAGTTTATGCTTTAACTAATTCCCCCACACATGCTCACTTTAATCTATAACTAATGATTACTTAGAAGAACATTTAACATAAAGCCTTTGTGAAGGGGTGGTAGTGTTAGAATTTTAATGAGATGCATGGTAACGCAAGCCATGAAGGGCCTTTTACGCTGAATGCAGACCTCGGAAATTCCTAACAGTGTGTCACTGAGCATATAAATATTAAGTTAGGGCACTATTTTGTAAGGCATCTGCCAGTAGTAGAAGATTGGAGCGCCGAATGGGTGCTGCCAGACACCACCCAGGTTATGCTTACAATTCCACTTCCTTGCTATGACTGCAACTTAGTGTCAAAATGTAATGTAAGAAAGAAAATGTTAGGTTAAGTATATGTGACGTAAGAAAGAAAATGTCATGTTAAACTTTGACGTGTGACGCCCTGTCGACTATGTGAACATTATGTGTGGTGAGGGTAGGTCATTTTCGAGTGCGAAATCAGGCACATCCTATTCGGTGGGGTTTTTTAAGAGTTCTGTCTCTACAAGGCGCTGGGGCTTTCTTAGTTTAGAGCACTGGCCTAGTAGCTTTACGGTAGGGCACAAAGTTTGGTTCTGCCAAAATGGTCTTCCGCTTCAGGTTCTGTGCTTTGGGTGGTATACCTGGGTGATTGACGTTGGTAGTGCTTGGGTGTGTTGGCTTGGAGTAGTTGTTCTGGTCGGTGGGGACAGAGCAACAGGAGTGAGAATGCAACAGAAACTGTCGGCTGTTGATCAAGCTGGTTGAGGTACTCTGCGCCTGACTCAAGCGGGTTGGAGCCAGGAACAGATCCTTCGGTATCTCAGGTCTGACGAGGACGAGTAGGTGTCACAGAGCTTGAGCTTGTTCCCTGGGAGCGAGCTGTCCTATGGCGGCGACGAGGGCAGGCATTAGCGCTTGTAAACATCTAGAGGAAATTAGCACTTGCTTAACTTTTTCCTTCTGGAAAACTGTATTTGGAGTTCACAAAACTCCTCACGTCCATTAGGTGAAAGGCAGGGCTCGTGTCTCACTACAGGTGTTAAGCCGCGTGAGCGGCTGCTGAGGAGCGGACACCTTATTCCAGCACTCTGCACAAATGTGCGATGAGTATTGCAAGTCAGGCCTCATTGTCTGCAGTCCCCACATGTGGGTGTTTGGTTACAGCCGCATCCTCCTGACGCATGCCAGCATGCTGCGCAGTGAGACTGTGCGCTCTACGGACGACTTCGCCCCATCTATGAGCCACGTGCACTCAGAGGCGGAATATATAATTGGCAAACCAGAATAAATGTATCGCGCTAATAAAACTCACAAACCTGGGTAGCCAATTACATTATTGTAAATTATGTGCGTAATTACAATACCCATTGCCCACCCAGATTTATACATGCTAAAAGCACCCCTGTGATTTGATTAATTATTATTGTGAATTCTACTACTCGTGGCTAGCTTCGGAATAAGTTCCTCCAATCTCGAAAGATGGCAGCACCCCCGTGACCTTGTGACGTCACGACCAGCCCGCATCAGAGACACCAGTGCCTCCACGTTGAGCGATAAGAAAGTCGCAGCGCATCTGTACCCCCGATAAATGAGTCCCCGTGGTGAAAGGCTATGCTACCCCCTGCACCCTGCAGAACTGCTGATAACTGGAAAATTTTGTATAAATATACCTCCTGCAGCCATCCCTGGCAGATGCGCCGGGCCCGGAAACCGAAGAGGACGTGCACCCACCCCAGTCTGCAAAGACTCCCAGCCTACCTTGAGTCCGCAAGAACTCACTCTCATCCTCTGCAGTCTGCAAGGACTTATCCTATCCTCGAGTCTGTAAGAACTCTCTCTATTCACCTCCTCACTTCCGCTTACCCAGTCTGTGAATACTTTCCTGTCTCCCTTACCAAGGGCACTCTACCTCCTACCTTAACCTTCCTACCTTACCCTGCACCTTAAGGCCATCACCAGTCTTCTGTGAAGATTCTCTCTCTCTAAAGACCTGCACGTCACGGAAGACCCGCAAGTGAGACGTCAACTCCAGCTACAGGTGTACCTCACCTTAAACCCGGTAATCCTTACCCTAGTAAACTTACTTTGACTCCGCGGTAACGAGCCATTGCATTTCGTATTACATAGGGTACCGTCCTTCCTAGATTTTGCTCAATTGAACTTGCATCGGGAAAAGTAGTTCGGGTTAGACTCCCGGCCCAGCCAGACAACCGATTCCGTGCAATATCTCCAGCTGCAGATTTTGTCCCAACACACCGACCTACATGGCCAGTTAAAGTCTCATCTGCCAGACCACGCACCCCTATCACCATCTCGGATTATCTTTCACTACATTTCATCCATTTGGGATCGCTGGCATCCCGCATATTGGTGACACTGTTAATGAGAAGAATCGAGCTCCCTGGACAGGCAGTCATGTCCATCCACCTTACTCTGGGGTTTGATTCCCCTACAGCCCATCGCAAACCTACCCCCAAGCAGCTTAATGCTACGCCTAACCCCCTTACATCGCATTGGCCTAATAGAATAGGTAGTATTCGCCGCAGTAGATCAAGCTAGGATGATAGGATAGTCAACGTCACCGCACTACTTTCAAAGGTAGTCGCTCCCAGTAGCTACCCTGTAGCTGCATGCATCACTCAATGTTTTTTCCGTGTTACTGGAAGTAAACATGTGGTAACGCACTACCTCCCACGTTTATCAAGAACTTACAGGGAAGCTGAATTATGTAAGACAGATAGAGATGACCTATTTCTAGGCTAAATGGGATGGGGTAGTATAGCGCTGTGAAAACAACTGAAAGCTATAACTGACACCCTAATGTATTGTTGCCCAGAAGGGGCCGCAGTGTCTAGTGTTGATAGGCCACGTTGCGGTAATCAAGTTGTCATGATACTTGCAGGGCATGATAGGATAAATGCCAAAAATGGGCTCAAGGAAGAGGTAATCCTTCTGGCAGGAAGGAAGGTATAGAGGGGGATGAAGCTGGCGAGAACTTCTGTAGCTAATGTGGTGGAAAATTGAAGACTGGTTCTGAGTCGAATTCTGACACCGTATTTATACTTTGGTGGGCGGCTGTCTCGTTCATTGGCTGGTATCTTTCTTGAGTGCGAAGGGGGGCCGCTGAGCAGGGGTTGGCATAAAGTATAGCTCTTTGGTGTGACGTCACCGGCCGGCTGGGAAAAATAGAAGACAATTAACAAAACATACTAGTGGTGTCATCTAGCGGTGGTTAGTAGTACTCAGACTTTAGGTGATAGCTTTGGTGGGCCGGTGAATAATACAATATCCGCTGGCTGGAACATCCATTCTTGCTGGGGTAGACAGTACAATCTTGCGTCTCGTGGCCGTCGAGTCACTTCTGGTTAGCTATCAACCATAAAGGTGGTGATATTGTGGAGTGACTGGCTTGGTCTAACTGCCTAGTCAAAACTATTGTAGTTACACCCCACATTCACCACTTTGACACACACTTCTCTTTTGGTTAAACCTGCCCTCTTCACTTTCGCATATGATATAGGATGTTCTAGATGGAACGTATTCTGAGTTATAAAATAAAAATTAATACAAGCGAAATGCCTGGTTGGGTCGAGGGCTCCCCACCTTGGAGATATCTTATGTTTTGGGTTTCTATGATTTAGGGACTACCAAAAATGAAGGGGTGTTAAACCCTGTGGTAAACTTGGTTTGGTAGGTCTCTTGGTAGAAGACTCTAGTTCGGTTTACCTCATGGGATGTCAGATACCATGAAGCCAGTTTCACTGGGTGCATTGGGGGGGGGGGGGGCTAGGCGGGGACCAAGTTCCTGTGGTGCCCGGCCTTTATAGAGAGTTAGTCTAGAAGGCTGACGTGTGGGTACAAAGTCGGGAGTTACAGAGATAACCCTTCTGCATTTGGGTACTTGGTTCTTAAGACGAACATGGATGATCTTCCCAGCTGCAGTGCTCATTCTACGAGTGGATGGCGGCATAGCGTCATGCTGGACAAGGCAGAGAGAGATGGGACGCACTTCTAGAGTAACAACTGGTTTGGGAGGTTCTGGTAAATTGAATATATGCCAGGGCTAATAAAGTCCTAGAATAGCTTCCCCTCTCTGTCATGTGGCCTCAATAGCAGTTTATCGCCGGGGTCGATTCATATTTTTATACCGTATAGAGGTTCTAAAGCTTGTCCAGGTTGAGAAGTGTCACTGTTATCTGTGGTGGTTTCCACTGGTTTTAAAGTAAGTAGTTCTCTGAGAGTAAGCCGCAGGGCCTTTCTACGTTGCTTACTTAAACTACCTTGCTCGACTTGAGGCATTTCAACTCAGTTGTGAACTTGTTTGAAATACAATTGCTAAAAGCCACCTTCAGAGGAGACTTCCAGGACACTGTATTACCCAGTGTTGCCAAGTCCGTCCATTACAAGCTGGGATTTGAACGGAGGGTAGTTGAGAACTGGTCTCCAGGGAGCAATACCTGCTAGAGGTCGGTCAACTCGGAGCACTGCGAATTCAACTTTGGCCTTTATAAACTGGGAGAAGCGCCGAACACCCAACCTTGTCGGTTCTCTTTAGCAAGTACAAGTAAGAGGAGAAACTGGTATTTTTAGGCAGTCTTAAGCTGTACTTCAAGGACACAGTGATTACACCCTTTGTTCCCAGGGTTTGGTCTTTTCAAGCTGGGACTGAACTAATGGTGATGCATATAACTGAGTCCTGGCTGAGTAATGCACAAGAGACCAATCAGGCCTCAGCATGGCAACTCCCTCTCCAGCCTTTGCAAGCTGGGAGATGAACTAAGTACCCGGTCTGGTTGATAGTATCTCTTAGAAGGTTGGAGTTGCTAGTATTTGGGTGTAGCCAAAGGTCTACCATTAGGCAGATGTTGGTTTGCTCTTAGTTTATGTGTGCACTACCTTTGAGGTTTACATGCTGATACCAGGTTTTCCCTTGAGGCAGCTTATTGCTGAGCTTAACAAAATTACCAACACAATGTTAATTATGGGGTTCGAAGGTTACACAATTTAAGTTAGAAATGACAATCACAAGATTACTGTAAATAATACGTATTTTACTAATATGAAATATGTAAGACATGGTGATGATTTGCTAACTCCTAAATTAATTTAATTAAAGTGGAAGCTATCTAGCGTTTAATACAGGCAAAGGCAGTCTGCACAAGAACTAGGTGTGATAATTAATAACTGGAAATAAAAGTTGATTAACTAGTGCATTCGACAGCATGACAGCACCTAGCCCAATTAGGACATGTTCTGAAGGAATCTTATGAAATTACCGGACTGGTAATTGAAGTGACTTAGAGGTCCAGAAGGGACTTGCTACCACAGGAAGTTCTGGAGCTTTACCAGGTATGAGCGGGGGGGGGGGGACGTCTTCGGGAGCCTCTGGATGAAGTCGGCCAGCAGCGGCAGAATCTGCGGGGTGGCTGCTGGTGGTTGTAGTTAGTGGAGAGTCTCAGGAACCGTCTTTCCAGATTGTGATGGCGGAGAGATCTTGTGGTCAGCACCCTTTAGATAGTTCTCCGGTCTTCGTAAACTGGTAGAGAACGGTGGCGGACCCTTTACGCTGGAGATTGTAGACAGCCAAACTTCTTAAAGGATGTTTGCAAAGTTGCCTAGTGGTTAGCGCTCTTAAGGCAGGTTTTCCGGCCTTCGCACGCTGGGACAGAAGGGTTGGCTACCGCTTACCCCTACTGCTTACCCTCGGTCTTTGCAAGCTGGAGGGCACAGCAACTACCCTGAGTCAAGGTATGGCTCCTTCTTTTACACTACCATATTTTGTCATGTATAGGCCGCAACATTAGTTTTTTATGAAAAATTTAGGATAATTAATTTTTCAAGTATAGGCCGCACTGAATTTTTGTATTCCTGTAAATATTATTAAGTTACGAATCTGTACAAACATAATAAATTCATATTTAATTTCTCCCCTACTAAACATTTGTGACAGAAAATTTGTCTTGTGTTGCAATGTTTATATACATTGCATAATTACTATTCCACAGATGGTAATGTGACTTGAAAAAGCAAAACCATGGCACATGTTACACAAAATGGTGTCGTATTAATGAGCACTTGTAGTGCGAACTACGTATAATATTTTTCTTGTACAGCAGAGAAATTATTTTCTCATGTACGGCATCTATGGCCGAGCTACAATGTGTTTACATTTTACAGATGCAGTATATTTTGTTTATGAATATGAGTGAACAATCAATTGCAAGAGTGGAAAAAGTTTTTTTTCCCCTCCTCATCCTCTTGTTCTTCCCTTCCTTCAAGTTAAAACATAAAATGTACTGTATGCTGACAAATTTCGAAATATGTTTTGGGGGAAAAAATTTTTTGATGTCAATATCTCGAATTTAAGCCGCAGCACACTTTTTATAGTCATTTTTGTTGTAAAAATGTGCAGCCTTAACATGCCGAAATATGGTAATTCTCCAAGCTTGTAGGCTCTCCGAGGAGTGTGGGGGAGGCTAGCCTCTCCCCGCAGGATCTGTTTATTCTGACTCTGAAGGGTTGCCATTCATTTCATATTACCTCTGCTGGAGGCGTTGACTTTTTTTATCATCTCGGCGAGAGGTTGGATGTTGCTGGAGTAGGTGGGGAGCTGCCCTCCAGTGTCAAACTGAGGGACTAACTTTATCTTCCTGGAGGGTAGTGATATCGCAGCCAATATGAAAATCTCACATCGAGGGTAGGGCGACAGTTTCTTGGAGTTTCAGCGAACAGTACAATCACAGGCCACATGTCTGTAGTCCCACTTGACATGCACCAAGGTACCCTGTACTGTAGGCATGTGAACCATTGTAATGTTGAGGAGTGACGACTCGCCCCGATGTGAGCGGCTTGCTCGAAGATGGGGAAAAATCAAAGAGTAGAGTGAGCATACCAAATGCATCACGCACAAGGGAACACGTCTACCTTTTAAATATTGTTTTGTGAGTGAATGTCTTATTTACTAGCACTGTATGAGTGGGTGGGGGATTGTTGGCAGATTCACAGCTCAGTTTTAATTTTAATTTTGATGGTAATATGTTATTGCATCTGCATTTCTGAGGAATAATTGTAATCAGGGCACATCCATATTTTAAAATATTATTTCATGAATGAATAACATCTTATTTTCTAACAAAGTGTAACCAAAACTCTTGTCGGGTGCAGCTTCTTAAGCAGATTTACAGCCATGTTTTATGCTAATTTTTATGGTAACCTGTATTCATATCTGCAGTTCTTATGAATAATTTTAATCAAAACACTCTTATCGTAATTTTTCCTCCTTTCAGCAGTTCAGTTCAGTGTTTCTATTAGGTAGTCTCACAAAGGGCAGTCTCTGGGATAGGCATCTCTGGTGCGTAACTTGAGTAATAGCAGGCTGGCAGGCGTGTGTGGGTAAGCATATGTAACCTTGCTGGAAGGGGTGGACAGTTATGTGTGAGTGATATGTATCTTTAGATTTTACCATCTTCAGGAGTGACAAAGAGAATTGCAACAGTCAGCAACCAGAATAAATACAAAAAAAACCTTAATTTTCTAGCCTGTTTCCTTTAAATTTTTAAAATTCCTTAGTTAAATTTTTTATAGTTCCTCAAAATAGGGTTTTAGAGGAATTGTTATTTTCGGGGTTGTTTTGTTGAGATGTCACTGTACAGTATATTACATGGGGATCCAATGTTATGGGGGCTCAAACAACCTTCATTGTTAATGTTAACACTAAGTGGGAAACTTAAAACTTTCATTAAGCCATGCCTTAAATTATTGTAGTGTAAAACTACGTGTACAAGTTTTATATTGTATTATTCAAGTCCTCATCTATATACTGTATCACCTCACATAGGATATTTGCGATTACACTTCCAGCTCTGTTAATTAATGTTGAGAGTGAGAACTGTGTGGGATGGAAATTACTGGGATAGAGAAATGACAAAACGAAGACAACAGGAAATCATACCACCAAGAGTAAACTCCCTTATTTTTATAGACCCTTCCAGAAAATAGGTTGACCTGAAACTTTCTTTTGAAGATTTCCCCAAGTGCCTTGCCTCATGAGTGCAAGTTGTTGTTGTTGTTGTGACAGTACATCAGGGTATTTATTATTACAATTATGTAGATAAATTACCTGTTTGATTGAGTTATGCAATTGAGTTAACGTAGTAAACTTTTGTTACTTGATGAAATTGGTTTGGTTTATCTTATACCACCTATTAGCATTTATATTAATATATATTGTATGTAGTTATGGGATTGGCAATTTATAGTTTTTTGTGATGCTGTAGATTTATTTTTGTGTGTTGTATCCCTGGAAGCTTTTAATAAATGGTACTTTGCTGTAAATTGGTGAACAAAATTTTTTGCCTTTATCAATTATTCTTCTCTTGCAGACCCATGTCCAGCTGAAGCAGTATTTGCCAATCATCAGGGATAGTGCTGTGTATCCCATCATTTATGATAGCAATGGAGTTGTACTGTCTATGCCACCAATAATAAATGGAGATCACTCAAAGGTTACACTCAGCACCAAGAATGTGTTCATTGAATGCACAGCTACTGATTTAACCAAGGTTGTTATCTAATTTGTATTATTTTAGCTATAATATGTGTGGTTATTGCAATGGACAATGTACTGTGCTTTGCCATTTAAATGCTGTCATCAGATCTGAGCTGGTAGTCCACAGAGTGTAAAAGTGTGCGTGAAATATCAAGGCATTGTGTTTGTTTCTATTATGAAGTCAAGGTCATTTGTTTTCATATTAAGTCCCCTTTGCATTGTGTCATATGCCTGGCACGCATGTGATGTTACTAACTACATGGAAAATTAATTTTTGCTGGCACTAGAAAAGTTGCCGTAATGTCATTCTGGATTTTGGTACATTTTATTGTAAAAATTGCTTTTATCAGAAGTGCTTATTTAGCTAGTTATTTTTTTGTAAAGAACTTACATTCTATACCAAAATACAGTAAATCCCTGTTAAGACTTTTTCATGGGAAAAGCTTTCAAAAACTTATTAGTTGGGAAAATTTCTTTTGTGAGAAACCAACAATTTTAGTGTCTGAGACAGAATATTTGTAGTGACAAAAACACCATATCATTGATAACTTCAAATGAAACCAAATGACCCAACAAAAAATCTAACCAATAAATAGTCAAGTCAATGTATAGCCAAAACTGTACATAAATTCTAATGAATTTTTAAATTTAATGGAGTAATAAATTTACTGTGGATAAATTGAATAGTAATTGATATATTAGATTTGAATATGTACTGTGTAAATTGATGCACGACATCATTTTCAACAATGATTAAAGAACTTCACCTTATCAGTGAGCAAGCTTTGCTGCTCGATTCCTACTGAGTTTTCTTTGTTACTGCCCATCACGAGACACCAGTTTGTACTGTCTACTGACGGCTCATGGACGGACGCTCCAGCCTGAAGATTGTAATGCTCACCGGCTGAGCCACTGAGGTTATGCATCCCAGGCATTGAGTACCACAGCATGCCGCCAGATGGCTGTACCAGTACATTCCGCCGCATCTTGATCTCTAAGTCGGCTGGTGATGTCACGTCTAGAGGAAGCTATGCTACAGCTACCCCGTTTCTATCGACCACCTCTCTCCAGCTGACTGAAGGGGTACACCAGCCACAGTATAAATAACGGGCCGCTGCCCTTATACGCCAGTCTGCTCTAGGCCTTCACCGTACACTGCACCGAAGGTCCCAACGGAATCCAAGCGACTCTTGGCGAGTCTTCATTTTCTCCCGTGCAAACTTTGCTTGAGAAATTAACCAGCCTGCTTGTTGCTGGAGATATCCCTCTACCAGCCTGTCTTCACCCTACACTGTGCTGAAGATTCCTTACCAACACCAACATTGTCTACATGCTAGACACTGGGGCCTCTTCTGGGCAACACTAGTAGGAGTAGTGCCAGTTTAAGTTAGTTTCATAACGCTCGTCTACCCTGCCATTGTTAGCTTAGGACCAGGTCACCTTCACCTGGCTCAGCATAGGTTAAGCTTTGGTAAGCTCGTGCTGACGACGTAGGTGGTAGTGTCAACCACCCTGTTTATTTCCGTCACAGGAATAAACAGACATTTTAGCCAACTCAAGGGTATCTGTCCCGTAGTAGTAATTCCTCACCCAGTGGACTACACACTCATTCAAGGGATTGCAGGAGACTGGAGAAGTTGCTCAGAAATGCAGTACACATGTAGAGTACCCACACGCACATTGAATGGCCACCCTCTCTGTGCACCATGGTGGCCAGAATGGTAGAGCCTCGACACTAGGTACTCAGTCTCCTGGGGTCAGCTTGCTTGCTCAGCGGCTACTCTCTCCACCATGCGTCTTGCGCTGGAGTTAGTGCTCTCTGAGTTGGGGGAGACTGGTCCTCGTGGGACACTCATCCACATGTTGGGACTGTCCGCGGGTGAAACCTGCCTCTCAGTACTTACCATGTTTTGATGCCGAGTACTGGGATAGAGGTACTGCACTTGATTGGCAGACACTACACATGACTGCAGACACTATGAGACAACATGTCACCTGCCCTCCTTTCTATGGAGTGATAGTGTGATTCTGTCCTAGTGCGCTACTCCCGTTGAAGAGGTATCCGAGAAAAGGTTAGACAGGTGCTTATTGCCTCTGGGTGTCAGCAGGAGGTTAACACCTTCCTGGCTACACTCGCGCATCTCTCACAGAGGGAACAAGCCCAGAACTTGCGCCACCTGCAGATACTGTCTACCTCCGAAATTCCCAATGACCTTTTTGAAGCTCCCATTCACCTTAGTGAAGAAACACATCCTGTGTTAGCTGCCTACATCAGTGGACAGCATAAGTCCTTGGGAATCGCTAATTTATGCTTTTGCGGTGTTTAGCTGGCAGAATCTATCCCTGCGACCATCACAATCTTTGAACTCGTGCCTACTGACAAACCTAGCTCACACTCACGCCAGCCTGAGTTTACCCAGGTTAAGCAGCCTCCACAGGTTATACGTTGGCTAGGTATACCATCCAAAACCAACTCACTGAAATGCAAGATCACTCTCATGGAACCTTATTTCGTGCCCTGCTGCCCAAGGTACCCAGCCAGTACTTTACACTGGGCTTGCCCCAGTGTCTCGTGAAGACTGAATCATTTTCAGAAACCCCGCTACCGGGTGCGCCGGGCCTAGCACCCAACAAAACCTGCCTTTTTGATGTGGAGACATTCCTCCATCCAGCTCTCAGGGTGTCACGCATCAATATCAAACATGAACAGAAAACTGAAATGCAGGGTTAGGCCTACCTTATTTACATCATCAAGTATGATTTTTACATACAGTTGACGCTCGATTATCCGCGAGTGGATTATCCGCTTTGCGGCTTAACTGCAGCATATTCAGAAAGAAAAATTTATGTTGGGAATTAACTCAAACACTGCCAGAACGAAGTTATTTAATAAAACGCCCATCTTAACTAATGAAATTTGTAACAGGTACTCTCTGAAAATAACTATGGAATGAAATATGTTTGTTTATCGATACAAATGCATTTCAAAATGTGTTCCCAATGGCGCAATGAACTTAGTTACATCGCAAAACAGCGAGCTGACAACACCACACAACTCGCTAGCCTAGCTGCTGCCTGCCAGGTATAGCTGGAACCTGGTGTGACTGCCGCAATCCTCCTGCGTATCGCATTCCCACAGTCAGTGTCAGTTTTATCTCGCCAGTCAATAGTTACATTCTGTTTTGTTAATGCTCATTTTCAGCCAAAAAATGTCTGCAAAACGTAAACACGTGTGGTTTTAAATTTACAGCAGAAGCTGGAAATTATTAATAAACTTGAAGGAGGAAGTGTAATAAAACAGCTTTCATTTATGTATGGAGTGGGAGAAACAAAAATTCGGGTTATACGAAACAATAAATCCAAACTTATTGAGTTTGCGAGCAGTGCGAACTTGACAAGCGGATTGGCGAATAGGGAAACGATGAAACTATCGACGTATGCGGAACTAGATAAGGCTATGCTGGAGTGGTTTAACCAGAAACGTGCAGCAGGAATGCCAGTGTCGGGCTTAGTGTGTGTGAAACAAGCCCAATATTTTTTGAAGAACTGGGAATGGAAGGTGAAACTTGTTTCCTACATTAAACACTGTTTTCCACACGCTGAAACAGCTGGCTGTATGCCGCACACACTGGACAGTGTGGGAGGTGTATGTGTGCGACACGAGCGACATGCAGTTCGCTTTGCACGTCTTTGTTTCCCCTCTCCGGGGGGGGGGGGGGCTGTTGCCTAGGAACCGAGTGACGTCAGCCTGCCTTCTCTCTTACGCAACTTCAGATTCCAGTATCATCCTGCGATAAACACCACACTCATCCTGCTGTGTTATTTGTATTAACTGTAGCTGCGCATTTCTTGTAATGTTCGTGAGAGAACTACCGTTATTACCCGCATATTTTACACTCTTTGTATTCCGGTTTTGTAGGTTTGAAATCAGGGGTGCATAAATTACGCATATTTTTTAATTTCTTGGTTTGTTTATAAATAATAGGGTACAGAAATTATGCGAGGCCATAAAATATGCAGGTAAATATGGTAGTATGTCAAGGATGGGCTAGGTTTTGCACTGAAACACCCGGTATTTTAGTTATGACCATACAAAACTTAGTGTTGGAAAAATTGAATTTTTCTCTTAGTATGCAGATTATCCGTGATTTTGGGTTATCCGCGGCAATCATCCCCTCCAGTATCGCGGATAATCGAGAGTTGACTGTACATATATACAGTACTTAATTTTAATCAGTGAAGAGGCACAAAACAGAACTGTATTCATAAAACACACTTGACCATATGATCCTACTTCTTTGCAAATAAAATCATCTAGAGTTTTTTGTTTGTAGTTCTTCTGCGATTGCAAGAGTATGTTACTCTCCCAGTTCCACAAACTTTTCATAACATCGCTGGGAACATCTGAGGTGCTTGTCAGTTGTCACAAAACTTCTCATCTGTTCAAGATGCTCCACCACCTCCAAACATGTTGGTTTGAATGTTACGGTTGCAGTCACATCTTCTTCATCCTCTTCGTCACTATCCTGACACTTGTGTTCTTCACATATTCTTCTATAGATTGTAATCCACATGTGGCTGTGTTATTATCTGCTGCAGCAAAGTCTTTAAAATTTCAAGACACATTCATTGCATCCTGAACATTCTTCCATGCAGATTCACAGTTGTCTGGGACTTCAAGAAGAGCATTTGACGTATCCTCACCAAAGCCTGCCTTCTTGAAACAATTTAAAATTGTCTGGTACTCCAAGGACTCCCAAGAGGCAGCTAGAAAATGGATTGCATTCAGAATTGTAATCTTCACCTCACAATCAGGTTTCATTTTCAAAAGCAGCTTGTAAACAAGATGCTTGCGGGGTTTTGACCTACTCATAACTGAAAGGAGGTCGCTGAGAGAGAAAGAGAGAGAAGGGCGATGAGTGATGTAAAAGTGAATGATAAGAGGACAGACGGTCCTGCCACTTCCCTCAACATCCCCCGGACAATTTACGGCTACCACTCCCCTTTCCTCTTTTTTTTTTTTTTTTGCATGTATTGCGGGCACCCCAGAAATGTTTTCCTTTATTTTGGGAAAAAAGGGTGCGCTATCCATGAGTAAATACGGTATTAGTTCTTCTCTTCCTTTTTGTTTTAATGTGCTGCGTATTCAAACCGAAATATGGTAATTTATGTGCCTAAAGAAAGTAATGACCTGACTTCATTGTCTGCAACCGATACTAAAGTATTGGCCCGATACCATACCAGATACAGATACATCGGGATAGTAAATTACAGCCTATACCGATACTTAGTATCGGTATCGGAACAACTCTAGTAAAAATAAGTGCTATAATATTCTTTGTCTCATGTTTTCTATCACATTAACGCCAAACAATTTAAGAAAAAATAGAAGCGAATATCATCCAAGATAACCTCAAACACTTTTGCAGATTTTTATGTTAGTGATGATTGCTTAACTTGTGCCCTTAACAAAATATCAAGAAGCTACATCACCAGAGCATGACTGGACATACATGTCAGAAGGAAAATCCAAGAATAATTCCTCAAGAGGCTGTTGTTTGTTATGAAACACATATAAAGATTCCTATGCTAGAGTTCACATTATAGACAAACCCATAATCATAATAAAAATTTGAATTTACTTAGAATGCATGAATTTACATAAAGAAAAGCGTAAAGAAACAGATGTGGTTCTTGTGAAAGAGTGTTTTTTATTGGCATCTCTTCAGTACTCAGTTCAATTTGCAGTTTTATGTACCAAGTTAGGATATATATAGCAAATATGATGAATTCAAGATAAAAGTGACACACACTATTTTGCTAACGAGATGAAACTGCTCAAGTCTGATCATGAATTGTGTTTATGGAAAGCAGACAAAGTCCGAAAAGCAGGGAAGTGATGTAATGTGTGCAAAAACTGTAATATTATTTATGTTTGCTCACTGGATCTGCAAAAAGCCCTTCTTTTCCCATTGTATCAGTTTCTGATGATTAATACAAATGGGGACCACGGTGGCTGAGCGATTAGCATGCTCGCCTTCCACCAAGGTGAACCGGCTTCAACTCCCGGCCGGGTCACTAGATGTTCGCAAGTGGGAATCGTGCTGGAAGATGCCATTGGTTGGCAGGTTTTCTCGGGACTCTTCTGTTTCTCCTGCCCCTTCATTCTGGTACTGCTCCATATTCACTTCAATCACCCTCATCAGCTCTTAAGACCTCGCTGTTAAGTGCCGCCCAAGTCTCTTCACTCACTTGCTACAAATGGAACATGTATATCCATAACCTCAGAATTCATAATGTAGAAAAATATTCTGAATATTTTTACCTTAGGGATGAAATAACTTCTTGTTTGCTGAAGAATTTAATATTTGGTTGCAGTTAGGGAAAAGTAATTATTACTTACTGATACATGTACAGACCAAAACCGTAACACAAAAGTAGCAGTATTGCTAATGAAATTTTTTCAGTGTCGTAATTATGATATTTATGTCATAGAATAGAAGTTTCTTGTATTAGGACACTCATTTGTGTCTAATGACAGATTTTGGTCCATTGGAATTGGCAACATGGGGAGAACTGACTACATTTGTAGTGACCTGTATACAATAATGATGTCAGCTAAAAGAAAGTAAAAATTCATTGTCTTTGAGATAAATTAGGAGTATTTCATGTTTACTACAGCTCTGTAAATAGCTATCACAAAGAGGAAAAAAAAAGTATTAATGAGAAATGTAATGTGAGATGCCTTTGAATGAAAGAGCATGGCCCTTTCGAATTTCGCATAAAGATTTTCAGAGTGAAGTGGAATATTTTACGGTCTTAGACATAAGACTAGGGAGGTGCTGGCAGCCAATATCCTTGGTGAACATGGAATTGACTTTATTCAGAGGAACTAAATGTGGCAGCACTGGAAGAGAGACATGCTAGGACGTTGAAATCATTTGAAATTCATTAGTTAAATGTATTTTACAAATGTTTTCGAAGACTTGTCCATCATTTTAGTTCATCTGCACCATATTTGATTTCTTACTTGCACAATTGAAAATTTAATTCATTTTATCTACAAGCATCCCATTTGTTTATGATGGGAGAAAGTTCATTATTCCATGCACAAATTTTCTTGCAACATGTGCTTATGATGGGAGAAAATACTCACCCTGATAGTATATGGTTGTGATTATTTCAGCTGATAGCATAATCAGTAAATAAGTCTATGTTTGAGAGCTTATAACATTAGAATATGTACACAAACCAATGTTATTTAGACATTAATTTGCAGGTATTTATAGTACTCTTGAAGCATGATGCATAAGGGCTAATTTATTTTTAAACTTCGCATCATCTCGTGCAACAACACAATGTTTTAATCTGCGGTATACTAATGCACTCCTCTCTTGCGAGGACACACTAAATGGGAAGCGCAACCAGTTCACCAAGAGGCGTGAGCTGTTTTTACGTTAATTCAGATTGGCCAAATCCAGGAAGGGGGAATGCCAACAAGTCATCATACCTCATATATATATACATATATATATACACAACAAGACTTCCAAAGCATGTCAGAATTAAATGAGTAATAATCATAACTAGCTCGAGCGTCTAAGTAGTTTATAGCTTCCTAAGAAGGGAGAATACAAATGCAGCAATGTAATGAAGTTGCCACTAAGTGAGTGGTGGATACTTGCACAAACTACTCCCAGCCTTTTGCAATTACCAGACACGTGCGCAGCCAGGCTGTGTCGGCGAGGAAGAGAGGAGATGACGAAAGAAGCCTCCCCAGCAGAAGCACCCCTGGCCAGGTGAATATAAGGCAGCACACCCAGGGAAATGCCAGTTTATCTCAGGCAGCTAACCTCAGCACCTCGTTGTGCTGAAGCGCTCTGACTCCTCCTCCTAAAGAGTCTCCACTGATGAAGAAGAGACCAGTCGCCCTCCAGCGGCCAACTACCTATTGCCTTCCAGCGGCCAACTACCTGTCGCCTTCCAGCAGCCAACTACCAGTCGCCTTCCAGCGGCTAACTACCATTCACCTTCCAGTACCGCTGAGTCACCAAACACACCCACCCATCGCACATCAGCATGCACCACAATCAACCCTCATACAGCTAAGTGATACCCTGAGTTCCTTCAGGACATACAGTATAACCCAAGCTAAGAATTGACTTAAACATTCTAGCAAAATTGCTCTTCAACTCATAACAGGCACCTTCACATGTCTGTGTTTACCAACTTCCATAGCAACAGTTGATTATCAAGCAGCTGTCGAACTTAGAAGAGAATATGAGCGACCGTGTTTATCCTCTGGGGGATACGTACGTAACAATTTAACTTTGTGTGAGTAATTTCTTGGGAGAACTCTGCCTTCCCTCTCGGACGTTCCTTGTAAGTGTTGCCCCTCAAGGAAGCATTAGGAGACAGTACTATTGTTGAATCTATTTACAGTAGAAGTGTTGAACCACTGGCTCTCCTATAACCGAGGACAGCTTGCACGTCAAAACATATACACCTTCATAGGTCACCCAAACTGCAGATGAGGTACAGCAAGGTACCTGGTGCATAATACAGTTGAGCCCTTTACTAGGAACACCACACAACGTGGTTAGGCCAGGCAAGTCAATTATCCCATTCCATCCACAGTGTATAAATCCGCCGGACGGAGTGATAGACCTGGCAAAGAATGACCTAACCACCTCTGGGCACTTCTAACTAGGGAACTGTCTCCTGCCCCACCTTTGGAGAAGCAAACCATAGCACTTACCTGCACATACCGTCCACTTACAGAAGGGGTACACAGTGGGGTGAACATTAGGCCGCAGCTGTCATCACTATTGACCAGCTGCTTGGTAACTGCCCTGAACCTAATCAACCATATATGTAAACTCCTAAGGGCACAAGCACAAGCTGCCAGGGAATCTGCGAGGCCTCACTTCCTGGTATGTATACCTCGCAGGGCTATTTGGGCCTTTGATCCGTATCCCAGGGAAGGAACACCCTGGTGTTACCCATCTCCAACTGGGAATACCTGTGACCCCGGGAATCAGCTGGAGAGAACTCGCTACCAGACGCTATACCACCTCCAGCTGCCAAGACCAGTGTGTCGCCTCCACTTCAGCCCGAGGCCAGCTGACACCTACAACCCACAGCTGGTGCTCCCCACCAGCCACAGTTCCAGCCTGACCATCAGCCCTGGACAGAAGGGCCTCCTCAGCAAACCGTTGATGGGTAAGGCAGAGTGAAGGTAAGACCATCGCTGCCATCACCCTGACCATTAAGAGGCCTCACCTCATAAACTCAGACTACATCTCTTGGCAGTCCACAAGACAGACCATTCTGAGGGACCTGTCAGAGCGAAGCATCAGATACTACAGACATCTCCTTAATAAAGAACTTCACTCATCACAGTTGACACTGACTGGCCAACCATAGAAACCTTTCCCCCATTGCTGTGCAATTACCTATCAATATGGCAGTCACGCATCACTCTTAATCACATTTGTCACTTGTACATTTATTGGATTTGTGAATTTGTTGTATAAATACGGTAGATTCTAATTTGTGTTCATTGTTTACAGGCTAAAGTTGTGTTGGACACACTGGTATGCATGTTCAGTGAGTACTGTGTTGAAAAATACACAGTGGAGACTTGTGAGGTGATCCAACCTGATGGTTCTGCAGTGCACTATCCTGAGCTGTTGTATCGGGATGAGGTCATCATTCCAGCAATCACCAATGAGTACATTGGCATCAGGTGAGGTGCTCTGGGATTGGTTTAACATGTGGTGCACAGTTATAAGGTATTGGTAATTTATTTTTGGTACCTGCATCATTACTCTTCAACTTTCGCATGTGTTAGGCCCATTGTACACAAAACAGTATTCAATCCAAGTTTTCATTGGTATTGTTTTAGAACTCCACGAAGAGAAGAGCCATGTAATGTGGTGACTCATGGGGTCCATTACTACAGTAGTTATTATCTGTACTCAGTAATGGCTCCCGTGATAGCTACTCGTTCAGCTCATGACATGGTAGACTATGACAGTAGGGTGTTACGTTGTAATTTTAAACTATTGTAATAGAGATGCAGTGAGATTTGTACTTTAAATTAGTGTTTATACTTTGCGTAGTCATTTAAACGTTCAAAAATATTTTCTCTCCATTCCACATACAAATTCTAGGTTGTGGATGGTTACAAGTTACAATGAAATGACAAAACTAGTGTGTGGTTGCAGTAGTGCAATGGTCAACTCAAGATACTTAAACAGATTGTTGTAGGAAACTTACTCATGTGTTCAGGTCAATTTATTACTATACATATATAATTTTAAAATATGGAAAAAAAATTTTATTCACATTTATTTTTCTGAAATATTATAATTTTAGTGATGGGCCGAGACTTAAAAAATCAAGTCAACAAAGATTGACTTGTCATTCGAGTTGAGTTTTTTTCCAACACACATCGAGCTACTGAACATGCAAGTCGAGTCACTATGCTTTTAAGTTATAAACAGGAAATATTTATACCTAACAATTCCTTTCTTGTCTTGTGCATCAATAATTTTGCTTTGCTAAACTGCTAAAGTTGTGCCAGTATGAAAACAATAACTCGTTTACGTGCTTTGACACTTAGTTGATGTTTGTGATATTTGGCTGTGATAAAGCTCGTTGATGCACAACACTAGACTTAAGACCTATTCCGGTAATGAGATTGTGAAGTACTCGCAAGCTCATGTACAAAACTGAGGGAGAAAAAATATATTTAATTGTATCAGTGTCTTGTTGAAAAATTGTTTGCCTCATGATAAAACAAAATCTGCTATTATTATATAAAATACTGTTTAAGGGAATTAATGATTCAAAATTATACTTTTATGAAAATTTACATTAAATGCATAAACGGTGATGGAAGCATTTAGACAGTGATGCAAACTGACTAAATCTGGACAGAAGTTGATAGCATAACTTTACATGTGCGCCGGAACTGGCATGATGACAAAGGCAAATGGAAGTGAATGGACATGGACACCGTACAAAATGTCAGTAAATGCATGTTTAGGAGTTTTATTGTTACATAGTGACTGGTATTGTATATACTAAAAATAAATACCTTTATTTAAAAAAATTGGGATCTTGGAAATGGGTGGGCGTTATATTCGTAACTTGAGCCATTTTGCTTCCCGGCGAAGCGCTTCCTCTGTGCGGCTCTGAGCGACAGATAACACAACCCAGAAACTTGGCAAAATAGACAGGTACAGCATCATCTCGACACAAATACATACAACAATGGACGTGTTTAACATCATGAAAAGCTTCTTTACCTCATAGCATATCACACCTTGAGCAGAAATATGCATAGATACAGTAAACATGTCATTACTTTTTTCATGTAATTACCATTTTAAAAACATGTTAAAATATAGGAACATATATTAACAAAAACTTTAAATGTGGACTGCTTGTCCATTCATCCGAATGCAGCTACCCGCTCACTCCACTACTGTAAAAGTTATCTTTTTTTTACTATCAGCATCACGCAGCTGACATTACCGTTCTTACCAAAGCCAGCCATTCATTCGTAGGGGGAGAGAAAAAGTAGTTCTGTGAGTCATTTACCCAAGCAAAGAATTATCCTTTGACACATGATGCTCTGCGCCTCTATTACATACACCCGACTTCGCCCCATCTGAACGCCATTTCAGTTCTCCTGGGCAAGTCATACCAACTGTACTTGAAGAGTCTGCGAACTGTATTTATACTAACTGTTCTATCTTCAGCTTGTTACAACACATTACAGTAGACAAAGAAAAGCTAACAACATGCTGCAACAATTAATAAATTTGATGGAGATATCAAACACTACCGTAGCAGAGCTGGAGGGAAAACCTCGATGTACGATAATAGTACAATTACGTGTTGATTTTTTCAACAATGTTTTAGCATTATGCAATTTTGTAAATAACTAATATTTCAAATAAGAAATGCAACTAAATTTAATGTGTTTTTGAATATATATTTTTATTTAAGCTCTGCTCACAAATAGGTTTCCCACTAAGGCATCACCATTAATTACACTGTTTTATAAACACCGTAAATCAAATTTTGAACCACTAGAACAATTTCTCAAGTACACTCAGGAAATTATTCAATAACATAACCTATGTGCTCAATTAAATTAAAAACTTGACGCGTGTTCTGGGGGGGGGAGGGGGTGGACTACCTCAGAAGGTAGTACGTACGTTGACCACCCTGCCAAGCCCAGCTTAGCCTACCATGATGAATACTATACCTTCAATTTGGCCTCTGAGGCGTTAGGGATTTTACTACATCATTTGGTCGCTTGGGAGCAGGTTTGCAATGGGCCGGAGCAGAGGCAAACCCCAGACTGAGTCAAATACAGGTGGCTTCCCATCCTGGGAGTGTAATACGTCTCACTATTAGGGCCGCCAACATAAGCAGGATGCCAGTAATCCTGACTGGATGTAAGGGGGAGAAGTTTATTCTAAAGAAATGATGGGGGTGCGTAACCTGGCAGATGAGAGTTTAGCTCAGTGGGATGGTTTACCTTCTGGGATGTAATCGTCAAAGGGGCATGCTATACGGACATGGGAGTCGGGTTGCGCCGGGAGTCGAACCTGGATTACTTTCCCCGTTGCTAGCTTGATGGTACAAAATTTTGGTAGGACTGTGCCCGCTGGATGTTTTACTCAGATTCACCTTCCAAATTTCAGTTTACATTGCTAACAGTTTTCTCGGTTTGGCTAGCAAGGTTGTCTTGGGGAATAGCCTCGTTTTCCCGGTCAATTGCCACCAAGTAGGTGATCAAGGGGAGAAGAAATGTCTGGCGGAATAAAAGGGGAAATGGCTCATAGTGTTAGATCAGGATGATTAATCGACAGTTTTTCTGTAGGCGTAGGTTGGGCGTTGGCTCGAGCAAGGGCACAAAGTTCCCTTGGTCTTTGCTTACTGGGCTTTCTTATTGTACATTTGATCAAAAACAATCACACGATACAAAAGTATATTGAGGGAGCAGGTATCCACTACTACAGTAATGGCACGCAGATGTATAAAGTTACGCAGTTGTTTATTGTGGGGTTACATTCCCCAGGGGAGTAAATGCATAATAAACAATAAAAATATTTGTACGAGATTTACGTGAAGCAAAATGGGGTCAGGCGAAGGCGGGCCTGAGGTAGTAAACTATAGCTCTGCCACTTTGAAGTGGCTACCAATGAAATCTATAGCAACGTAATTTACAGCAGCTATATTAATTAAGAGGGGGAAGCTAAACAGGTAGTTAACACACAACGTGACGGCTCGCTACCGGGGAGTCACGGAAGTTGACTTAGTAGGATTTATTGGGTTAAGGTTGGTTATACGTGTAGCTGTTGACTGACTCACGTGCAGGTCTTTGATGACATGCTGACAGAGAGAGGAAAGAGAGCTTCTTGACACAGATCAAGGTGTGGGTCAAAAAGGGTGGGTTAGCGGTAGGAGTTAGAGTGGCTCTGGTTCGAGCCCGAAGAAGATCCTACTGCTAGCTGGGTGCAGGTGAGTGGGTAGTGAGCAGCAGAATCCTTGCGGACTGGAAGAAGGTAAGCCCTTGTGAGCTGAGGAGGATGAGTCCTGTTGCAGACTGAGGAGGATGAGCTCTCGTGGACTGTGGAGAGTCTTCAGCAGACTGTAGGGAGACTCGCTTCCTATGCGGTCGCTGAACCTGGTGACACTCATTTGTGCTGGCTGCGGGGGCTGTATTTGTACTACATTTTCTCTGATCAGCATTTTTTCGGGGTGCAGGGGATGTAGCATAGCCTTCCACCATGGGGCAGGTTTATCGGGGCTGCTGACGCGCTGCGGGTTTCTTATCACCCCGTGTGGATGCGACGACAAATTAAAACCCCTGTCTCTGAGGCGGGGCGGCTCTGACGTCATAAGGTCACAGGGGTACTCCCATCTCTCGTGATTGTAGGAACTTCTTCCAGGGGCCAAACACAAGTAGTAGAATTCTCAATATATATAATTTCAATCGCGGGGGTGCCTTTTGCATGTATTATTCTGGACGGGCAATAGGGATTGCAATTATGCATGCAATATGCAATGATGTGATCGGCCACCCAGGCTTGTGGGTTTCCTGGCACGATACATTTAATTTTGATTGCTGCTTACATATTCCACCCCGGAGCGCATGTGGCTCGTAGATGGGGTGAAGTCGTCCGTAGAGCGTGCAGTCACGCTGCGCAGCATTCTGGCATGCATCAAAAACTTAACAAGTAACTATTAAAATATTTAAGTGCACGTGCTGCCTCACTCCGTTAATAACCAAAAAAATTATTTAATGCAGTAAACTGTGTTGCGTAGTATTTTCCATAATGCTTATTCTATCATCTTAACTCATTGTCGCATTTGGGAGGTTATTGGTTCCTCCTGTGTCCCAGCCAAAGACACACAGTTAGGTGTGAAATCAAGGCAATTTCTTATCTCTTTGGTGAGAAATTATATTGCTTATTGTGCAACTCTTTCATATGACTGTATCTTAAAAGATAGCACAGAAAAATCATAAAACTTTAAAATATATGTAACAGAATAATTTGTTTGTTACAAATATTATTATTATTATTTTTAAAGAAATAGAACAGAATGTAATTTTTATTCAAGCTTTGTTATGGGCCAAATTCATAAGGTTAATTGATTTCCATTACATCATACAGATAATTTAAGACAACATTTCTTTTGCTCCTCAAAATTAACTATTTATTAATAACCTTTTTTTTCTTTTTTCCCTGTATGATGACCTTGCCATTTAATTGTTTACTTTTGATACACACGACTATATCCTACGTGAATTACTGACAAATTCTGATGACTTTACATTCATCTCATCCTGAATGTACACCTTAAAGTAAACAGCTTTTCAGATGGATGTAATATTATAGACAAACAATATTTGTTGTTTCAAGAAATGATATGATAGTTACAGAGAATAAGACCTACACTGAAAAAAAATTAATGTATAGTTGCTAAACTGTAGTAGAAGTTTTTAATCTATACATAGTACATAAATAATACCACACATCATGATGCAAAAATAGGAATGTTTATCCCCACTACTGTATACAGTTGGGATCTTTCCGATACATTTGACTGTTTCCTGAGCAAATGTATTGACACTGCCAAAGATGTATGAGAATAAGCTTTTTCATACACGCTTTATCATCATATGCTGTTCATGATAAAACTGAGCACTATTGAGAGCACTGCTTAAGTTCTACTTGTGTGGACATTGTGTATTCTTACACCTTTTATGGGTCTAATCACTTTATCCATGCATCCGTCAAGTGGAATTTTGAAATTTTTAGAAAAGTAAATATTTTACGAATTGACTCTTTCTTACACTAACATACATAAAAAACAGAGCAAAATAAATTATTTCAGTATTCAGAAATATTTACCTAAGCACTTTTAATTCAGTGTTAAGACATGAAACTATTTTCCCTCCATTGTTACCAACCTCACTGTATGCATGCCACCCAGGGAGCCTTTTAAATATATGCAGGTAGAGGCAGTGACATGTTTCAAAGGTTGATTTCAAAAGTCCTACCTTCCATGGGGATCATAATTACTCCAGTAGGGGTCCTTGTAACCCCAGTGGGGTCCAGACCCCCACGGCTTGTACACCCATGATTGAAAGTGCCGTTCCTTCTGCTGCTTGCCGGTGGTAGTGGCACCTTACGGCGGTGACTTCAGGAACTCGGTAGTACCAGCCAGTCGGGCAGCTGCATTTTGTTATCAGTCTCAGGTCACAGCTGTTTGACCATGCTGTGTTACGTCGCTTATCGATCGACGCAACTTCCCACTAGTATGCACGTAACGTCCCACTAGCATGCAGTTTGAGGTAAGGAAATAACTTATTCTTCAGCAATAGTTGTAAATTCGTGCAGAAATAGGCGAAAATTATTGCAGTTAACAAACTGCTTAGATTCTTGGTGCGTTTAAAAACATGGTGTTGCGTAGTTGTCTCGGGCAGGTTTGCTGGGGCCGGGTAGAACATTTTTGGAAATGAGACAATCCATCTCAGTGTCATACACTTTAAAACATCACAATTACAGCTTTGCAGCAAACTAAAAATGTTACCTCAAGAATAACAATGTGTCTCATTATCGGCACGTCCTGCCTTCTCCCCCCAAACTGACATCATGGAGAGCGGGCAAGGGATGGGGACATTCACGTGACTTCGCCTTACCTCCTTACTTTATAGGATAGTACCGTAGTAGGGGGTGGTTAAAGAGCTGGCAGTTTGGCTTATAAATTACGAATCCTGTGTCTCCCCTTGCTCACATAAGTAATTAGGAAAAAGATGAGAGACTTATTTGAATAGTTTTTGAGTGTTGTTTGGGGAGCCAACTTCCGTGCCTGGTCTACCATAGTCTAGCTTCATATGCTGGCATTGTAATTCAAATTCTGTCAGGCAGTCATACAGCCTTGTTTAAAACCCAGTAGTTATGTGCAGCATTTGGTTTGTATTAACTTTTGCATAATGTCTGTATTTTAAAACAAACATGCTTAACATATAAATTTTCTAAAAACTTAAATATTAAGAGTTCTAATTCCTCTTGTGTTCTATCTTTGTAATTCAGTAGGTGCTATCTTGATTGACGCAACACATAATGGGTGTTTTTGTGTTCATTGACATCAAGAGTCTTTTGCCACCCCCCCCCCCCCTTTTTTTTTTCCCCTGACATATGAATGGGATACTGGCATAGATGGCTTGATGGGATTATTGCTAGGAGTGGTATTGTTGGCTTCTGGAAAATCAATAATGGCTCACTGGGCATGAGGAGGAGCATTACTGGGTGCTGGCCTAGTATGTACTTGGGTAGTTGTGTAATTAAATGGCAACTCAAGGTGTCAGATCACCATATCGGTGGCTGATAGCTGGTTAAAGGATGCTGGTTTCTTTGAGGTGTGGGAGGCAGTGGTGACAAACCACGTGGAACGTGCCAAAGTAGCTTCTGCTTCCACTGGTTGAGCTGGTAGCTGTTCCCCTCTGCCGAGCTCATTTGTCTCTTGTCCAGGAATACACCCGGTTAGCAATTTGTTCGCCCCCTACTAGGCCTCCAATCAAGGCTAGTCCGTGTTTGACCGCTTTATCTTGCCTGACTCTGTGGCGAGGCATGTGAGATAGATAGTACAGAGAGGTATACAGTGGGTGTACAGTAGGGGTAGGTACGGCTTGAGAGGAAGTATATATGGTTTGGGTAGGTAGGCCTGACAACGGGTCTCCAGCAAGTGATTTGGCAGGCGGGACATCGCCGGCAGACCCAAGCACTAACTGAAGATATCAATAGCAGGATAGGGGACAATCACTCTCGTGTTTGCCATAGATCCAAGCATCATGAAGAGATGAAACTCCTTACATGGATGACTATTTGTGTCCAGCAAGTGGCTTGGCAGGTGGGACATCGCCAGCAGACCCAAGCTATTACGGAAGGTGACAACAGCCAGGGGAAGGACACCACTCTCATGTTACTCAGGAAGGTGGGATGTCACCATAGATCCACGTATCACATAGAGATGGTTCTCCCTGAAGATGAGGTAGGAACAGAGGGTTTGGCTCGTACCTGCTTCTGCAAGATTGTCTGAAGTTCATTGGATGAAACAGGAAATAGCAGAAAGTAGGTTGAGAAAGAAGCTGACAGACAGCATGGCATTCTCAATTAGAGTTGCTATAGCTGGTAGACCAAAGTGAAGTCTGATGGCATCTAGGCAGAGTAACATTTTGTGAGAGCTGCTTAAACAGGTAGTGGCTGAAGTAGTGGGTGCACAGCTGGATGGAGTGACGTCCTACAACTCAGCTGCCAGAGACAGCCTCTAACTACGGTCTGCGGCCTAAATATATACACAGAGCGCAACGCTACCCCATAGGGGGAGGAGGGGGCAGATCGCAGAGAGAGAGGCAGCAGAGAAGTGGTGAAAATGACCTAAGGCGACCGAAGCTGGTAGGTTATTTCCCCTCTGCGGCTAAATGCCGAAGGAGTAAGCATAGTTATGGTGTGAAGCTAGTTGCAAACAATCAGGAGGCATTAGCTGGCCCAAGCCAACTCTGGGCTTCAAGGGTGGCCTGTGACGTATATGGCTTGACATCTCTTCGTTGGAGGGGGATCTTGCTGTGGCAAGGCTAGAATGGTTCACAATGTCGCTTTTGGCACGTTATGATTTTTGTTTATGTACTTTTCTAAAATAAATACCATTAAAAATGATTGTTAAAAATTATTTGAAACTGCTTTGTATTTTCTAGACAGTGTTTTGTTCAATTACAGTTTGCTTCAGTAATTTTCTTTGGAGGACAAATGCATCTACATATTATGCCATACATCTGTAACCTATCACTGAGGTATATATAAAGTGTCTAAATTTCTTCATAGAAAAACTGTTGAAAGCAGTACAAAAATTCACTTAAAAACATTATGGTAGTAAATAAAATCTTTACTGTTTGTCATGAATGTTTTAAAATCGGTTGCAAAAAACTTACATAAAAACAATGAAATAGTGTCTTGTAGGTAATTAGACTGGAAATAATTCAATAAAATGCAGAATTTCGTATTCAGTTACTGGCTACTGAAAATTATATATTAATTCACATTAAAAATATTATCTGATAACTATATTTTGACACAGCAAGCAGTACAAAATGTAAAGATATAGTACAGAAAAATACACTGACATAACAAAAGTCATGGTATAGCACTATTTAACTGAATGACTTGAGACGCCACCGCTGCAGAACGATGTTGCCCTGCCTAAATCAGTCTCAGTTGTGAACAGGTGGTCGTATCATTCGGATTTAATGTTGTTTACATGCTCATGGCAAGGCAACATGAGTTATCAGAGATTGAACGGGGCATGATTGTGGGTGCCAGAAGGATGGGACATTCAATTTCAGATGTTGTGGAGACCTTCAATATTCCTCTATCCACAGTGTCATGTGTGTTCAGGGAATATCAAAATTAAGGCATTACGATCCACCGTGGACAACGCAGTGGCAGTTCAAAGTTATTTGATGATCGTGACCAGCAGAGGTTGGATATAATTGTTTGTGCTAACAGAGCAGGGACACTTGCCCAAATCACAGCCACATTCAATGCAGGAGGTGTTAGACATGTATCTAGCAGATATGCGCAACATGCATTAGCTTCCATGGGATACGGAAGCAGAAGACCCGCCACAGTGTGCCTGTCAACAGTATGGCACCGGGCACAATGCCTCACTTGGGCTCATGAGGTTGCTAATTGGACCCTGGAGGACTGGAAACATGTGGCCTGGTCCGATGAGTCACGATACAGGTTGTTTCGGATTGATGACAGGGTCCGGGTATGGCGCAAACCCAATGAGGCCATGGATCCCAGTTGTCAACAAGGCAGCGTGCAGGCTGGTGGTGGTTCTGTAATGGTGTGGGGTGTGTTCACATGGCATGGATTAGGCTCACTTGTCCTTGTACCCACAAAACTCAATGGTAATCACTACAAAACTCTCCTTGGTGACCATTTGCAGCCATTCATAGACTTCAGTTTTCCTGACAATTATGGGATGTTCCAACAGGGTAATGTGCTGTCTCATCGGGCTGCGGATGTCCAGGACTTGTTTGAAGACCATTCTGGAGAGTTCCAGCGAATGTAGGGGCAAGCTCATTCCCTTGAAATGAACCCAATCGAGCCATTATGGACGTGGTAGAGAGAGCCATTCACACCCAAGATCCTGCACCTAGAAATACCAGGGGATTTTCGGCAGCTATTAAGACAGCATGGCGTAACATCTCTCCAGAGGTCTTCGTCCACTTGTGGAGTCTGCCATGTCGAGTAACTGCATTGCTTCAGGCTAGAGGGGGCCCTACGCTTTATTAGATGGGTATCCCATGACTTCTTCGGCCTTTTGGAATCGAACCATTGAAAAACCACTCTAGGCGTATTATGTGAACCTGTTTTTCCAATAACTTGTATTCCACAAATATTTTACACTGTGATTAACTTTAGAGTATTGTATTATTGAATAAATGAAACTTTACCTTATTATCTTCTACAACTTGTAATATTTATTTCATATGAAATATGAATTAACAACAGCGAGAGCAGCGACGTGTTGGCAATGGCCAGTAAGAAATAGTTCACAGTTACAATATTTTTTAACCTCATTTTTATTTATACTATTTGTAAGTTAAATGTTGCCAATTGATATATTTGTATTGTTAGATAGCTATGAAGGAAACACATTTCATTGCTGCAGTTAAAAATATCCGTGCAAATTCCCGTGTGTAGGCTGGTGTTTTTTCCCATCCGGAATAAAGGTTCAATAAGCGAAGCAGAGCGTGTTGTTCTCTTTCGTTCTCTCTGTCTCTCTTCTCTGTCTCGGGAAGATCGTACTAACTGTGTAGGAAAGGTATATATTTTGTTATTTATAATTTCAGCACATTTCATTCTAATTACCTAATTACAGCAACAATAATGATGTTTGAGTGTGTAATTTACAACTGAAACCAGATTTTATTGTTTAAAAACCTATTATATGTTATTTAGATGCAACAACATATTTTAGATGCAATGATGCGACACAGCTCGTTGCGTGACACTTATAAATCCAGCAGGTTGGAATATGTGGTGTGGAAAGCATTCCCAATATGGTGGCAGCGGGCAATTACCATCTGGAGTATATCCAGTGGCCAGTGCATATGACTGGCAGTGGTGTGGCATGACATGGCGTGTTACTGAACGAAGCGTCAAGTTCATACTCGTGTTTTTGAAACATTCTAGGCATGTTACAATGTTGTGATAAATGTGTTTCCACGGCATGGCAGGGTTAATTAATATGTTGTAACGAGTGTTGTGATAGCTGCGTGTGCAAGGGCATAGCCGCCATTTCCATCTATGGTGGCTGCGTTGTAATCGTTACGCATAGTAATCATTACGCATAGTTTATACGTTTTAACCATTAACTGATGTTATGACGAAGTTAATTATTTATATTCACGTCTGTTTATCACAATGTTGTACCTTCGCGCTAGGTGTTTGAAACACAGTTGTGTAACGAGCTTACGTTTCTGTGATTTGAATGTCTACAACATTCCCAACGAAATACTAGGCCCACCCAGATAAATTTAGATAACTAATAAAATAAACCTACAAACTAGTAAGTACGGTATCAGTGCATGTAAATATTAGCGGAATAAATGTTACCGTAGGCCTATGTGTTTGCATGTTCATCACTATCTTTTACGTTTGTCAATGTTACGTAGTACAATAAATAAGCGACACGAGTTACGTGCTTGAATTTACTGTGTCATTTTGTTGGACTGGTTGTCCCTTCGTTGTAATTTTTATTCCAAACACATATTAATAACAACAGGTTAAATACTACTGTTGTTTCCGCCACAGTTGTAACAAACACCGCTGTGGGAAAATATTGTGTATTATGTGTAACGTCCTATATCGTGTGTAACAAATAGTGTATAAACCTGACCTAAATATTGTTATAGTCCTAAATAGTGAACATTCGTAGGAAATTGTTTCTGCAATATGACATAATTCTTTGAACAGCTGTAAACAGCAACGAATGCATTTGACAGTTATAAAAGTTGAAGTCGCATGGCAGTGTTTTTGTTTACGTGTAGCGGAAGGATACGTAATCAGTAACCAAAAGTAGAAATTTGGCAGGGCTTCAGAAAAGGCCGAAGTTATCATGAATCAACTATACATTTTTGTGCAAACAGAGTTCACTACAGAAACAAGTGTGTCAAATTAATAAATACCAATATATGTACACACAAATAATTAAGACTTCTAACTTTAGAATACACATAATAATTCACCACTATAAATAAGTTTTGAAAATGAAAATACCAAATCCTAGCACTAAAAAAAATGTCTTGTTCAGAACAGTGTCAATTTACATGTAGCACCAAAGTATTTGGCAAGCATTAGCTCATTGTTGTTTGGTTTTAGACCTGTCCGCAAATCAGTTTAAATGTGTCCATATGCAGAGAAAGCCTGCTCGCTGTCTGCATTTGATCTGGGAATCCACAGTATTGACACAGCTTGTAACATAAAAGTTGGTTGTTGCTCACGTAGACCATAAAACATTCTTTCAAAATTCCTTAGACTTGCTGCTGAAATAGCATGATAGCCTTGCAGGGATTCTGTGTGTGTGTGTTCAGCAAAGGGAGACTTCCTACAAATGCAAACGATTTTTTATCAACAACGTTGTTTGTTATATTTCTGATACCAAACAATTTTTGAGTGGTTGTAAAAAATTGTTTTGCAGTGTCTTTATCCTTAAGATTGTGTAGTTTGGAGTGAAACTTCAAACCCACATTTATTAGGTCTTCCTTCATTGCACATTGCTTAACCTATGTTAGCAGTTGAGCAATAGCAGCAGAGGTGTTTTTTTTTCTAAATGTGCTTCTTCTAACTAACAAAAAGGTGTTCTTTAGCTCTGATAATGAGTATAATTTGTGACATATGATGTACTGTGAGCCCTCAAGTTCCACAGTGCTCTCAATAAAAGTGCTCTACTAAAAACACTAACAGTGCATAGTACTTCACAGTATCACACTCTGTGATACGTAAGTTGCTGAAATAGTTTGTAGCACTACCCTCAGCTTCTGTTTGCTGAAAGAATTCATTCAGATCTTCAAGATATTCTGCAATGTACTCAACAGAATGAAACCAGGAGTTTTACCTGGTCATCACTGGTACTGGAAGAGGGTTGCTTTCATGTATGTTATTCCCAAAGTGGAACATGTAATTTATGACTAGTAAACTACGTTGGAAGAAATTTCACATATTTTATTTTCAGTCTGGCCCTCAAGCATTTAAGGGTGTGGGCCCTCACCATTTCCCACCATAATTTTCAGTTCTTTTGCATCAGTGTTCACGTGTTTATTTTCAGTGTTTAATGTCATTGCATCGTTTTCTACATATCTGGAGCGTGTAGTTATCCCAAATAGGCCACTGCGCAATACGCATGTAAGTCATAATGTATTAAGAAGATTGCTAGTTTTCCCGCCAAGAGGATTACGCCTTAGTTGTCAGCCGAACAACCTTAAGGTCAACGAAACTCTGCTCTTCCAGAACTTCACGGCATCACAGTGTTGATGCCTGGTGGCCTACCGGGTAAAATAAACCTTTTCCATAATTTCTCTAACCTCAAACCTCATTGGCCTTAAAATCTCCTCTCAACCCATCCTCACTGCACCGGACACAGTCACAGTTTTGAGGTTATCTGTGTACTCACCCAAATTCTTAGAAAATCATTGCCAGTTTTAATTTCTTCAGGCTAACCATTCTCTTGCCCACAGTTGTTTATTCATATACAATTTTTATTTCCATGATCCAAAACTGAAACAAGGTAATTACAGCAATCTTTATTTGTCCTACAGTGTTCATTGTTTATTATTTTTGCAAGCTATTAAAAATTGCTATGGCTGCCAGCTTTACTATTTGACAAAATAGCTTGCAAGGAAACCCATACAGTGTGCGGCAAAACCGGTGATTTACCCTGTGAGTAACCCAAGTTACCTAGATCTTTGCCTAGCTCTTAAATAATATTTTAACAAAACTCGTAGGTAAAATCGTTCCATGTGCGCCAGGCTTAAGTTTATTTTTATGACACAATTTTCATTATGATTGCACCACAAGTTAATTAAAAATGATTTAGAAAAAGTAATTTAGTAGATGGTCATTAGAGATTTACCATATAGGTTTTCATCATGTCGCTACAATTCCTAAATGCCCCTTTCACCATTTAATTCACTACAGGCCTTCACACAATCTTTTGATAAAACTATCACAGCCATAGTCATGTCTATATTCTTCAAAAAAACACACAAAAAATTCTGTCATCAAAATCCTGAAAGGCAAACTTGGAAACCAATTGCTGCAACCACATCATGAAAGGTATATATTTGTGGCTACATTTCAGATTGACATGAGGCTGCCTAAATATATAGTTATTTTTAGAATACTATTGAATTGTTTAAAAACATGAGTACCATACTTATAAATCATATTCATAGTGTCTCTTTTACAGCTTTATAAATGGTGCCCATACCATTCCTAACATTTCACAGGCAATTGTTTTCAAGCATCTATTGTTGATATATAAAGTTATTTTGTATTGAGTGGCAATAATTTTATGAGGAATTTATTCAATTATTGGTTATGTTGGTAATCAGTAAACACTTAATAAATATTTTTTACATCCGAAAATATACTACACCACTTTTATAGGGGTTCTTCCTATCATTGCCAAGAATTCTGTAAAAAAGAGGTAGCTTGAAAACACTGCAGTTGCCAAATTTTGCAGTTTAAAATATTATTGTATAAAATTTGGGGGCTTGTAATGACAGGTGTTTTTGTTTCAGTGCTGCACCCGATAAACTATTATGTTTACTTGATCAGATGTGCCTCCAGACAAAAATTGTATCTGAAAATAGTTTAAAAGTAACAGTTCCACCAACCAGGCATGATATAATCCACCCTTGTGACATTTATGAAGATGTGGCCATTGCATATGGGTACAACAACATCAAGAAAACTTTTCCACAAACCAACACTGTCGGTGCTCAGGTAAAGAAAATACTAGCATACAGAACAATACAGAATGAATGGTTCAAAATTGTATCACCTCTAGTTGGCTTGTTTTACTCTAAAGATGTGTCAGTTCCTGTTGTCGGTTTAGTCAGACTACACACCTCACACGTAGGCAAACCGGGTTTGATTCCCGGCGGGGCCTTTGCCAGATTTTTGCGCGTGGGAATCATGCCGACCGATGCCACTGGTTGGCAGGTTTCCTCTGGGAGCTTAAATTTCCTTTGCCCTTGCATTCCAGTGCCACTGCATACTCATCTCACTTCACCCTCATCGACTCTCAATACCTTGATGTTAAGAGCCATCCAGATCTCTCCACTCTCTCCTGTTGTCGGTTCTCAGTTTTACCAGTTCTTAGCCTTGAGACTGTAACCAAAATTGTATTCTTGGTTTCTTCATTTTACTCACAGTACAACAGCAACTAACATCACTCCCACAAAATTGATATTACAACAATAACTAATACGTTCGCCCGTGGGAGTTCCTGTGTCCCAAATATTGGAAAGTAGTATTTTCATGTTTAATTATTAAAAATTAACAGTTTTGTTCTCTTGGTGCTGTCTGATAACTAAACTAAAAAAAAAAAAAGCACATATGTTTAATTAACAAAGCACATTTGTTTCTAGCACTAAAGCTGTAAATAGGCTTACCAAAAATTTAGGCCAAAGTCACCCCATCTTATGGTACATAAAATTTATTCACCAGGAATATAGTACACACTACACACACAGTTTTGCTGTTGTAAAGAAAAATTTTCCTGTCAGCCATGAACTAAAACTGCAGTAGATATTGCAGTCCTGGTGTATGTATTGATCCTGAAATTCTCCGCACTATTGACAGTAGCAACACTACTATAATTTTGCAGAGGACTATTTGAGATGTTGATCATGGAGAAATTGCATCCATGTGAAAACTGTTTATATGCCACTAGTGGAAACTACAGTCATTACAATTTGGAAGGCCTAATGCATATATACCATCAAAATATTTTTTTGAGTGCTTTGAAATTATGAATTTTCCATAAATTCGCATGTGGCATTAGTTCCAAAAAATGTATTTCATTTTCGTAGAAGAGATAAATTCTTTTATTTTTTAAGATAATAAGCAAATACAGTAATATCTTCTGAAGTGTTGCAGTATTTTGCTATTTGAAGTGAAAATTTTTTCTATTCAAAGTGTTCATTGTGTGAAAAACTGATTTCTTGGGGTGAGTCAAAATCAACATCAACCATAAAAAACACTTAAGAAATATTCGTTAGTTGAAAATAGGACATACAGTTTACTCTACCAGAAAATACAACTAACAGGTGAGCCAGATCTTTAAAAAGTTCCAGAGTTCCTTATAGAAATCGCAGATATATCCCATGAGGACAGCTGCCAACAAGAGTGAAGTGTGAAGAGATTTGGGTGGCTCTTAACAGTGAGTTCTTGAGAGCTGATGAGGGTGAAGTGAGGTGAGTATGAAGCAGCACCAAAAAGAAAGGGCGGGTAACGGGAGAGCCGAGAGAAAACCTGCTGATCAGCGGCATCGTCCAGCACGACTCCCACTTCCAAAAATCCGGGAGTGACCCAGTCCAGGTATTAAACCTGATTTGCCTTGGGAGGAGGAAAGCGTGCTAACCGCTCAACCATTGCAGCCTCCCCAGCTGTCGACAAGAGTTGCTGAAAAGTGCCAGGAACATTTTTTCAGCCTAAACTGCAGTGTGTTAAACTGGTGGACTTCACCGGTCAGGGGCGGTGAATGCTGTGTACTTCTTCAATTCCTCTTGCACTGGGATTTGCCAGTACCCACAGCATAAGTGAGCACACTACAAATTTTGGCCCTGCCTAGAGTCTTTAGGTGTGAACCATATTAGTGATGGGTGCAGCTATTGGTTGCGTAATTTGATTGAGGTTTTGATAGTCCACACAAAACTGTAATGTTCTGTCCTTTTTCGGTACTAATACCACCTGGCCTTATATGTAAAATCAGCAGGGAGGGGGGAGGGATAAATTATTTATAGCTGCTTCATTTTGTCGTCAATTTGTTTATCTATGAGCTGACTATGAAATGGGAATGGGTTGCTTGGCTTATTGTGTATTATGTCAGGCCGGCAAAAGTGAATCTATTGTGTGATGCTGTTGGTTTGCCGTAGGGTTCCCTGGTATTTGAATACTTTGTGGTACTCATTCAGAATAGCTACCATTTACACCACCACAGGCTCATCTAATTCACAATTCACTTCTTCGTCTGTTATGCCTTGTCACGTTTCTGTTGTTTCTGATTCTTTCCAGGTGACTGATCTCCGCTTATCCTGCTGGCAGTCAGTGATAGCTTGCTGCTTAGCTAGCTAGAGTTGTTCTAAAATAACACTTTTTTTTATCCGCTGGGTACATTAAATTTGGTGGGAATTGCCGCTCCTGTAACTTTTATTACTAGAGAGATTGTACCATATATTCCTATTTGTGCCACTTCCTGAGCCATATTCATGACTTTGGAGGTTTTCTGTACCTTCATGGCCTGTTTGTGCATCAGATTGACTGAGGGATAAAGTTTGCGTTAGCTTCAGTGTATAGAGTAGCCAGAACCTCCCAGTTGTCTGTTTTTATTGCCATGCAAGGCGGTTCCTCGTTCCTCCCTCCTTCATGTAAGAAAGAAATTCCTAGGGCCTGACTTACTTCACCAGGGCTCATGGCTCACCGTTTTCCTTGGCTACTATGTTTTCCGTCAGTTTTTGTGCACAGTCGCTCAGCTTTGGCTCTACCTGCCTGGTTAGGGTCCTTTAGCTTCATGCAGCTGACTTGTCCGTTTCTTTCTTGCCGCCTGCCTTGGAGCACACGCAGTTGTGGTGAAAGTGCCTGTTGGGGCAGTACCAACATGTAAGCAAGCTCAGATTTGTTGGTTAAGTCAGGGGGGTGGGGGCGAATCTCACCCTTTTCCTCCATTTCCCATACTGTACATTGACACAGCTGTAACGGGTTGGTCAGGGAGAGCAGCCCATTTCTCCTCAGCTATGTCTTGTTGTTGAGAGCCTAATTCCTCAGTCTCCTGCGGGGGGTGCATTTTGTAGAAATTGTTTGATCTCTCATAGCAACTGCAACATAACATCTTTACACTGGCTTTTTCAGATTGGCCTGGCTGTACGTGTTGGAGTAGCAGCACCTTGCGCAGAATAAAAATTCAAGTAATTGTCCACAATAGAAAAGAAAAAAATATTAGTGGAAAATGGTATAAATCAACATTACTTATCAAACAGAACACAAATTTAGTAGGGGCATCACAATATTCGCAGTACATACCACTAAATGTGATAGTGGGGTGGGTTATAAAGTTCATGGAAGTTGTGGTGTAAAACACGTATAATGTATAAAAATCACATGTAATTTGGGTTCCATAACCATGTTAAATCAAAATTACTATAGGCTGTTAACGGTAAAGTGAGTGCTTTTTAAGGCCCTTCTAAATTTTGCCTTTCATTCAGTTTCCATCTTCCTGCAGTTTTTTAATATAAACATTGCAATGTGACCAATAAACACAGAGTACACATTTCACCACCCTGAATACTTAATGCCTGAGTGTGCAATGAGATATATTTTTTAGTAGTTAATGCCTGTTGGGAGAGCCTTAAAAAGTGCTCACTTTACCGTGAACAGCGTATAATCACATTACACAAATTTACTAGGGACATCACAATATTCACAGTACATACTACAAAATGCGATTGTGGGGAGTGCTATGAAGATAGCGGATATTGTGGGCTAAAACGGGTAAAATTTATGTAAATTACATATCATTGGGGTTCAATAACCACATTAAATGCTAGAATGATATGTGATTACAGGGGGAGAGAATGCCGAAAGGTGATACAAAAAGTATAATAAGTAAGCTCATGTCGGTTCATCTCCCCAAGATTCACCTGTCGTGAAGTTAGGTTTAATTTGGTTTGGTCGTCTGCATTTTGCATGGCTGGCTGCAGCAACACGTAGGCCCTTCAGTTTCCACAGTCATATGCAATACTACAGTACATTTCACTAAATTATATTAAGTGTTCACAAACAAATGGTAATAAACACAGAGTGGGGTAGATAAGTACAAGTGGAGCATACTTCATCCAGGAACCAATAATCTAACATCCATTGTTAACTCGCTAATAGCAGTGGCAGTCTGCAGGGGCGGGTAGGCAGTCACAATAACTAGGCTACAGGCAGTGCAATGAAATGACACTTTATTTACACATTTGGTCTGACGGCATGGGGATGGAGTATCTGTTCTATGTCTCTGTTAAAAGTATATATTCAAACTGTCTGCCACCATGGGCCACACAGACAGTGCAGCGCTGAAGCATGTTGGTGTGGTGGTCATGCTATGGGGCCTCCCCTACCTATTCACCGGTTCGGGAAGTGCATGTTGAGGTGGTGGCAAGCAGCGAATAGAGCTCCTTTTTGATCTGTTGCTGATAACTCACATATAGGACATGTTAACTTTAATTCAGGGTGTGTAAACTCCACGAACACTTGTATTTCTGCACAATAATTATATTTGATGCATACCAACGTGCTGCGCTGTGCAAATGCGCACTCTACAGGCGACTTTGCCCCATCTATGAGCCAACCGTGCTCAGGGGGAATTTATATAAACTGCAAAATGAATAAACGTATTAAGCAAGGAGATCCCACAAGCCTGGGCAGCCGAATACGTCATTGTAAATTACCTACGTAATTGCAATCTACATTGCCCCCCCCCCCCCCCCCCCCCGAATACCCGCATGCAAAAAGCACTCCAGTGAAGTAAATACATATTTGTGATATAATCTACTACTCATTGCTTAGCCCTGGAAGAAGTTCCTGAAACCCCCAGAGATGGCCGTACCCCCGTGGCCTTGTGATGTTTTAATTTGTCGTCGCCTCCAAGCAGGACGATAAGAAATGAGCAGTGCTCCAGCACCCCAGATAACACACCCCTGTGTTGGAAGGCTACACTACCTCCCCTCCCGCACCCTGAAGAAATGCTGATATGAGATAATTTCGTATAAATTGAAGTTTAGCTTCCAGCACTGGCAGAGACGCTGGGCTCGCCGGCCAAAGTGGACGCGAGCCCTCCTGAGTCTGCAAAGACTTTCCTTCCTTAGTCTGCAAGGACTCTCTAGCCTGCTAAGACTTCCTCAGCTTGGACAAGGCACACTTCAGTCTGCAAGGACTCTCTCGCCTCTCCACGACCTGCAACACGGTGCACCCTCCACTCTGCAGACTGCGAAGACTGCAGCCTCCAACAGCTTGCAAACGGCTCTCCTCAACCACATCTGTAGACAGTGAGGACAGCAACTCCTTCGCCAAGGTAAACCTACTCCACAACCCCGGTAACCCTTTACCCCAGTCAACTTCCATAATTCTGTGGTAACAAGCCGGCGTGTCTTAGTTTACCTCCTGATAAACTCTCGGTAAATTCTAGTACGCTGTGAAAGTGCATTTTAATTACCGTAGATTTTTGTCAGAGTAAAATTGGGAATTTTATAATTAATATCTCTCCATGCTTGCCTTCTCCTATTTCTTTATTCACGTAATTTTATAATCGATAAAGTGTTTAGCCAGTCAATTAATATATTTCATTGTAATTTGATTTCAGCCGGGACTCTCCAGTTTCCTTATCACGTAAAAAATATTACGTCAAACCAAGTTGTCAGTTTCTGTCATTATTTAGTTTAGTCACCTATTCTCCCAGAGTCTATGTAAATCTTTGTACCAACTCTCCTTGGTGAGATACTGTGTGATTTAGTGTATTCACGAGGGACCTCATGTATAGCAGAAGAGGTGGGACACAGAATAGGCAACGGTGTAAGGAATGTCGCGCCTTAGCGAGAGCCGAAGTAGTTGATGTCACAGTGAGTACTACGTCAGAGGTCGAACCTCTGCCACAGAGTAATGAAGCCGTCCCATAGCCCATCTCGCCCTTCGTTCCCCTTGATCACGTGTCCCTGTTGGATCACCATTTAGATAGCTGTTGGCCCAGGTACCCTACAGGAGATTATGTAGCCCTAATAGAGCAGTTACCACCTATAGTACGCGCTACCCATGGGGACACCGTGTCTAGCCAGGCTTCTACCACGTCTAGCCTCATAAAACTCAACTCGGGCAAGCTCATCAGTTTTAAACACCTGGCAGATACGGAGCTCCCAAATTTTTGTGTCATAAAGCTAGCGTCAAGGAAGACAGTACGGGTTTGACTCCCATTAATGGCAGTCCCCAAGTCACGTGCAGCACCACCTTCGTTAGATTTCGTTCCCGCACATCGACCCACCCGACCTGTTAAGATTTCTCCAGCCAAATCATACGCATCCACCTCCATGATCGCGTAATTGCATTGTCACATCTTCTCCCCGGGACATCTGGCATCCTGTTTATTGGCAACCCTTATAGTGAGGAGGGTTGAAATCCCTGGGTGGGAATCTACATCCATTTGCCTCACTCTGGGATTTGACTCCCTTTGAACCCGATGGTTCCCTACCACCAAGTGGCCCACTACAATAATTAACCCTTCCACGCCCTACCGGGCCCAGACAGTTAGCCATATACACTGCGGTAAGGCTCACTTGATGTTTCGAGAGGGAGTCAGCGGCCTAACCACTACCTCAGGAGGTAGGACACACTTCATATTATAACACTTCACATGTAAACAATTGCAAAGAAACATTGGTATTTCTGCACAATGATTTGATTTAACACATCACATGGAAATAATCGTAAAGAAACACGCATATTATCACTCATAAAGCACAAGCCTTCACACTGTCAAATTCACTAGTTTTCTGAACTTCCGGGCACTTACAGCATACAGCTGTGATGTGAAAAAGGTAAAAATTGAACCGGAAAACCCTAATCATTGCATATTTGTTTCTTGTCTCTGTGCAGTTTTGTTGAACAAATGTATCATGGCAATACATATAAACTACAAGTAAACAACACTTGGGATCTTTTGTGTATGACATACTGTATATATATATATATATTTTTTTTTTTTTCTGCTATTTATATATTACATATTACAATCATCTGTTGAATACATATAAAGAAAATTAGCCTCGAGAAATTCAACAGAGTTAAATAATTTTTGACATGGCTTGATTACCATGGTTTATAGCTGTATAACCCCAGTGTGTTGGCAAAGACATATCCTGCAAATAAAGTTTTGTAAATTAAGGTTTCGTTTCCAGAGATGTTCTCACATTTAACACAATTCAACAACCAAATAGAAACATATTTGACATACGTTTTACGTGTTTTACCGCATAAGCACCTCAATCTTCATAGCTCTCCTCACCATCACATTTCATGGTATATACTGAAAATTATGTGAAGCCCCAATGAAATTCCTATTAAGTGTTATTAGTAATAACCATATATACCATTTGCAGGTATTAGGTAATATTTTGCAGTTTTTCAGAAAAGTCCCGATTCTAGATAATTACCAAAATTATGCCTTTTCCCCAGGTTTCTGGTATTTGCTCTATAGCTCTTGTGTCAGTTGTGATAGTACGGATTTCCTGGAAAAATCCATAGGCAGACCTTGCCCTCCAGTTGGGCATGTGAATTCGGATTTGCAAGTTTTAATGAATTGTTATGGGTCCTCCTAAGGTCTCCTGGCATATTCAGGGATGATCAGTATCTCTTCTCATGTCGGCCTTGCTTCTTGCAGTGGTGGGTTATACGCTTATAGAGTTCTCTGGGCGGTATGACACATGGTGCAGCTGTACGATAGCCCTGCCATATTGTGGGCTTAGTCAGGACATCCAAGACACTTAAAATGGTAAATGTGAGGGCAGTCATTGCAAGGGACTCGTGTAGAGTCCTTTCCTGGTGCATTGAGCTGATTTGCAGCGAGCTTGTTTTTCCTGGCATTGGGGAAAACAGAATTCTAAACTGTCCTTGTGTTTTTCTATCTCCTCCTATCTGAAGCATATGTAGCGGTATTTGTTGCCACAGTGAGTGCATTGGATGGTCAAGGTCCCATCTCTGGTGCAGCTATCCGTGGGGCACAGGGTTGTATCGAGATTATCTTAATTTGTTGAGACCATTGTATATGCTCTGCTCTGAGGTTTGGGTGCCACAGAGTTTTCTACGCACTCTTAAGTGTTGATGGTATATGTGAGGGGGTGATTCCCGACTGTGAGGCTCTTCTCTAAGTGTGTCCCAGGTTTCACTAACTCTACTCAGAGCTTCATGAGACACCACGTTGTGCACCAGTAAATAAATTGTTTCCGGTGATAATGCACTGGCTTAGTATCCCTCTAAAGACTTGGGAAACAGAGTCTCCTTAGCTAGGTCTTCCAGGGCAGACGCATTTGAACCCTGGGGGCATCTGGCCCTGGCTTACCAGAGCTCGTAGCTTGGGCACTATGGATTATTTTATCCCTTTTCTGGTCCGCCCGGTGATGGGACAATGGTATAGCTATAGGTACACAGATATTTGCAGTTAGAAATGTTATGTTCTTTTAGGGAACAAAACAAATGAAGAGTAAAAGAATTACTCTTTTAGAGGACTTAGTAGATGTCCTGTAGGTGCAGGCACAGTTTTACATGCATGTAAAATAGCATCGCAGCACGGGGGACGGCAGGTTCTGGCATGGTCCGACCAGGAAGGAACTGACTCTTCCTGGGGCCGGTGCATTGTGTTTAACCCCCTGCTGGAGTCCTATTAGTCTATAGACATTGCTAGCACCATAACCATTGGAAGTTATGCCTCACATTTTACTGTGTTCGGGACTGTAGTGAATTGTAGAGACGACCTCCTGATCCTCCTAGGGAAGGTTGAGTGAGCAGTATGACCAGCTACTGTCGTCAACTTCCCTTTGGTCTTGAAGCGTTCCCTATGCAATGCCCCTACAGCTCTCAGTAAGTGGCACAACCAGCTTATAGCTTGAGAGTCGAGGTGACCCAGTGTGTTTGTTCTTAAGTCTCAGGAACCTCAGTGGTGCTAGAGGGCAGCATTACCAGTCATCACTAAATACCAAACATTGACAAGAGAGGAGAGTTCCCTTTAGTGGGGACGTGGTTTGATTCTCTAATGTGATGATCATGCATGCTCCTGGAAGTACTCAGGTGGATGTTCTCAACAGAAGGCAAAGCGGGTAGAGAAGGCATAAAGTGAAAGAGAATTGACAGACCACAAAGAGGTAACTGGTAGATATATGTTTTATTCCGTCTGTAGGATTATAAAAAACATGTATCGCTGACCTGTGCTCGCTAATGTCTGATGGACAAGCGATCAATTTTGCCAAACTGCACATGGCAGGGCAATGATGAGTTTCAAACATAGTCTCGGGGCGATAGAGATCCTAATACACACTACGTATGGTGCGGACGAGACTCTCAGGTCAACACTCGGTAATGTTGGAGAAGGCTCCGTGGCAAGGGTCATACATTAAAACACAATTTGATAGGCTAACAAAAGTGGAACAGACTGAGATAAGTAACTATTGCTTAAGGTAAGCATTCATCGGTAGTGACAAGATAGCGAGAGTTACGGCTGGATTCTGATGTCCGGCTCTCGGTTGCCAACACTGATGCTGGCAACTGCTAACTGCACCTTCTGGAGGGCGTGCAAGGAAACAAATACTGCTTCAGAGCTGTGGTGAACGAGGGATGGCTAGAGTGAGCTGCATGGAAGGGGAAACCTTCCCTGATGCGTGGCCAGCATGCGCGTTTGGTGCCGACTGGCTAGGGCAAGCCTATCAAGGGGGTGGGACCACTCACTTGAACTGGAACTCAGCTGCGGTCGGATTCCTGGCAAATTAAGCCACAAGAAAGGTATTCCTCAGCTGTAGAATGGAATAGTACAGAGATGAAATGAGTGTCTGCATTCAGCGCTACATTGTACTAGGGTGGGAGGAAGGGGGAGGGTGTGGTTACCAGAGGCTGACGCTGGGTATTTAACTGACAGCGCTAATCGTGTATCACTTTTATTCAACAGAAATTTGTTGATAAAATATTTTATAACAGAAAAATTGATTGTAAAACTTTTTTTTTTCATCATTAATTAAAGTTCAGATGTGAATCATTTAAAATTCAGCTGACTGCTTGCTGCTTAAGACTATTAAAAAGGGTACCCCAAACATCATTTAAATTAAATATGTTAGTTACAATAGCATATACTTTGAAAAACAGTGATAATAAAATGTCCATAACAAATTAATTTATAGCCATGTGCATGATAAAGTACAATGCTTTAAATTTTATAGTAATATTCTACTAATATCTTAGATTTAAAAATAATAATTCTGATGACCAACTTAGCTGAATGAAGTCACCATTCAATTCACAGGAATGGGCAACTGTAGTCCACAAAAAACTACAGGTTATTCACTGCCTAACTCCAGCATGAAATACTTTTGAAATATTCAAGTTTATGTTATCTACAGCAAGAAAGGCAAACAACATATGCCAAAAAAATCTTTAGACCAGACTGCGCAGAAAGGATTAGGCAAGCTTTTGCACCCTTATTAAACAAAATTAAAACCAAAATATTGTAGATTAGTAAATTAATTTAATTAGTGCATTAGGAGAAACAAACTATAAAACTGAAGTGGTAACATCCTCACCAAAGAGGGGACAAGAAGAATTTCCAGTTTACACATCAAACACAATCACCAGAATTTTTAATGAAAAATGAAGCGCAATCGACAATTTATTTTAGTCCCAAATGCTATATAATAGTAAACAAACTACTACAAAATACTGTAGGCACTCAATTGCCAAAAAATGCCATCACTGCCACAACACAACTCGCACATGTCATGCGGGCAGCATGCCAAGGTTCAGAAGTGTTTGAAGAGCACTGTGCAGGCTACTTAAATACGGAAAACAAAAGGTGGTAGATATTATGGGCTGTTCAGAAGGGACAAAATTATGCCCATACACACACCAGAGACGTAAACATCACGTGAATAGAAAACAATTTTGTTGGTAAAATCACAAGCTAACTGCCTGGATACGCCAAGAAAACTGCAAGAACCGCAGCTTCAGGACAGTGAGTGAGAGACTGACTACAAATAGGCAACAACTGATGGGAATTTGCTACTCTGCAACAACATCCCGCCAATAAACAATCACAGCAGCTCGCCAGATGACTAACAGGATTCTAAACATAACTTTTAAATCACAGAATTTAATTAACTGAAATATATAATGACTCAAATATTCAAATGCTAAGAGTAGATATAAAAGGCTGGTCCTGGACCACCCCACATTTTCATTAAAAAATCAAGCCATCTGAGGCCAAAATCAAGGTTTTTTGCCCCAAAATCAGGGTTTGAAATTTAAGAACTTAAGCATTCAAAAAACAAGCAAATTTACCACTTTTTCAAAAATAGCATGCAGGCTTTGTGCCACCTTAAAAACATTAAATTTCAAGCTAAAATCAAGCAAATTTCTTGCTTTTCAAGCAATTTTTCAAGTTTTCTAGAAATAGCAATTTTGCAAGCGAGCAATCTAAATAAAGAAAATTTAAAACAAAATAAAGCAAAATGAAGTGAAAAGCTTAAAAAATTTGATCCATTTATAATATTGAAAAATTTATAAAAAGTGAGAAAATTTTAATTAGAAAATTGATTTTTTATTTGATCAAAAATTCGTAAAACTTTAAATGCAACCACTCAGCTATGAGTCTAAAATATTGTATTAAAATATCTAAACAATTTCTTGTTTCTGTAAAATCGTATACATTCTCCATTTAATAAAATTAAAAATTGATAGATCTTCAGTAATTCTTTCTTTCAAGTAATCATAAGTTAAATTTTGTTCACTAACTAGAACAACATTACAAATTGTACCAGCTTCAACAGCTTTATTAAAATCAACACTAATTTTTATATTTATTTTTTCTTTGACTGTAGTTGTTTTTCTATATGAACAATAAATGGCAATGGTCTTTGCCCCCAAAATTAATAATAATTTATGTCACCATGCGTGCGTGTTTACAGTTAATTTATAATAAAGTTCATTATTTCTATATACAGTAGCTAGTTTTGTTTTCAAATTTCTAAAATCATTATAAGCAAGATTCATTTTATTGCAAAGGCCACTTGCTATATCTAGATTCCAGTTTTTTTTTTTTTTTTGAAAAATTTTATTTCTTCCGTTTTTAACATAAATATTTCTCACACTACAGTGATCAACATGTACGCTCTGATCAGCTTGATTTTTTCTATTAGTTTGAAAACTGATCTTTTATATCTAAGTTAAAGATAGTTGTTCCAATAGGAACTTTTTATAAAATTTGCCAAAAATCAAAGCCAATTGGCAGTTTAGGTTCTTTGTATGTTTTTTTTCTTTTATTGCAATGGCTTTGTTTGCTTCATATTCAACAACAGGCCACATAATTTCTAATTTTTTAATAACAATTTTGCCTGGATCGCCATAATCTCTATCAAGTGTACCATCTGCTTTTTTATTTTGATAAACATATAAACAGTTGTCAGATGAATTATGAATGTAAGCAATTTTATAGCCATCTTTCCAGTAAATTTTATTGTCATCACAAATAAAACCAAACAAATATATTAGTGGATGCATTACTTCATTTGTTCTATCACTATGTACAGATTTTACCCAATATAGATTATCAACATGACATCTCTATATAATTTTGTTCACTTGGCAATCTTAACAAAGCATTCATTATTGTTGAAGTTATTCCCGGATTATCAACAGCCTCAATAATCTGTCCATGTTTTGAAATTTCTACTCTAGAAAACTGAAAAGGAAAAAAGTTAGAACAAACATTGATGTTATCTAATTTTTCATACTTTGCATCATTTCCTTCCTTATCTCTCTTTACTAATCTGTATTGCTCAAAATCATAAGCATCGTTTGGAAAATAAAAGCCATCTCCCATAGGAATATCAAACTCAATTCTGTTATTGTAAACATTCAAATTTCCCCTAGTCTGTTCAGTTGGGGGAAAAGTTTGTCTTTCAAAGCTCTCAATACTTTTATAACTCATTTATAAGTTTATATATATATATAAAGGATATTTCTAGATTAAAATTACTCATTGAAAGATAATAAAACCTATTAAAAAAACCACGAGGCAGAGTATGAAAAAAAGAAGAAGAAAGAGCTGCCACTAATTGACGAACTACAAAATATTGGCAAAAAAGTAGAACATATAAGTGAAGAAAATAAAAATTTAATAAACACATTAGTTTCAGTAGCAGTAAAAAATTCAGATTTTCCACCAACACCAGAAGAAACATCATTTGAAAGAGAACTATTCTCGAAATTTCCAAATGTAGAAGAGCGAATGGGCATTGTACCACTGAAAAATTTGTCGCCTATAGCAGATGTTTCTACTATAAATTTCGGAAAAGAAATTTCAAAAAGAATAAATGTTATTGATACTCAATATGGTTTACGAAGAAATGGACATAATTTTTACATTGGGGATACAAACGTGAAGATAAGATGATGATAAAATATCTGTTAAAAAATAAAGAATGTGAATTAGCAGAAGCCCCTTCTAATTTCTTAATAAAAGAAAAAGAAGATCATCTTGAGGATAATTTCATTGATAATGACTGAAAACTACATGAAAATTGTTTTATATATCAATTTTGCATTCCAAGAATATAATCCAAAAATGAAAATAAACTTGAATAGAAGTTGGAAATACAAAAATATAATTAAACCAATTTATGAAAAATATATTAAAAAAATTCACAGTCAAAATCAGCACCAAATACATCAGAAAGAAATTTCTCCAAGAACTCCGAAACCTGGAGAAAGTATAAAAAAATATAATAATTTTCCTAAAGAATATATTTAGATGGATGATGTTAGAAATTTAATTGCTAAATTATTAGTTATTCACAGCGAAGAAAATGCTGGAAATAAAAAATATCACAATGAAAAAGTTAACATTATGAATATGTTGAACAATAAATTTTCTGATTTTGTTGTTAGTAACCAGAAAGGAATTCCATATGTAATAAGAGTTTTACATGTAATTCTACACTCATTTTGGAATTCTGAACACCATGGAAAAGGTGTGATAAATTGGGCATTAAACAATTTAAATTTACCTCAAATGCATTTGCCTGGTTAAAATTATTTTGGACCATTTACAAAATTAAATGAAAGATAAGAAAGAGGAGACTCAGGAATAAATAAATTAGATGAAGCTTGCAAATATCGCGATATTGCATATAGCGATCATAAAGATTTAGAATCTCGGCATGAAGCAGATAAAATTTTGCAAAAGGAAGCAAAAGAAATTATGTTAAATAAAGATACTCCAATTGGAGAATTGCTACTGCTGCTGTTGCCTCAACTATGTTTACAAAAAGCAAATTAGGTTGGGCCATTAAAATGTTTTATTGATTATATATATGTATTTTTTAACGTATAAATGAAGATAACAAATATAACTTTCGATATTCCCTTTGAGGAATCAAAAGATTTGGGTATAGACAAATTTTTTACAGATGATCAAATTGCGAGGAAAAATAAACATTTGAAAGAAGGCAAATTTTCAAATTATCTTTATCATTGCCAACTGTCAAAAAGTTGGCCAAAGAAAAATCTGGAAGTGGTTTACATCATGGAGAAATTATTTCCATCGTACTTGCTGCTTTAGGTGCACTCAGTGGTTTAATAGGAGCAGGTAGTGCAATTGCCAGTACTGTTGATCGAGTTAATAAAAATAAAAAGAATTAGAACAACATAGACACAGTTTGGCAATGGAAAATAAAGCTGGAAGTGGTGTAGTTGCAAAAAAAGAGGAAGTCCAAAAAAATTGAATGTATACCCACTATATAGTATCGACATTTAAAAATATGTAAAAAAATTAAATATAAAAAATTTCAGAAATGTTTATGTGATTGACGAACTACCAAATAGAATGCTCAGAAATGAGTGTGCTGTGGTAAATTTAGACATTTCAGCAAATCCTGGTACTCATTGGGTCTGCTATTTTTAAAAAAATAATAATGTTTATTGTTTTGACTCATTTGGAGGCAATATTCCTATTAATTTAATTAATTATTTCAAAAACAGAAATGTTTACTACAATGATGATAGAATTAAGAATTTTGATTGTTATTTGTGGATATCTATGTTTAATTGTTTTATGTCTTTTTTTGAGATAATTTAAGTTTAATGATATAATTTCTATGTTATTAAATGATGGCTATATTTGGGAAACCATTAATCAAATCTTTAAATAAAATATTTTTGAAACTAAACAGTTTCGACTTACTGTGATAAACTTGTTGATTTGAAAGTTGATTAAAGCAAAGAAGATTCTGATAAAGAATTAGGTGTTAAATTACAAAATTTAAACCAATCTCATATATTTTATTTACGTGCAGAGTGGAATAAAATGATTAATGTTTTTCACTTAGATAATGATCAAATTTTCTGTACTTTTCTGATGGATTGTACTATTTATAAAATCGTTACGGATATTCTCATGTTTGATAATAATTTGACCGTTTACAAGAGTAATACAAAAATAGATCACAGCTATCCTTTGTTGTTAACAAAGGTGATAATTTAACTTTTAAAATAAAAAAAATTGGTATTCTCCATTTAATAATTATATGTATGTATGTATGTGTGTGTGTGTGTGTACATACATGCACGCGCACACACATGCGCATGCACACACACACACACAAAAAAAAGAATGATTAGTTCAGAAAAGTATATGCTCAATATGTAATTCTAATAAATCAACGTAAAAAAAATTGCCCGACGTAAGAGAAGGAATAATAAATTAATGAGATAAACGAGCACGAAAAAATTTTCCAAGAAGAAAAGTAATTTCCTATGGAATTGATGGTCTATGGCAAATTGATCTTGTAGAAATAGATACCGGAAATTTAAAAGGCATATTGCATATAAATAATTGTTACAAATATATTATGACAATTATTGATGTATTTTCAGTTTGCATTTGCTTTACCAATTAAAGATAAAACAGCCAAAAATGTAGCAATTGCTTTAGAATCTATATTAGTTCAAATATAACCAAATAATTTACAAAGTAACAATGCCTTTGAATTTTATAATATAATAATTGGTGAATTTATGCAGAAATATAACATCAATCACTATTCTACATTCAGTGAATTAAAAGCCAGTTGTGTGGAAAGATTTAATTGTACAATGAAGAATAAATTGTGGAAGAAATTTGCTTTGAATGGAAATTTTAAATTGATAATATTATTAGACGATTTAGTTAAAGAATATAACAACACAAAGCATAGAACCATTCACATGAAACCAATTGAAGTCAATAAGAAAAATGAAAAAAATTTTTAGACAACAAGATGTTGTGAATGTGATTACTAAACCGAAATATAAAGTAGGCGATATTTCCAGTGGTTTGAAAAAGGATATACAGCTAATTGGACAACAGAATTATTTACCATTTTTGAAGTTTTAAATTTTGATGTGCCAACTTACAAACTGAAAGATATCACAGGTGAACAAATAAAAGGCAACTTTTATGAATTGGAAATTATGAAAACCAACTATCCTGATGAATATTTGGTTGAAAAAGTTTTAAAAACGAAAGGTGATAAAATTTATGTAAAATATTTGGGTTTCGATAATTCACATAACTCTTGGATTAATAAAACATATTTTGTGAAAAGAAGCTATAGTCTAGAAAAACTAAACATCGCCATTTTGGCGGTGTCTAAATTATAATTTTGGGGCTACCCATATCTTCATGTAACCAATCTTGTAATTTTTCAGCCATTTCCATTTTAGATGTGGCTAGAAACTGAAAAAGACCTGGTTCATTAACAAAACGATTAGATTTTTGAATAGCATAAGTGCCTGTGTTTTGCCGACACCTAATTCATCATATGATTTTAAATATTTTTCTTTTATTTTATCTGATACAGCATCTCTAGGTCGTTTATAGCCAAGTAATCGAGCAATTTGATTAGCATAAAAACCAAGGATTATTCTTCCATCAATAATCACAAAAATTTGTTTACAATTGTAAGTTAGCTTGTTGGTAATTATGTGTAGAATTAGTCCATTCTTTTATAAACATGATTATGCACAAATGGAATTGGGTGAGCTTTAATAAGTGTTTTATATATATATTCTTTTTTTATAAAGAAAATGAAGAACTAAAGGATATAATTTTATAAAATATAGACAAAATTCTGTGATAAAAATTGTATTTTTTTCATTATATTTTAGATCCGGCATTTTGCCGAGTCTACTAATTGCTTATAATTTAACTTTATCTTCCACATCTACATGTTTTTCTTATAGCATCATCAGTGTCTTTATACCCTAATATTTCAGCAATTTGATTAGTATAAAACAAGTGTTATGTTCATAAAAATATAAAAAAAAGTATTAAAATCATACATTTTATTTTTATACGCAAATCTATTGTGATAAAGCAATAATCTTCGCCCCAACATTTTGAACTAATTTCTTTTAATTTTTTGTTAGACATATCGTCACCAACAAAATCATTATAAATGTGCTTTAAGTTAGTGTCATCTTGTCTAAATATACACAAAAAAATTTGTATTATCTCGTACCAATTTTTGGGAACTCTCGACTATGCCTGTGTAAGATAAAATACATCAATGTTTTTATGCCGACTTCTAGTAACATATTCACATATGACATCATGTTTTTCTAAGATGATATCATCAAAAATAATCAGTGAATCATTTTCATATTAATCCAGTGGAATAATTTCGTCATTGTTATTTTTAAAATGTGCCATATTTTCATTAAACTTTTTGGATATCACATCAAAGTTATCTTGTAACTGAATATATTTTGGTTGATTTAAACTTTTAGAGGAAACATACAGTTTATTAAAATAAAACCATTCTGGCATATAAAATAAAATTTATCATCAAAATAGTCTTTTTTTTCACAATTACTAGGCCCAACTATAATTGCTCTTATATTGTCAGGTAATAATTCGGCATCTTTATTTTTATTAGGAGTTTCTTGAGAAATTAATACACCAACACCCCAATCAACTTTCTTCATTTAATTACATCATTTTTGTAATAAATGGATAATAAAGTTTTCAAGTTAACAAACAATAGTTCTATACTGAAGAAGAAACTTCACTATGGCATCATCCATAGGGAAAAATCGATTTCATTAGTTAGTTATCATACAAAATTTTTAACACCAAATATAGACAATAATACTATAATTACAATAGAAAAAATGATTCCTGTTGTTGATATAAATGAAGCTATAACTATTCCTAGAGGTCACTACAATATTGAATCTTTAAAAGAAGCTATACATTCCATTCAATAAATAACATTGAATTAACAACAGATGATGTGAAAAATAGAATATCTATCAAATCTAAGTTTGATATTAAACTTGACAATCACTTATCTGATATACTTGGCTTTGAAAGAAATATAACTATTGAAAAGATAAAGTTGTCATGGGCACTAAATTGCCCAATTTTATTCCATATAAAACATCAATATTCATTGAAATTTGGCATATGGTATGTTCATAAAATATGATGAATCTAATCATTTGTAAACTGATATAATTGCTATTTTTCCAACAAAAACTATGTTTGGTTTTCGACATTACATTAGCTATGGGCCCCCATATCCAATTTTTTAATAGAATAAATAATGAATGTTTTAATCGTACTGTTTTAGAAATCAGAGTGACATTGACATTGTTTTAGTAACTAAAGAGGTTTTAAATCAATTGTGTCAATATTTTGGGAACGTGTTTCATCATTAATAAATTATAAAACTTTTCTTTGAAAATTTAACAGATACCAACCCCTCATTAATAAAATTACAAATTTTTATATCCATATGGCAGAGTGTCGATTTTATTTTCTAGTACAATTATTTTTTATCGCAAGGACTTAGTGCAATTTCACTAACTTCTACTGTATATATGGTGTGTTTCTCACTCATTAGATTCATTGTTCTATATTCTATTTTCTCTTTAAACAGACAATTCTTACGGTCCTCAAATGTAATTATCTTGTTAACAACACACTTCTTTACACCTTTTGATCTTTTATTTTCTTTTTTATCAACTCTATATGCATACATTTTTACTCTTAAACCAATAAATTCTTTCATTATTTTCCCTTTACATTCGTCTTTCATTTTACATATAACTTTCTTATTTATTTGTGGCATGTTATAGATATAGTCGTTTGGATAATCACTTGTATCAAATTTATCTAACATCGTCTTCATGTCTTCGTAGAAATCTTCTGTTTTTATGTTATAAATGTATGAATTGTTATCTTGATAACACAACTAAATTTTATCACAATATTTTGGGTTCATCACTTTATAATGGAAATCATACATTAATTCTTTCGATATGTCTAAAAGAGATATACCCACATAAATAGGCTTATTAAATTTTACAGTTGTTTTATTCATATGTAGAGCTGCAAGATTCTCATTAAATATAGTACTTCTTTTGAAATTTGGTTTTGATATTAATTTTGCAACTTTTTTCTACATCTGATATTAATCTTATATCTACTCTGTTTCTTGTATTTTCCATAGTTTTGCCAAACACAGAATTATTCATGAGCTTATAAAAATCTTTTTTGAAATTTTTTTTTGCATTAGTTCTCATCTCTGTATTAATATATTTCTTCAACCAACCAGAATGATCAAACGTCAATGTTCTATGTATTTTAGTGAGTTTTAATCCATTATTTAGACACTGTTTCAAATTGCGATAGTGAATTACATACTTTTGTTTATCATCTTAAGTTGTTAATAATTTAGATTGATTTGTCCTTGGAACTACCTTATTTTCTGGGCAAAATGGAAGATCTTTATGTAAATTATGTAGTTCTTGTGGATACTCTAAATCAACTTCTAATATATAACCATGTTGTGGATCATCTTTCAAATTTAATATTTTTTCACTCCTGAAATCTAAATCATATAATGTATGTAAACCCAATCAAAACCATTATATGGTAAATATTGAGACATTGTTCAACCAAATATTGAGACATTGTTCAACCATATCAATTATTCACATTGAGATAAGCTAAATAATTTGTTTCTTGATTAGAGATAAAATCATCTAAATATTAGTTATTAACTTTAACATATTGCTTACAACAATGTGCTATTCCACCTCTAATTCCTTTTTCAATCATTAAAATCATATCATAGTTATGTTATAAATCTAGTGGTTGTTTAGTCATTTTTAACATTGCTTCCCACAATAAACCTGGTTCTGTAAAATACCACGCAGGATCTAGATGATATGCATTTATACATGTGTTTCTAAAATTTTCGAATATATCTGCTAACAATAATACATCACTTTTTAAATATAAATCGTGATATTTACCAAGAATTTTAATATTAAATTGATTCCATACACATTTTGCATGTTCATAATCATCATCACTTTATCAGATTCGTTTAATTTGTTATAAAATTCACTCTTTGGTGGAAGTTGAGTTTCTTCAAATTTTTTAAAACTATCCATATAATCATGAGTGTAAACACCTTTTCTAAGTACTAAATCTACTTGTTCTTCTGGAATATGTTTTTGTGTGTATTTCATTCGATCTTTACTTAAATTCGATGATAATTTATCTAAACTACTGGCCATAAATTTAAATGTGTCTATAAATTTCCTTTTTATATTTTCTGTGTTTTTTCCCAAAAGTTATAAACTTTTCCTCATTATTTGCTATTAAATCTATATTTTGTTCATCATATCCTAACTCTTTAATAAATAAATGAGTATCATATCCAGCTATATTATGAAAATTAATTGTTACAAAATTTGGTAATTTTAATTTTAGATTACAATCATTTCATACAGGATTAATGAATTTTCCACTTATGTGATCATGATGATGCACTTTTTTACTGTCCTTCGTATATTCGCACTCACGTACAATACTTTTTTTAATTTAATATATAATTGTTTTTTCTGTTAGTGGATGCATTGGCTCAATTTGCGAATATATTTCACCTATTTCTTCTACTTCCCATTTTATTGATTGTATAAAAAATTTTATGTGCATTTGGACCTCGATATAGCAACTGGTGGCTTATGATCACCATATGCAGATAAAATATAATAGCAAAATCCAGAAGCTTCGTGTAATTGATATTTCATAGTATATGATTCATCATTCAATTTTAAATTAATGTTATTTATTTGATCATTAGTAAGATTATATTTTCCTTTGAGTACCCCCTTGTAAAGACCATTATCGATATTATTTTCTGTTAAAACTGGATATTTTTGGATCAATTAAAATTGTTTTTATTTCTCTTGGATTTGGCTTAGTTGTTGACATTTTCTTTAGAATTGATACAAAATCAGCATTTATTGCAAAAGGAACCTTCATATTGTATGTTTATAATTTTTGAAAAATATTTGCTCTCTTTTCAAAGGTAATTGAATTTTGACTGCTTAATTTTTTGAATACTGTATATTTACTTAATTTTTCTTGTGAATAAAAGAATTGAAGACACATATCACATATATAAGTTTTATGTTGCTTATAATTTTTTTGTGCTGCAAGCAGATTCGTTAAGTCTTTAATCCAACAGTAATGTGAGTTATCACCTTCTTTGAAATCTAGTTAATTTATATGCTTATCCTTTTATTTATTGTGAGCTTTAATGGATATACCATGGATTTCTTACCTTCATCTTCAATAAAGTATACATTTATAGATGTATCAATTTGATTTTCTATTAATTGGATATTCAAATTTATCTATTGCTTTATCGATATTAAGCCTCACATTTTTATATTTAGTTACTCTATCTGAATGGCTGTCTGCTGGAAATAATGCAGATTTTTCAGCCCAAAGGAAGCATTTTTGATCATTATTTTTAACTTTTATGCATGCTTTCTTATTCTTTATAAATTCAGGTAGTTCAATATATGATGCATCATTTAATGGATTATACTTATTTACAGCTAATTGTATTCCCATTATTCTAACTAAAGTCCATCCTGAACCTCTTTTTTGGAATTCAGAAAGATGTGTAATTATTTCTTGTATTATGCATTTATAAATTATTTTAATATCTCCTTCATTCAATATTGTATAATTTGGTGATTAAAATGTAAATAATTCTACTTGATTGTTTTCTTGCTTATTGATGTATAATTTAATGCTGGTTTTCAACCCTCTAAATTTTATAAGATGTTCGTGTATTTTCTCAAATACCTTATTTTTTACTGAAGTCAAAAAATGAATTGGTTGTACTAAATTAAAAGAATTTTCAATGTTATATGTTGATATCCTACGTTTAAAAGCTTTATTAACTAAGTAAGCTTCATTGGTTTCCTTATTTTGTTTATTAACGAAAACATTACTAGAATAAGGAAATATTTATTTCAATTTTTTTATCTTGTTTATATAATTCATTGATATCAGCATCAGATAAAGGTAAATTTGTGAAATTATTCTTTGTTATCCATTCTGTTACCCACTTATTTTTATCTCTAGGTTGTACGAAAACATTGGTAGAAAATGGGTATATTTCTTTAAATGGTTTTTTAGCTTTTGTATAGTTTATAGTGTAATTTGAAAAGGGCAAATTTTTAGTTTCTTTTTCTTTGTTGATTTATAATATATGGTACAATAGCTGCAATTAAATCAGCTTTCCATAGCCTGTGCAAATATTTAATTAAAAATCTTCTGTCTCTAATTTGTAACTCTCTCACTGTATTTTTACTCAACATATGATTTAACTCCGAAGCCTCCATATTTTTTTTATTTAAAGGGAAAACATTTTTAATTACAAAATTAAAAATATAAGAAAAAACAGTGGAACAGCATTGAAAAGGTGTTTAAAATGATTGGGAAATCATATTTAAATTCTTGTTAAGACAATAATTCTTAAGAAATTCACAAAAACTATTTTTACACATAGTTGTATGTTTATCTTTACAACTTTTACTAAAAGAAAATAATTTTATAGATTTATTCGCATTACAAACTGTACATATTTTTGTTGGATAATTCTCCTTTTGAATTTCATTTAGAATATCTATTGGTGTGTTGTGTGATTTAGTTTTTTTTATGGTTTTTGAGCTGTAGATTATAAATATATTTTCCACATTCCCATAGTACTTTCTCATTTTTTTTTAACTCATGATTTTCGTCATAGTCATTCATACATACATTTTTTGCATTTTGTTGTAAGTTTGTCTATAGTTGCTTTATGTGGATAAAATGAATTGATAGATTTTTCTCATTACATACTACACATGTCTTAGTTGAATAATCATATTGAATTTCATTTTTATTGGGCAATTTACTAATTTAATGCTTTTTGAGAGATAGTTTAGAAACATATTTTCCACATTCGCATAGTACTTTCTCTTTTTTTTTAACTCATATTGATTTTTGTCATATTCAGCACAACATTTTTTAAGTGTTAATGTGCTTATATGTAGTGATTTATGCATATGGAAACTTTCTATGTTTAATACTTCGCCACATTTTTTACATTGCTTAGATATGGTATTAGTTTCCATTGTATTTATTAAGAAAATTAATTTATTGAGAGAATGAAAAAATATTTTTCTTTAATAATTTGTTTCTTTGCAAATAACACAAAAAAAAAAATGGAATCTCTGCTCAACAAGTTGAACAATTCGCTTGAATACTTTAAACTGCAGGATCTATATAGTGATAAATTGTATGAAGCCGCAGATTTTCAAATTCATGAATCTAAGTTTGGTAAAAAAATTACTTGCATTCTAGATTGTAAATATGAAATTACATTACCTGATCGATATGTACTGCATTTTTTATTTAAATGCTTTAAAATTAATAAATGATAAACAAGTTTTTATAATCTATAAAGGCTTAAAAGAAATGAAAAATGGAAAATCTATACATGCTATTAAATTATGTTCTAATATTTAAATTCTATTGATTTTAATCTTTTCACTTCATTTTGCTTTATTTTGTCTTAAATTTGCTTGATTTAGATTGCTCGCTTTCAAAATTGCTATTTTAAGAAAACTTGAAAAATTGCTTGAAAAGCGAGAAATTGACTTGATTTCAGCTTAAAATTTAATGTTTTTAATGTTGCACAAAGCCTGCATGCTATTTTTGAAAAAAGTGGTAAATTTGCTTGATTTTGGGGTAAATTTGCTTGTTTTTTAGAATGCTTAAGTTCTTAAATTTCAAACCCTGATTTTGGGGCAAAAAACCTTGATTTTGGCCTCAAATTGCTTGATTTTGTGATGAAAATGTGGGGTGGTTCAGGACCGGCATTTTATATCTACTTCTAAGATTGTGACAAAATGAAATTAAATAAACAAAAATAGTTAAATAGCGTCTTATACTGTAAGCGAGGGTGACTTTGTGACACAGGATTTTTCACTGTTTTTATATTTCCTTCCATTTCAAAGATATTATTTGTAATGTTCATTTGTTCAATTGGCACCACTGAATATCTGAAACATCCCACTGAAATATGGGGACATTTAAATGTGATTTTTGTGTCAAAGTCACCCAAACGTGTCACAAAGGCTTACGGTATACGCTCTCAGAAACAATTAATCAAAACGTAGAAAACATGCACCACTATACAGGTTTTATATAAGTTATATTTAAGTTATGGCATAGATAAATACTGGTCATATAGAACACAATATATAATTGAATAAATCTTACATTGCTCAGGTGGAAAATAAAGGCATTATTTACTGCATGAATTCAAATACAAAAGGTAATGAGATATTCTAGTAATACTTATCACAATCATTTTCATAGACCTAAATATGATAATTAGATTTCTAAAAAAAATTTTAAAACAGAGCTTAATTTTAAAAGGCACACTACTGTGTAGATTGAGTTAGCAGATGGTCCACTAAATTCTCACTTTACCTAGGTTACAGGTGCCAGCCTACAGGGCACACCAAAGATTACGTGGAAAGTAAAGGCATGTAATGATCAGTGTATTAACTGGTCTACTCTTTAGAGTACGGGACTTATTGATAGGGTGAAGTGTAGCCTGACAAGTAAATTATTTAATTCTTTGCTACAGGTTGTGGTCTAAATTTTAGATGAACTTGATAGTCTCCTCATTACTTTGTAGAAGAGAAGGGAGCTCTACCCTTGTATAAATTTAGTACTGTAATTGACTTGTTTCAAGTGGCATAGATAATTATAGTTTATTTACTTTGCAAAGTTTTGTGTACAACTGTTCCCTCGTGTTTAGATGTTTAACCTTTGGAGTGCATGTCTTGTTCCGAATGCAGAAATATATTGTAGAAATTGTGTATGTGTATTACATGTAACTGTATGTGTTTCAATAATATCAATTACATTGAATTTTTTTTGTTCCAGTTTCCACTGAACAAATTGTCTGACCAACTGCGGGAAGAGATAGCACAGGCAGGTTTCACAGAGGCATTGACTTTCTCTCTGGTATGTTAAACATGCTTTTTTTATTTAAAAAAAAATTGTTTAATCTTAGTATAGGTCTTGTTTAAGCATTGTATGTTAGCAGCAGCATTAGTCTTGTCTCTCTTGGTCTAGTGGAGCTGGTTGCTTTGAGAAAATGTAGAGAAAACTAGAGTTTTAAACAAAGTCTTTTGAGGGTTTTTTATAACTTTACAGACGGGAGAAAAAAGAATATTCATGAAGAATGTGAATGTTCAAAATTATGATTAATAGGTAGATTTTAAGCAGAAGGAGAAACACTGCAAGACCATTTAGAGATACTGTAGAACCAAACTGTAACGAGGAGTATGTGCTATAACAACACATTCAATATAGCGACAAATGTTTTCGTTTCTTTTCTGCACACACATCATCATGTAGAGAGGCCAAAAGAATGTCACCTACTGTTTTCCCATCATAGAAGTAATGAATGAACAGACAGGGTTTTCAAGTAAAGTTGAAATGGAGGTATGGCCTCAGAAAGTGTATTTCATGCTAAGCACCTAAAGTAGGGGAGGTACCAAACAAGAAGAAAGGGTGCCCAAGCAAAAGTGAGCTGGAGATACAGTCACGAAAAGAGAAAGTGGAGTTTAAACACATAATTCAGTTCATCTGCCAGCTTTATACAGCTTTCTGCCTTGAATATTGTTTACATTTTAAACAGCGACAAATGTAGGTTGATTTTGTTTTCTGAAATAAAAGTGCTTGCAGTCGCACACTATAATGTGTTTTGTAATCTACATCATTAAAAATTGTTTAGCCAGATAAACGTAATATGTGTTGTGTGCGTTTACTGTTGAAGGATGGCAGATAAGTTGTCAGTGATTATTACTTGTTCTAATTTTAATAATTTTTATGTGAACAGTGGTCTTTAGTGAAAAATTTTACTGTAAGATTTGCTGCATTCTATTTCACAGTTATCTTGTGAGTTACCATATGTGCAATGACATTAAGAAAACACAGGCATTCAGGAAATAAGTGTAAATAACACTGCATGAAAAGATTTTACACAATAATTTTCTGTTATTACGATAATTCGCTATTGCGATAATTTATCTCGACATCGTCGGTTGTCATAACGAGGTTTCACTGCATTTAAAATACATACCTCAGATAAAGTTTTGCACTTCCAAGATTTCTGAGTTACTAGGTTGTTCATGGTCCAAGAGACAGTACGGGATGAAAGTACCACACTGTATACAGAATACCATGTCAGATTTGATGAATGTCTTTGTAATGTGCGTATTGTCCAAGCAAATATCTTTCACGTGCAGCCAATTTCAGATGGTGCAAAACTTTTTGATATGTGAACAATAAACATACATGCAAGAACACTAGACAGAACCCATTTCAAATAGACACTGACACATGCACTATGGGAAGAAATTATTTATGGAGGCTAAACACGTTGATGCATGATGGACTTCGACAGGTGTCACGTCACGTTGCAAAAGTGACTTTAGTGGGCGCTAGGCTAGTTGCACCCTGACAGCAGGTGCCTCTAATCTCTGTGCAGAATGGAAGTTGTAGCCAGTGTATAGTACTGGTTGAGTCACTTTCTAGCAGGGGACAAAGTTGGGCTCTGCGAGCACTATTTTCCGCTTTGGCGGGACTACTTGTTGTGGTAAACCTGGGCGGCGTATGGCCGGGTGGTAGCAGCTGTGCCAGCTGAGGCTCGACTGGTTGCATGCTAGGGGCTGCCCCTGAGGTGGATGTGCTAGTCGGTCTAGTTGTGCAGGCTTTGGTTGTCGATGAGGTATGTGGTTTTTGTGGTGTCCTCCAAAACCAAAGGTTGTCGAAACCCAGTGCGGTGTCCTAGCCACTGAGGTAGGCCTGAGCTATGGGTTGAAGTACCTCAGCAATTTTAGTAGGTGGTTCAAATGTAGCAGGCTCGTAGGGTGGCAAAAACTGGTATGGAGAGTTTGCGAAGTTTTGCTGCCTGCTCCCATGGACTGAGATACTCGAACCCGGCAGGAAGGCGGTGAAGCTCCAGTGGATATTTAGAGGCAGCCTTTGCCCGTTTCGTCATCTTATGAACACAGCCACTATGGTTAAAGGGCATGAGGAAAGATAATTCTACAATTGGACCTCGCAGAAGTGGGACAGTTGACGTGTAGGTTGTGTAGTGTGTGTAATGCGGCCGCCTGCCACTGTCGTATCTCACTCTCAAACTCCAGCATGAGGTACGGAGTTAGTCGAGTTGTGTAATAATGGTGACAGTCCCAACACGGGGGGGGGGGGGTCTGATAGAGTTGGTCTTCCCGGACCCAGAGATATACCCCCTTGACACCACTAGTGCGTAATGAGAAGAGCATACCTCAGACTGGCAGTCCAGCCCCTAAGGAAGCGGTATCCTAATATCATGTCTCTACCGTTCACCATACTGGTGCAGTGAATCGTTGGCCTTCCAAGTTTGTATTGTTATTGGTGTTAGGTGTTTTGATGGAAAGAATAAAATCCCGGTCACCTGCGGTCCCTCTTACGGGCCTGATGTTTACGAGGAGAGGTACTATGACTACAGGAGCGATATTTGTAAGTGAGCTAAACTGTGTTTATTTCTTTTAACAGAATCAAACAGTATTGGTGAATATACTACCTCCGATCCACGTGAGGTTATAGAAGTTAAACACCCTATGTGAATACAGGTGAAGGCGACCTGTTCCTATGCTAACAGGATTGGTAGTAAAAGTGGCAATGGAAACAACTCTGACTTTAAACTACACTACGAATTTTGTCCAGAAGGGACCAGTATGTGTCTGTGTTTGCTATGATACAAAACTTGAAGTGAAGGATCTTCGGCACCCGAAGGTACGGTGAAGTCTTGAGGAGCAGAAATGTCATCGGCACCACTAGGACATGGTGAAGACCAAGATGGAGAGTTGATGGTTCCTGCGGCACCAAAGGTGCAGTGATGGAACAGGACAGACCTCAGTAGCTTGAAGGCTGGTCAAGAGTCTTGGTGTAGCCCTCTATTTATACAACTGGCATAGGGGGTTGTCCTAGAGAGGTGGTAGCAGCTGCAAAGAGCGTGACGAAGATCTTCGACATGTGATGTCAGTGGCGGGTACTGGATCCAGGCTCGTGCCTTGGCGATCGTACTAGTAGTGGCATCTAGCAGCACACTGCTGTACTCGGTTGATCTCGATGCATGCCTTTAGTGGCTTGGCCAGCGAATAATTATATCTGGCGTGGAGCACTGATCTTTTGCCTTGGGTAGAGGAAACAGTTCCTGATGTTTTGTTGGTAGTGGCAAAATCAAACTCCTTTGAAAGGGCTCCAAGTTCGTTTGTGCTGATGAGTAGAAGTCAATTTAATGATATTTAGAAAGACGTCACACGTCAATTTGCCCCCTCTCCTCTGCGACATAGACACATCTGGGCGAAGGAACGAGAAAAGAAAAAATTATTTTGAGGGAATGTTGAACTGTCCCCTCAAGAACATTTTTTTTCTCTCTCCATCAGCTTCTGTAATGGTCCTTGGTCAGTGCATTTTCTCTTGCACTCCCACTACTTCAAGTGATGTAGGCAAGCTGCTCAGGGCATGTTGTGGCTGGCCATGATTCATTCATGAAGTGGTGGAGCAGGCTAGGCGTTAGTGTCTGTCTTGGTTACCTAGCGAACACTTTTTTTTTTCTCTCTCTCTCTCTCTCTCTCTCTCTTGCGTAGCCGTGCTGGCTGCATGTAGAAATGTAACGCCTTCTTTTTGTGTAAAGAGTGTCGCGCTGGATCTCCGGTGTCTGTAATAATGCATAACCATCGTTTAGAAAGTGTGCCGCCCTACAGATCAGCTGGAAGGCTTGGGTGCGAACAATATGGTTAATATTTTTTACCTGTGGAAAGAAGCAAGATATGGTGGACGGCACATGGAATAAAACCGACCCCTGGGAAAGAATTTAATTGTAATAATCAAACAGCAGAAGTTGCCTTATGCCCCACTCACAGAAGCGTATTTTCTTTAGCTAATCTGCTGTGGCCACCTGGCGCAGGTAAAAAAAAAAAATAGAAATCCACCACTGCCTTTGGTCTTCTTATTTTGTTGCACAGCAGAAAATTCTGTGTGTAAAGTGAGCTACAGGGATTTGTCAGCCGAGACCTTACGGCATCTCGTCTGAGCAGCTAATAGTTTTTAAATATATTATTTAAAATAATATTTTTTTCTAAAATTCCCATTTTTATTTTGTTTATTAGCTAAACTGTTTTCACAGATAATGTACAGCTCTTACTATTCTCAGCACAAAGTTTTATATGGTTAGAAGTTGTATTTTATTGATGTAAATGTCAGAAACCGCATCTACTGAAATCCCGCATGTATGGTAATTTCTTGGCAGTTCCCTGAATAACGATAGATCGAGAGTCGACTATATTCAGCTAACATTACAGTAGTTGTGAATTATAGTGGTTGTTGTTACTAGTTGCATGTTAGACAACATATTTTTTCTAGTGTTCCAGTGATGATGTGGCAACAAAGCTGAAAAAAAGTATTCAAGATGTTCCAGCTGTGCATATCTCAAATCCTAAAGCTTTGGAGTTTCAAGTTGCCCGTACTACATTACTGCCAGGGGTGTTGAAGACCATTGCAGCCAACAAGAAAATGCCGCTGCCTCATAAGTTGTTTGAAGTGTCGGATGTCGTGCTGAAAGACAGCACTGCAGGTATGTTATGTAGCTAAGGTACTGGTAATTGTTGTTGTTTTGCTATTTCTGTACTATAAAGCTTGTTTTATCAGCTTGGGTGTATTGTATCAGTTTGTTTTCTGCAAAGTAACACAGTGATAAAAATATGCTAATACAAATTCAAGAAATTCTGCATAATCAAAAATGGAAAAGAGGAGTGGAATGAAAGATAGTGAATTTGGTGAAACAAATTTCATATTATTACGTTAATTACGAAATATGATTGAACTTAAACAGCATAAATTGTCATTATTTCCAAATTCATAATAATATTTTTATATGTAGCTAGTCATAATTGTCTTTTAAGGTAGATAAAATAGGATTATTATTATGGTTGTCTTTGAAGCAGTTGAAGCAACTAGATACATAAGCCCTAATGGAGCAATCAGTTGATAGTAGAAATTGCTGAGACTCTTGCAGTAAGTGACCCATCCATCCGCAGATACATTATTGGACAAATTGGCAGTGCAGTGCTAATGTTACTTTATCCAAATGTTGCATGTATTGTAACTTTCCATGTCTGTTATGACCATCAGAAGTCAGTAAGAATTTGATTTAAAATTAAAGATTTTAAATATTGAACTCTTGCATATCTGGCACCATATTTAATAACGATTGTACTCATTAATGAGACAGTGTTTATAAATATTTCAAATGATGGGAACTATGTACATTTATAGTCAAGTAATTACCATATTTACCTAAACTCGAAAGAAGGTGTTTTTTTTTTCCTCGTTGCAAGGATAAAAACTTTTAATTCGTCTTGCATTCGAGAATTCCTTCAAGTTGACTATTTTGACAGTCATTACCAGTGCACTATTTACATTTCTGCAGTGCTGTATGTTGCTATCTAAGTCACTAATCATTTGTGTATTCAATTTCCCATCAGATAAAAAAAGTTAACTTTACACACACGTAAATACGAAAACATATAATGTGGCACATGGAAAGAAAATAGGTTAGCCTAACAGCAGTCATGCTTTGTTTTGGTTGATTTTGGTAAATTTACTAGAGAAGATGTGAAACCTGAACTAGGAGTAAAACATTTATGAGCATGCACATATTGATTACCTTAGTGCACTATTTCTCCACTATGTTGCGTGTGCAGCAACAATTATCTTTTCTTGTATCCAAGAAGTGTTGCACATGTATGTTAACCTATGAAAGATGTATAATTTTGTCCAAAAACTCATGTTTTTGTGGGTGAAATATGCTAATTCAGAGTAAATGAAAGCAAAGAACATCAAATTATATAGTAAAAAAAAGTGTAGGGCATACCAATTGTGATAATTTTAAGTTCATAGTTGTTAGATATGCCAAAGCAAGTACAGTCAAATCTCAACAAAATAACCCTGGTAATAAAGATTCTCTCAAAGTAAAGAACAGATTTTGGGAAACTGTAAAATAATTTTATTTAACAATGGAAGAATTTGAAGAAAACAGGCCAAAAACTAAGTTTATTGTATTTATTTTGGTTGCTAACTGTCAAAATTTTCTTTGCCACTACTGCTGTATCAAATTTGACCTGAGTGGAGGAGGGGGAGATCTAAAAATATACATCACTCACTAAACACAACTATCTGCCATTCCAATCAAGGTTGCCAATGTTTATTCACATGTGTGCACCTACTGGCCTGCTGCTATTCAGTTACTCTCCAGAGTTGCCTAGTCCCGAAGCGACCCTTTGTGAGGTCACATAATAATAAAAACACTGGGTTGAATTCTTGAAAGAAAAAATAAAGAGTGACTATCTGCATTTGGCACTGCTGTGAAAAAATATATTATTAAGTTCATATCCAAATACAACATTAGTTGTTTTTTTTTATTTTATTTTTATTTTGTATTTGAAGGTTATTAAGACAACAGATGATGCAAGAACTTTGTGTAGTATTAAAAATAAAACATGATGCATTTATTTTTAAGAGCTATTTTCTGGAAATTCAGTACATAACAGGAAACTAATATTCCAAGCTGGGATAGCCACAAAGTTGCCACTAAGCATCTTTCATAGTTAAGAAAAATTAGAGGCTTAAACATTTGCATGTAACAGCAAGAGGGGAAGGGAAATTAGGATTATTGTCCTTCACCTGATAGAGGATGAGTAAATCAGTATTTACGATCCTAGAGATCCTCAAAACAGCAGACATGAACACACATTGCTTTCGGAATTAGCATAAATTAGCATGAATTAGCATAAAATCAGGGCTGCTAATGAGCCTGAGAATCTGTGCATGGGGATGTACCCATGGTGATACATGGTGATTAGTAATATGTTTGCTTAATAGTACAAGAGCAAACAGCTTGACAAATATATAATTTATATTATATTTATATTAACTTAAATAATCAACCATGTCCAATGTGGCAGAAATTACATACGTCTCTGGTGAATAAACATTCAAGTGAAGTACCCTTAAAAACATAATACAGTATAAAATTAATAATCACTTGAACAACAGTATATTTTATACTGCAGACACTGACGTACAAAGTTAACGTTATTCTGCTACTTTCATCCCGGACATAACTGAAGCCACTTTGTATTGAAATTTACTTGTAGCAATACTGTAATGCACCATGCACATTTGACCTAAAAATCAACCTAGTAATATTTATTATTTACTTAATGTCCAGAGGTAAACATTTAAAGAAGGGATGAAAACAAAAATTATGTGCAGTTCCATGATGAATCTTTTAATTCATTAATAAGATTTTTGATGGCCAACATTAGCTTGCAATTCTATAACTTCAGCTATCAATATAAACCTGAAATAATCGTAGCACAAAAGAAAGAATATAGGGCCCTGAAGTGCACTCCTTACATTATATAGAAATTAACTTTGAATAACAAACTTCATAATTTCTTTTTAAATTGGCAAACTTCAAACTCATTAACTTTCCATTTAAAAAAATATGTTTTTGACATAAAGGCAAGAAAATATTTCCTTTACTTTGAGATGTACATAGTTACTACATAGTGACATGATTACATGGTCATGTGGTCCTGATGATCAAATGAGAAAAGAAATAAGTCCACATAACACTGACACATGCCAGCATGCTGCGCAGCACAACTGCGCTCTCTACGGGTGACTTTGTTCCATCTACAAGTGACCCTTCACTTGGGACAAGTCATAACAGAGGAGAGCGAGACAAACGTATCGAGCACGGAGATTCCACTAGCCTGGACATCTGAATACGTAATTGTAATGAAGTTAAGTAATTACAATATACACCACCTGCCCGGTTCCCTACATGCAAGTGCCACCCCGACGAATAGAATATTTAATTTTGGAAATCCACAACTCTTCATGTTAGGGCGGAAGAAGTTCCAATCAACCCCCGAGATGGTAGCACCCCGTGGCCTTGTGACGTCAGGGCCAGCCAACCTCTGGCATAGGTGTTTTTATTCATCACCGCCTTCAAGCAGGGAGATAAGAAATGTTCGACGCTCCAGCGCTCTGAAAAACTTCCCCCTGCGTTGGAAGGCTACGCTACCTCCCCGAACCCCAAAGAACTGCTGATCGGCAGAAATTAAGTATAAATAGAGGTCCACCACCGTGGTCCAGCGAGAGACGCTGGGCTCGCTGGCCGAATAGGATCGCGAGCCCAACCCAGTCTGGAGAAGATTCTCCTCCCTCTCCAGAGCCTGCACCAAGGCTTGGAACTCCATCCACTCTAACCAGCAGCTTGGGCAGGCCGCCAGCACTCCAGCTCCTGCAGCTTGGGTAAGGCTCGTCCACACCAGCCATTACTCACCAGACGGAAGATCCTATCACCTGTACCCAATACCCTCAACCTTAAGTCAACTTCCTTTGACTCCCGCGGTAGCAGGTCGGTATGCGATTAACATTCCCCTGGAGACTTCCCCTTAACTTCGTCATATGCTGTGAATTGTGAATTTAGATCATTTTTGCTATTCCTATTTATTCCAGGCTTGCCTTCGCCTGTCGAGACTTAAGTATTGGGTTTAGTATTTTATATCTTTTTCTTTTATATTAATTTAATCGAGTGATGTCCTCATATTATTGCTTTTGTTTTACGTAATAAATCTCACGTAACTCGTACTTCTTGTGTGTCGCCTACAGTGATTGTAGAATAGCCTCCTTGTCAGTTAGTGAGTTCAGTGCATAACAACCATGGTGGATTTGGAACCGCCAGAGGCGATGAGAGAGACGCGCCTTAAATAGATCACTCCCCGTTAATAATCTGCTAGCCATATCAAACCCTGTTGAACTGCTACGTGTAGAGCCAGCAGAATCACCTGTTTGCTATTACTTAGTGGTACCAATGACACATGAAGGTCCCCTTGATCATTTGTTAGGTTGGTGCCCGCCTGAAAACATTGGACAGGAAGACGTAGCTCCGGAACCCACTGAGACAGTAGTGTCCGTGTCCGTTGATATACCGGAAACCCCGGCTACTCCCGTTCAGGTCACCCCAGCTCCTTAGAGTATTGTACAATTAGCTTCGGGCAGATCGATTCGGGTTCGACACCTGACAGTGGAAGCCGTACCTAATGAATGCGCCATAAGATTAGCCTCAGGGAAATTTATTAGGGGTTGACTCCCTCCGAAGGTCACCCCTAAACCATGTGGCAAAACCCAGGCTAATTTTGTTCCAGCACGCGGACCGATGAGGCTGCTGCAGATAAACCCAGTCACCCCAGCCAGATCAATCATTCCCACAATCACCCTTGATTAATCACTAGCCAATTCATTCACCCCCTGTTGGGACTGCTGGCGTCTCACCTATTGACAGCCCTGGTTATGTGAGCAGTAAAACTTCCTGGATGGGAGCTGATTTCAATACGCCTCACCCTGGGGTTTGATTCTCGTCTCCTCCGCCGGGACAAAGAGGGCAATCAGTGTACTCACCCCTTAATTCGAAAGAACCGAGAAGTTCGGCATGCGTCAACACTTAGCTGAGAATATCAGTGAAAAAGTCCTCTCCAGGTGTGGGCAGAAACTAGGAGATTCCTACTTGCTCCAGGCAGTAAACAACATTACTTGAATGCAGTGGGAGCCCAGCAAGTACTCGTCAAAAAATGTAGAGCTTAAATTTAAGAGTCCCTTTTGAATACCACTTAAAATTTAGACTGAAACTGAGACCTGAATCTTGAAATCTTGGATAGGGGTTAAACTCAGGCCTCAGAGGTGAAATCCAATCTCTGAAACTCTTTAGAACAATTAAAATAAAGCATAAAAAATTAATTAACAACTTATGTTTGTGATAAACAAACGCAGCACATACAACCTGAGTACTTAGTACTGTGATGATATGTATTCACCATCTTGAAGGGAAGAGAAGAAACTGCATGTTTTGAAACTTGAAGAACTGAAGGAAAACACTAATTCTTAAACTAGTCACTGCCTATGAACTTTACTATACTACATGAGGTAAAAAATTCAATTAAACATTAGGGAGCTATTTTGCAAGTGGGAATCGTGCCGGACGATGCTGTTGGTCGGTGGGCTTTCATGGGGATCTCCCGTTTCCCCCGCCCCTTCATTCCGGTGCTGCTCCATATTCACTTCAATCACTCTCATTGACTTTCAAGACTTTGCTGTTAAGAGCCGCCCAAATCTCTTCACTCACTGGGGAGCTATATTCCTACAGAGACCTCCCTGTAAAGAGGAGCACATGCCATAAACATCATCATGCTTTCAAGTTCATGCAAAGAGTTACCCAAAAGGTAATTACTGCAGCGGAAGGTTACTAAACTTGTGTATTACTCTGGGTACAAAGTAACAAGAAATTTAATTTGGGCTTCACTCATAGAGAGCGCTGGAGGTACCAAAACGGCTCACAACCATAACACAAATGTTCTGCTGCTAGAAACACAGATATTTCACTTTTGGCAACAGATGCTGTCAAGGTACAGAGAAAAGGGTCTCACACCTCTGTAATGCAAGCTCTGCAATGTATATCTGGTGCTTTCTGAGCTGTTTGGAGCTGCCAACAGGCCTCCAACCAGGCTGGGAAGCAAAGTTATCTCTGTACTGACTTCCAATGCTTGAATACCTGACAGAAATTAATTCTGAAATAACTCAATTGCCCTAAAATTGAAATTAAATCGCAATTACCCTAACATGACTGAAATACTGACACAATTAATTTGGTCAAAAAATTAAAATATACGAAATTGGGTAAAATCTGGAAAATAATGTGTCCCAAAATTTAGGAAAAAATTTACAGTTATACAGGGAAACGTTTTGCTTACAGTTTACTAGAAAATATGACTGTATTCATTGACCAAATTATATTTTTTAATGGTATGTGTGTTCAGATTAAAATTATTTCTCAGAACTGAAGATATGAACACACATTACAATCAAAATTAGCATTAAAACAGGGCTGCAAATCTGTGCAGCACCGGAGACGTTATTTTTACAGCAATTTTTAGCATTAGGAAATAACGTACATTTTAAATGTGGCTTCCTTTAGTGGGTTTTGCTTTTAAAAAATGTTAACAATCTCAGCAGTAAAACTCCTGTCTGCTTAATTTTAAGAATTCAAATTCCAGTTGTAGCCAATTGAAACATTTTCTGGCATGCCTGCAACTGCATGAAAAATGTTTTGTCCTACTTTGTCTGTGTGCCTGTTGACAAGTACTAGACTAGTTGGCATTCTTGGGCAGTTTACACCAATGACTGTGACTGTGACACTGTGCATTACATGACAAGTGTGCCCTTTTCAACATGTCCGTTTATCCTTAGTGTTACGTATATTTATATTTTCACTGATATATGTATGGATTAAAATAAAAAAATTATTGATTAACAAATTATACTTAGTTTGATTGAAATTGTTTCAAAAGCAGCACATTCATGTGTGCATTTTTTGCTATAAAATTTATGTAACAAAATTTTTAAAATGAAATTGTGAAATTTTAATGACGAAATCAGTTCATTTTATTTATTTAGGATGGAAATTGATAGCATTTTCAACTCTACAAATACTAAATATAGTAAGCAAACTATAATAAACTAGTAGGTAGCATAACCAGCATTATTCAAGCTAAACTAGTCTCCATGTGTTAAGCTTGTAGCAAGCGTGATTAGTTAAGACTTGCTGTAAGCTTGCTCTGGCAAGCTGGAAGTATAATTCAAGCCATCTCCAAGCTTGTCATTAGCATGTGCGTGCCAGTAGCGATAAATTAGACTTGAATCAAGCTTAAATCACACATGAAATGACAAGCTGGCTCAGCAATGCAAATTCAAGTCAAATGGCAAGCTCGCCACAATCTGACATGCTGTTTGGGACAGGACAGGAAATATTTACAATGAAATGAAAATATAAATATGACAATACTGTATGTTCAAAATTCAAATCACAGGGAACTACTGTTGAATTACTCAACTTTGCTACAGTATTTATTTCTGGAAATATTTAATTTAAGTATTTTATTTAAAAAAATGGTTTACTAATACATATTGATATTTTGATATACGGAGTAGTGATACTTTTACATTGATATATAAATGTAAAAATATAAGGTATATTCAATATATTGATACTTTATATATCAGTATTTCAACTTTCTAATCCGATCCCTGGTTGTAATATCTCATTCTGCACTATTAAATGTCTTTCCAATGAGCAGTCAATCATGCAATTAAACATTTTAAAAATAATTTAAACACTAGCTAATGCAATCTGTTGCTCAATTCAACTATTTTTAATGCTGCATGTGTCAATTTTACACAATTATTTTGTTTTTTAGTAAAATGTTTGCTTATTTTGCATTTTCAAATAATTAAAGCTCCTTTTGTGAAAATTTACACCTTGCGGAAAAACCGGTGTTCCTACTTATTTTTCCAATTTAATGTCATTAAAGCAAGGATTCAGAATGCAAATAAATTTACAATTAAGTAGGATTGTGCTAATTTGACTTTTATGCTCACAAAACGAAAAAGAAAATGTTTATGCTCACAAAACGAAAAAGAAAATGTTTTGTATTTTCGTGAAACTAGAAGGAAAATGAAAAATTAATTTCATAAGAGCATAGCCTTAACAAAAGATTAACAAGTTTCATAACTTTTTAGCAAGTTATTCTTTATAATAAATTTTTTGCAAAATTTAACCAAAAAATTGTAGGATATGGAGTATTTGCCACAGGAGTTTTTGTGTACTTTTATATTTACATTTTTTTGTAGTTATTTTAGTTATAAAATAATTAAAACATTGGAAAAATGATTTAGAGACAAAACTTTCCTTTGCTGCTTCACTAAATGAACATTTATTAAACACCTAAATATTGATCAAAATCATAGATTTTTCATTTCGTTACAACATTCGGCAACCAAATTTCTTACCAAAACGAAAATGAAAGTTTTAATTTTTCATTTTTGTTACGGTATACAGAATATTCACACAACCTTACAATTGAAATGCTAAGACTTGCATCATGTCATTAACGAACACAAATGAACGTTATCATAAAATGCTACAAAATTTTCAACCATTCGTTTAGAAATTCTGGATTTAGTATTGTCTGTGGTGAACACTAGTTTGAGATTGATTTTGTTTGGAATTCTAGAAGTTGGTGTCAGAAATGAGCGAAGACTGTGTGCAGTGAATTGCAACAAGTCTCCTGGTTTTGAGATTGTTCATGGTCTCCTGGACCGTGTGATGCAGCTTCTGGAGGTACCAAGAAGCATAGCTAAAGACAGCTGCGGCTTCTACTTGAGAGCAGCAGATGGCAAGTCTTTTTTTTATTAATACTTGTATTATCCTTGAGTATGTTTATCATTCAAGAAAAGCAAGTCTTAAGTTGGGGTGAATTTTTTAAGTAATTAGTTTAAATGAATTTGGCTTAACTGATGTAACTTATTAATCAGTGGTGACTTGCAGGTTTACAGAAAATTATATTCCAACTTAAGCATTATATGTATATGTGAACTTCATAATGGATTTGAATATTGTGCTGCAGGATAAATTACCATATTGTCCCGAATATAAGTCGGCTCGCATATGTTAACATATTAATTTTAAGGTTCTGGAAAAAAGTTTGGGCTAGGTAAAAACAGTAGGTTAATATAAACCTTAAGTTTCAGTTAATTTTTCTCAGTGTCATTAAAAGCTTTCTAATCACATTTATTCTTTTTATTTATACATAAAATATTTCACAAATAAAAGGTAAAGAATTAAATACTGAACGTAGGTCTTGTACATTTTGGTAGCAGTTAATTTTAGTTACCTATTTATCATCACTGGCAGTTTCACTCTTTTCACCTCTGATTTCACCTTCAATTCTGAGGTGCCCGCATATAGGTAAAGTTTTTAATTTTTCCACAAAAATTTTGGAAAATATTACCAACTTATATTCAGGACAATATTGTGACACATGATGCCCTGTCGACTAAGCGTTTGTCAAATGTAGGTGGGAGAGTAATTTTTATTCGGGTGCTATGTCAGGCATACCCTTGATTTGGAGGGTTCGTTAATCAGTTAATCTCAGTGTGGGGCTGATTCTTTCCCTGTGTAGAGTACTGGCCTGGTAGCTTTTCAGCAGGGCACGAAGTATGGTTCTGCTAGTACAATCTTCCATTTTAGGCTCTGACTCAGCCTTGGGCAGTATACTTGGGTGATGGAGATTACTAGTGCTAGGACGAGCTTCTAGCTGACTGACTGAATGCGAGGATGGTCCTGAGTGTTGAGTTAACTGGCTGTGATGCGTGGTTCGTATCGGCAGGGACAGAGCAACATACGTTAGGTAGGCTACAGGTGTTTGGCTGGCTGATGAATTCCACGAGCCATGGGTGAACTTCGTTACTCAGGTGTGTAGGTGGCTGGAATAAGTCTCGTGGGACTTCCGATGTGACTGACATGAGCAGATGTCAGAGTGCTTGAGCTTGGTCCTTAGACGTGAGCTGTCCTAATGTGGTTACGGGGGGGGGGGGGGGGGGGTCAGCTCTTGCAAATACCCAGAGGAAATGAGCACCTGTTTTACCTTCTCCTTAAGACCACTGTGCCTGGTGAAAGGCATCTGGAGTCACACACATTCTCATGTCCGTGAGATGAAAAGCAGAGTTTGTGGTTTTTCTCTACTGCGTAGAGCCACGTGATCCGCTGCAGATGTGTGGATAACCAATCTCAGTGCTCGGCGCTAAGGCACTGTCAGTAGAGAAAATTAGGCCTTGCAGTCTGCAGTTTCACACGTAGGTGTTGGTTTTGTCCATGTCTTCCCAGTCTAGGTAACGTCACCTTCGGCACAGGTGCAATGGAAAGGACAAGCACCAGATTGACAAGCGAGTCCAGAAACCATGTACCTGTGTAGGCTCCGCCATTCTACATACTGGAGTATGTAAAAAGGTTGATGAGGGAGCTGAAGCTCTCAGCCAAACAGCAGTCTTGAAGGTGTTAACCTTGTTGACTCGTAGACTGCTGAATTATATGCCAGGAGAAATACGGTTACTTGGAGTTCTAGCCCTTTCGGTTGTCTTTCACAAAGATCACGAGATACTGTTCCAGTGTACAGGTGAGCCTCTTGACTATCCCATGTGATGCATGATGTAATGCTGTGGTTTGAGTTTTCTTGTTTCTTCATTCCTAAAATTGTCACCACCTCTTGGAAAAGAGTGGATTCAAAATTTCACACTTGATCTGAATGAAGCTCTGGTGGCATTCCAAACCTACAGATAGTATACTTTACAAGTGCAATAGCTCCAGTGCCAGCATCTTTGTTTGGAACTGTTTTTACCTCAGGCCACTTGGTAAATTAGTCTTGTTACCAGAAGGTATTGATTACCCCTCTTCGTGACTGGTAATGGTCCAAGAATGTTCACTGCTATCCTCTAAGTTAAGTTCTGCCTCAATATTGTATTTTGAGACCTCATCCCTTAATCCTCAGACCATTCCGTGTGCTACAGGCATCTCACAGATGGCACCACTTAACATTATCCCAATAACGGAGTCAGTAGAATCTCAAATGAACTGTGTTGAAGGTCTAATCTAAACCAAATGGTAGGACCAATTGTTTGTGCATGTTTTTCCCATCATTGCTTTCCCAGTTCTTCAGTACAAGGGAATTCCACTGTGCTGAGTATGCCTTGACTGTTGGGCCCAAACTCAATATCTCCTCCCATCGTAGTTGACATCGAGCTTCTTTCCACTCTAGTATTGGAGGTTGGGTGGGTTCACTGTCTTTCCTAATGCCCTCATCAACCCATATTGGTGAATCATTGAAAGATAGAGAGCCTTGATTTCTTGTCTTCCTTGCCTGCAATCATACACCACTCTTTTCCTCGTGGCGTTCACAGTGATGATAGAATGGTTTGCATGGTCGCCTGGAAAGTGATCTGGATTTCTGTGAAGGTGTTCAGACCTGTGATATATTTCAAAGTCATATTCTTGCAGATACTGTAGCCACTGAATGATATGACCTTCAGGGTTTATGAAATTTTAGTAGCCAGCGTAATGAAGCATGATCAGTTCTCAGGATAAAATGTCTGCCATAAAGGTAGGGGTGAAAGTGTGCAGATGCCTTCACAACAGCCAGAAGCTCCCTGTGTGACACATAATTATTTTTCTCAGGCTTGTGCAATACATTGCAGAAGTATACCTTGTAGAAGTATTCTAGTGGTCTCTCCTTTCGATTCGGAATGTTGAGATAACACAAATACAATTCGACATCACTAGCATCAGTATCGAGGACGAACTCACTCTCACTACTCGGGAAGCCCAGGACTGAGGGCAGTACCAGAATTTATTTTAGTGTATTAAAAGCAACGTCACATTCAGTGGTTCAATGAAACTTTCCTCTTGCCTCAGTCAATCATGCAGTAACTTCGTGATAGTGACAAACCCGGATACAAATCAGTGGTAGAAAGCACATAAGCCCAGGAAACTTAGGGCTCAGTTTTGTCATTTGATGGAGGCTAAACTCTTTTCTCAGGGACTATTCCAATCCCATGGGCCGACACTGTTCCAAGAAATTTATTTCATTTGAAAAAGGTGGCATTTCTTAGGAACCAATTTCAGGTTGCTGGTGGCTACTTCTGAAATATCCTTGGGAAAGGGTACAAATATTTCTTGGGGGCTTATTCTGAGTTATTTGTTTTGTTTTCTGTCTACCAAAATATTATTTGTGATTACTCAAATTTTTGTTTACTAATGAAAGGAGCTATTGTAAGCGCATTCTAGTGTTCGTTTGACGTTACTATGTTCTATAAGAAACTTTAAACGATAACGAAGCCCTTCAGGCTTTCGTTAACAAGTTTTATTATAAAAACTTGGTTGGGTGTGTGTAACAGATTGTTATTTGGAACTGTGAAAGAAGAGAATCGTGAAGTAATGTGCCTTCATGCATTACAAAAACATAGAAATATATTTAGGAAAAAATATTTTAAAAGCACCCTTTAACCGTTTTGGTTTTAATTAGTGAATTATGTCAAAACAGCAGTGTAGGCTGGTTATTGTGAGAGTATTTATTATTTTATTACAGATGTTTATAATGAAATAAGAGAACATAAATACTGATTTATTCAAAAAATTTGCTTTGAACAGTGTAGTTTGCAAATTAACCCATAGGTAGCGCTAAACTTCAAATAATTCTTGTTGGTTTACAACAAAATTACTTTCTCTTGAAAATAATTGAATAAAAATTCATATATTGATATTAATACAATCAACTAGAAACACACCACCATATAGTTTGTTGTCCATCACTTATTTTATAATCTTGGTATTGTAAATAAATGAGGAAACATCTTGTTCATAAATAGATTGCAACCAAACAGCAAAATGGTGATTGAGAAAAATCTTTGTGCATGTAACAACCAAAGTTCTATCTGCTCTCTCCTCTCTCACTCATGCACATGCACGCACGCACATGCATACACACAAGTGCACACATATGCACATGCACACACATTCACATGTGCACATGCACACACTCACAGACACAGAGACACACATACACACACATGCACGCGCGCACAAAAAAAATTAAAGCATATTTATGTGTAATCTATCACACGTCCAGCCGAAATAGAAAATAATATGATGGCAATGTTTTCAGCAAATTTGACATACTTGACGAATGAAATATATCTTTTTCCTAGAATATATTATTTATTTAATACTAATATGTAAAACATGCCAAAAACAAACAAAATATTTTTATGGCTTTACTGCTTTTGTTTATTTTTTTTTTTAAGCTTAAGTGTTTATACTTTGTAAACAGACTCTGCTAAAACAGTTAAAGTTCATGAACACAGTGTTCCCATCTTGCATTCACTAATGAAAACCCGAACAATGCCGAAGGCTCGGAGGGCTGTAACAAATTATGGCTTAGAACATGAAATTGCTTTTCTTGAATATTTTATTTGTTTTGAGAGCTTTCGAAACTCAACAAATACAAAAAATTAACTAATTACTTAGAATAAGCTCCCTGGTCACATTATTTATTGAGTTGGTGGTGATAAAGACAGTATCTCATAGAACTATCTTTATTTTTAACAAGCACAACGTGGGAGAAGACAACGGACTGACTGGTTGTTCTGTAACATCCAACTCCTTTATCTCTTTCAAAATATCCTCAACTCCATTTTCTCTCAGTGGTAACCACCAGCTGCTATCAACTTCATGACATGGCTAAGAAGTGGATAAAAACATGTATAGTTATTATTTATTTTCCTTTTATTTTTCTTCTAAGCATACAATGGTGTAGAATGCGTACAATAAAACCCTTTTTTGTAAAGGCTTGATTAACTTCTACTTGACAGAAGGAAAGTTTTATTTAAAAGGTTCGAATTACTCTTGTTTTTAGTGTGCGAGTACCCAGACTTATTAAGAAAGGAAACCTCTTAACTGGGAACTACTCAAAGGGGTTTTACTGTATTATAATAGTTCCATAAAAGCTACCCCTTCTTAACCTATCGCAGATACAAGAATATAGTTTTGTGTTTGCATTTGTGTCTTTTCAGACCCAACATTCTTCCCCCAACGCTGTGCAGAAGTGATTGTTAATGGCATAGTAATTGGAATCATGGGTGTGCTCCATCCTGATGTCATCACAAACTTTGATCTTACTTTGCCTGTCGCTGTTTTGGAGATCAACATTGAGCCCTTTGTCTGAAGCAAAGCTACAACTTGCTCATAACGTGTGCTTTAAGTGCTTTGCTGTGTGTTTATAAAGCTCCTCTTTTTGTACAGTTTATTTCAAATTATTTTTAAAAAGGTTTATAATATTTATTCAATATTTAATAAATGCCGAAGAGAGGAAGAGATAAGGAGAGGAGTGGGAGAGGGAGAGATTGTGTGTTTGCGTTAAGTATCTTTTTACTGTCTCCAACAGTTTATCAGTATTCAATGAATATTCATAATTGTAGCGTGACTTCTTGGGAATTTTTTTTGCACTTGAACTTATTTCACTATGAGCACCATCTTTTACCCAATGAGCCTTCACCTCTGTTGCGAGTTATCCCTCCTGTTGCAACTTTACCCTCCCCCTCTTCATCTAAGCTGACGCCAATACCCTCAACGTGGAAAAATGAAGGTGGTCCAGGTTGGCAGCTCAATAACTTTGTGGACTGAGGATGGCAGAGGGCTGACCTTGAGTGGGTCCTGACGGGACTGTACCCCGTAGAAGCCGGACAAGTGATGTTTAGTGTTAACTGATCTGCCTTACTACGGGAGTAACAATAGGCTGCATGTTGGCTGGCAAGGCCCGTTTTGGGGGTGTGGATGGCAGAGGTGACAGTGGTTGGCATACGTTAAACTACAAGTGTTTACATCAGGGTTTCCCAAACTTTAGTTTACTGTAGTTTATCACGCCCCCTTGTGCAAAAAAAAACTCCCCCCTCCTCCCCTAGTGTAACAACTTTAAAGGGTAAAACAAAAACTAATAAAAGTCTCAAAGGTTTTATTTAATCAATAAATTTTAATGCTTATTGAACACAAATGGTGGTGAACAAATCAATCAATGAGACGGATGAGTTTGCATATTTTTAACAAGATTCCCAATTCGTGGTTGAATATAATAAATTGCACAATGTAAATCACTGGCAATATAGAGTTTGCTTCTATACTTTGGCGCCCGCACCCCCCTTAGCATGTTGTCACGCCCGCCACTTTCAAATCAATGGTCTAGAAGCTGGGACGCAGGCACAAACTTTCAGGAGTGTGGTGTAGGGACACACGTGGCCCATCACAAGATGGCTGCCTCTTCTCATGCCTGAGTGCGCACTCTGGGGGCGTTAGGCTTTGGTTCACCAGATTGTGTAGTCTGGATCCTTGCGATCTTGTCAGCCTTTTTCTGGCCCACTCGGTGATGGTGCATTTAGGAAATTGCTGTGGGTACATAGCTATGCAATGTCAGTGATGTTATATTAAGCCCAGAGGATAAAACAGAAGAACAGAGAATTACGATTTAGTCTATTCAGTGGGTGTCCTGGAGGTGCAGGCACAACTGTAAAGGTGGTTTAAAATTATGTAGTAGTGCGGGGTAGAACAGGTCCTGGTGTGGTCAATCTAGGAAGGAATCTACTCTTCGTGAACCCCTGCTGAAGTCCTATCAATCTATAGGCGTTGCAGAATGTGCTTCACGATGGACAGTGCTCAGCTTATAACAACTTGGGGAGAGGACATCCTGATGCCCTTTGGTGAGAAGTTGAGTGAGCGGCGGCGTGACCAGCTACAGATCTCAACTGCTACTCTAGGTTCACAGCGTTCCCCACGTAAGGACAATACGGCTCACAGTAAGCTGTGTGACCAGCTTGTAGCCTGGGAGTCATAGTGACTTAATGTGTTTGTTCTCCTCAAGCCTCAGGAGCCTCAGAGAAAAGTTCTCTCTCCCCTTATCACAGTGGTGTTAGATACTGGAATGACCAGCTATCACTAGACACCAAACATTGACAAGAGGTGGGAGCGCCCTTCAGTGGGTACTTTGGCTCGAAACTCTATAGTGACGATCGTGCGTACACAGAGAAGTAGTTGAGTGGATATGTACACAGAAAGCAAAGCGGAAAAGGTAGGTGAAGCGAAAGAGAACAATTGGACCAAAAAGAGGTTAACTGGTAGATATATGTTTTATTTTGTCAACAGGAGTGTACATTACATATATTTCCGACCAGTGCCCACTAATGTCTGATAGATGAGGGACCAAGTTTGCCGAGCTGTTTGCCGCAGAGCGGCAACGAGGTATCAATCAAATTTCAAGGGAAGAGTGACCCTGGTGCAACTATGCCGCTGCACAGACGAGGCACATGGCCAACACTCAAAGCAAGGAGAAGGCTCCGTGACAAGAGCTTCTGCCTAGTGTGTTGAGAAACACAAGTTCTGACAATAGTAATGTAATATGGTTAAGTTTCACAGATGCTGCAGAAGGCAAGCAGTACGGTAAGCATGGCGAGGTAGCGAGAGTTGCAGCTATAGAGTTGATACGAACTGCCCTGTTTGGAGGGCGTGCAAAGGAATAAATACCCTCAAGAGATGTAGCAAGCGCGAGGTGGCTGGAGATGGCTGCATGGAGGGAGAAACCTCTCCTGATGTGCTGTGAGTGTGTGCATCGTGCCTGCCGGCCAGGGCAAGGCAAGTGAGGGGGTGTGGTTCCACCCACTCAGCTTGGAACGTGGTGTCGTGTGGATTGCCACCCTCTCAGGTGGCAAGGGATTGACTCGCTTGTGTATAGCAACGTTATAGAGGCAAAATGAGTAGCTGCATTCGGCCTATGGTACACTAGGGGGAGCACCAAAGGCTGAGGCTGGGAAATGTATCCGACAGCGCTCGTGGCGTGTCAACCACTCACCCCCACTCCGACCAACCCTCCTCCATGTCCGTCAGCCAATGCCTCGAGTGCGACTCTGTCCGCCCGTCCTGAAGTCGTTATGAGTTCGCAGTTCGGGATCCTGAAGAAGACAAACTGTGGCCCCTAATGCTCACAGCCACATTCTCTCTGGTCTACCACAGTGTGATAACTGTTACCTCCTAACCATGTGAAAAACTAGCATTATAACTTGCAATAAAATTACGGTGGAAGGCAGATAGGTTGGCTCCTGTTTGTGGGTACGTAACTGTGTTACAGTTATTGTCCTCAAAGGTTGTAATAAAGGTAAAGCTTGGTGGCTTTATTCACAGTTTGTGAGCAAAGCACAAAACCATAAATAAATAAACTAGCCGTGAGGGTAAGCTAAGGTGACTGCAAGACTCCCTTAAAAATGCAGGTAAGAAATTTAATTCCGACGTAAGCGAACTACTTAATGTACATACAGTGGATTCTTGATTAATTGTTTCCGTTATTTAAGTTTTACCATATCTCTCGTTTAAACAATGCTAAGTGCTGACCACAATCAACGATTGTTTGCTTTCCCATAACACCCTTTCAAAACTGATAGTACATTCGCCAAAGTGTGCGTGTATCAGTCGTTTTTGAACACTACATGAATACAAAACAACGCAGATAGTTAAGTGGTACTGTAGATAGTATTGATTATTTCCCCTTAACATTATTTTGTATTCTGTTAACTACAATTATTCTCTTATGTGTTAACGGAACTCGTAGGTTGGCGACGTGAAAAAACATCTGTTGTTCTTATTCTTCTTACGTGATTACAGCATTACAATGAGAACAAATCACACAATGATTGAAACTATCAGACTATCTATGATCTTAGTATAGTAAACTGAATTTGGTTTAAGGTTATGGATGCAGTATTTTTATGGCGTGTTTATTATCAGAAGCTATTGGTTGTTGGTTTTGTGTTAGTATCTTAAGGGTTTTAAAACAGCTTGGTAAGTAACGATTGCCAAAAATCATCGCAAATAAATTTGTTGTATTAATTTTAACCTAGGCCTCGAGAATGGCTTAGCCGATGAAGGAACATTGGACAAAAACATTTAAGCTGGGCTCACAACCATCCGTCACACTCATCAGTCGACCATCCATCAGTCAGTCATGACCATAGAAAAATTCGTGCAAAGATTTCTGCAATTTTTAAATTTCTGGAAAAAAAAAATTCCCACTCATGGTTACCACTACTTGTAATGAGGGAGCAACAGAGGCATCACATCTGGACAACAACAGCCTTAGGAAGCCTTCCAGATGCCTGCAAGACGCTGGGAAAGGTGCCACATGGACAACAGGAAAAGCACAGGGAAATCTGAGAGCAGCCGCCATTGTGTTACCAAGGGAGCAGAATGTGCAGTGGAGCGACCATTTTGGAAGCTGCGTAATGTCAGCCGCCACCCCGTCACAGCAGCAAGACAAAGGAGCAGGGAGAGTCATGCGCACCAACCCCCTCTCCATGTTGCGCTGAGGAGGAGACAAGGAGAAACTAAATAAAGGAGAAACCAAAAGTGAAAAGTTCCTCTCTCCTACGCTCACCATGTGCTGCACATCAGCTGAGCGTGTGCCGTTCATTGACCCCTACACTGTGCCAAATGGAGGCAGCCACGACGCTCCATCGCCCGCGCCATGCCATGCACCACTACACTTCCACGACCCGTGTCTTCCACACCACGCACGTGGATTTGTTGGTAAACAAACCATGGCTAGCCGGACTCATGACAGCGCACCGGCGCTCATTTGTCAGCACTGTTTGTGTCTGTTACCACAAGACCTAATAGCCAAATACGAACTGGGCACAGATTACTGCAGCTGCAAGACCAGCCTTACACCCAACCGCGCCGTGAAAAACTGCGCCGCAAGCAACTGCGAGTGTGACGCCAACAACATGGGCAGTTTGGAATGCAAACCTTTAGCAAATTTACAGGACTCACAACAGCCAAACTGGTGCAGTAATTTATTGTGCGTAGGCCAGGGTGCACACTGCACCTGAGCTGCGCCAAGTGGAATATAAAATATCACAGCGAGTGCAGACAATGCAAAATACACGTGGAACCACAGAACCACGTGCCATATAATTGAGACGGATTCTTTAGCGAACCTCAGAATGTCAACATGTGTGATCACACAGGATATAAAGGGGAAATACAAGATGTGAAATAACAGTGCAGTGTATGTGGACTCACGGTACATCAACAGTGACAATCAGCGAAGGAGACGTTGACAGCGCAGGGGGCACATTTCATCTGTTGGGACTGCACAGTCTAGAAGAATGTCACCCACGGCATATAACACACCCACAGCGCGCATGTGACTCCAGTTGCGACTTCAGCACCGGACAGGCAGCGGTGCTAACCCTAATACTGATGCCTCTCCCAGTAATACCTCAAACACCGTACCTGCATCCCATGGCAACCTACTACCAACCACATATGTTCACTCCACATTTTCCTGCATTATTACGTAATGTCTCAACCCCCTTCCCAGCTGTAACACAAATGACAGTAACGCAAGCAACTCATGCCAACCTATTGGAAACAACACCAAATGCAAGCAGTCGACAACCGGAAGCTGTATATTGGCCGACACTCACCAGGTTTCAAACGTTACCAACTTTTTCTGGGATGCTGAACAAAAACCCAGTGGCAGTGGCGGTTGGTGACTTTTGAAACTGGGAGGGCTGTAGCGATCCTAACTCATATCATTACAAATATCATTTTTTAAATAGGCACAGTGATAAATACATTGCATACGACAGACTTAAGTAAGTGTAGCTTATATAGCTAAATACAAAAAATAAGTGTGATTGTTTGAAGAAAAATGTATCATCGCCTAATTTGTAATGGTCAACATATCGTGGCCGCTGGTTCAGATCTAATCACTACCACAGGTATGTATTTGTTTTAAGTTTCTTTAGGTTATATGCCTTCCAACCTGTACCTACATGCTACATGGTGTGGTACATTATACGAGACGAGAGATAACATAATAATACCAATTCTACCATACCAATGATGATAATAACATAAAAATACTAAAACAAATATTTTTAAAACCAAATACTAATTTACATAGCCTACAGTACATACAAAATTCATGTAAAATTTAAATTAGAGGATGAAAGTGGCATATCATAATTAATATATTTGTAAAAAAAAAATTCATTCAACAACCTGTATGCGCTATCTAACTGGCAATGTATATTCACCTTACCAAGCAATGAAAATTTTATGGCATTTTTTATATGTTGCAACATGATTTATGTCTTTTAACTTTGTCTCCCAAATGTTTTAAATCTTTTACTCCATTGACAGTCCACGCAAGATCATTAGGTTTCATTAGCAAAAAAAATTAAACAAAACAACACATTTCCAACTTCACATCCACACAGCCAGTCTGCGAAATTGTATGTACTTACGTCAAATTTTCTCGTATAGGAACCATTTACTACCTTATCTTTGTTGTTGAATTATATTTAAATGTGGTCTTGCTGGTCCCAGATTCTGTAGCTCTAGTTTATTCTCTTAATTGAAAATCTTTGTCGTAATAAGGTTTAAAATGTTACTCGCTGAATTAACAATTATTAACAAGTTTACACAACACGACATTAACAACAATTCAACCCAGCTTCTGACCGATGCTTGTAGCTCATCATTAATTAACAACAAACTTATTCAGAGTATTACACATTATATTTGAAGCTCACGCGAGTTTAAACGATATCTATAAAAAAAAAATTCAAAATAAATGCAAGCATTGTTAAGAAATGTGTTTAACAACTACAAAAGAGTGGAGTGCGAAAGTGTGCTTACAAAACATGTAGTTTTGGTAGCTTTCTCAAGTTTCAGAAAACCATTTTTTTGTTTGAGCAGGGGCACACCCAGCTCTCTCCGATTTACAGCATGCAATTGGCTGAAAAGGGCCGAGCCCCTGAAGTCTTCCCTCCCTTCCGTAGCACCTCTAGTCCAATGTTATGGTCATCTCTCTCTACTAGCTCTACCCACTTCGGGGCTAAGCATCTGCCACCCCACCACTCGACATTACCAAAAACATTTCTCTCGTAACAAGAGTCACGTCCATCTCAAAAACATTGGCTGTGAAATATCCTTTGTATTCGTACGCAATATTATTTACTGAGTAGCAGATAAGTAGAGGTATGTGTTCTGAGATTTTATTAGGAGGGCTGCACCATGCAGCCCTACCTCAGCAGCCGCCACTGCCCAGCAGCCTTTGTGTACAATTGCACTACCCGGCTACAATGGTACGGGGTGTTTGAGGATGAGTGACCGAGCTGTGTGGGAAAGCAATTAGGAGATGCGATGCAGTGGTGGCGTTCAATAAAACACTACGGAATTACATGGGCAGAATTCCTACATGCTTTCCAGTGCCATTTTGGAGGGACATTTACGTTGATCCAAGCACAAAGCAAGCTCACACTACAGGAACACTAACCTGGGGTGAAGCTTACCACTTTCATAAACAGAAAGGTACACCTTGTCCGCCATTTCTGCCCCGAACTTTCGGAACGAGAGGTGCTAGAAGTGATAGCTGAAACAGTCAACCCTGAATATTGTGCAGCTTTGGTGCCGTTGCTCAACAGAGGACTAGCGGAATTTATGCGAGCTGCCATTATCAACCGTGATGCAAGGCCGCAAGTGCACGATGGCGCCACGGACGCCGCAGCGAAGCAGCAGAAGAGCAACAGGAAGACTCGGCAAACAAGTACAAAAACAATCAGCTTGGACCAAAACCGGCGAAATTCACATCAGTAAGGGGCAATGATTACAGTGCATGTAAAAGTGGCAAGCAAATGCAAGGTGAGGTGGAATGAGTTTTACCAAATGGTATAAGTTGCTACCGCCAAAAATCCCACGTCAGTATTGTGAGGTGAAAACCTATTACTAGCATAGCAGGTGCCCAAACAACCCCCATCTTCACATCTGCCAAGACCCAACAGACGATCAGCAGGGAAACAGGATGTAGGGGAGAAGGGGCCTGATGCTTCTTCCATCCCTCCTACCCTGCCAAGCAGCATGGAGTTAACACCACAGCAGTTGCTGGTAAATAAGGTTAGGAGCAGTGGTGCAAAGTTTATCAGAATTCTTGTGTTTATCAACAACCTCCCATGTCACCCCCTAATCGACACCCCGGCTTTGCATAATTTTTGTTAGCCAAGGTTTGTAAACAAACGGGACATTACACCAACCAGTCATGTGATTAAGCTATCAACAGGCCAGTAAAGTGATTCTTTAACTGTGACAGATGCGACCTAGAAACCATAATAACTGCGGAAATAACCAAGGATGCGATACCTGGAGAACCATGGCTAACCAAACAGAAAACTATAGTAGAGCCGGCAGAACGACAAATACATTTCGGAGTGGAGGACATTGGAAATTGTGCCTAGAGTACTATTGACGGAATTCGAGCAAGGTATACCAATAGAGCACCAAGCCGGATTTCAACGTCTACTAGATAAGCATAGGACAGTCTTCGCAAAACACGATGCACTATGCCGGACTACTGTTGCCAATCATGCAATTCCACTCACGCAGGAAGGGCCGATTTATTCCAGCCCACGCAGTTATCTCCCACGCCAAGCCCAAATAATTTGAGAACAGATTGCCGAGATGCTAGCAGGCTGAGTGATAGAACCCAATAAGAGTAAATTTAATTCCGCTATTATGCTCACACCAAAAGAGGATGGGATGTGGCAGTTCTGTGTTTACTTCCGTCCCATCAATCACGTGACATGTAGCACGCGCCCGTCCTGCATTAGTGTAAAGGATGCCCTCAGTTTGTTAGGCAGAGCAAAGGTCATGTTGTTATTAAACTGCAGGAGGTATCAGTTCTGCGCAGTGCCCTTTGGGCTGAAGTGTGCACCAGCAATGTTTCAGTCAATGATGATTAGAGTGCTAGACAGACTGGTGGGAGAGTGCATGCTAGCTTATCTCGACGATGTAGTTATCGGGTCTAAATCCAGGGAAGAACATGTGCATTATTTGTAGCTAGTGTTAGAGAGGTTAGCAATGAACGGATTGACGCGCAACGAACAAGTTCTGCTTGGGAAAAGCGCAACTAGAATTCTTGGGACATATTGTAAGTGAAGCAGGAAATCGACCTAACCCAGAGGCTCTCAGTAAGCTGACCCGGTGGGCATTGCTCCTGCAAGCTTATAATTTTCTGATATAGCATGTCCCCGGTCAGGTAAACGAACTTGCCAACACGCTATCCCGAGCTCCAAATCAGGAAGTGATTGTGCACGATGACGCTGAGTGGGAGGACGTTCTGCTGCCTGACACACTAGACCCGGTGCGCAAAGTACATGTAAACAAAGTGAATGATGTGACAAATGAAGTAATATTATCGGATTTGTGCCAGGAAGTGGCCAATGCGCAAGTTTACTGTGCCTTTGCGCAGACGCTAAAAACACGTGTACAGGAGAATGTCGGAGAATGGTGAGTCATAAATGACCGCATAGACACGTGTTCACCACGAGACCCCACAACTTGGCTATTGTACGTACCGCAGGCACGTAGGGAGAAAGTGTTAGAGCATGTGCACGCGAGTGCTACAGCAGGACATCCTAGTGCGGAACAGACTTTGCGCAATGTGAAAACACACTTTTTCTGGTCAGGACTAACGCATTGCACAAGGAAGTGGGTGCAGCAATGCGCCAAATGTAACCAGCGAGTACTGCGCTATGAGTTCTTTGCCTGCTGGGGCTACCCAAAGGAACTGTTGACTGACAACGGAATTCAATTCACTGGCAAGAAGTAGAGAGAACTGTGCACAGTGTAGGGTGTGCGACACCTAAAGACTGCAGTTTACCACCCCTGTTCAAAACCCATGGAGTGGTGCAACCAGGAGTTGAAGGTGCAACTCTGACTCTGTGTGGGTGAGCAGCATACAACCTGGGCCGAACACCTGCCAGCTGTGCTTTTCACACTGCGCAGACGCATGAATGCAGTGACTGGCCAATCACTGGTAGAGGTCTACTGGGCCAAAACATCAGTTTGCCAGGCAAAAAACAGTGCCCACCGATGAAAGATAGCAGTGCAACCGAGACCAGGGCGCAAGAGAAGAGAGGTGATGATGCCGCTGTCAAGCACAGCAGCGCTGCCAAGAACAGTACGTGGCAAGATGGTTGCTGGAAACCACCCGGCCTCCACCAGAAATTACACCCAACCACCTGGTGTATCTGCGAGTGCATTCACAGTCGGCCACCCGGCACAACTTCTGCGCAGGCGTGGTACCAAAATGGAGTGGAACTCATCGTGGGGTGTGGAGTCTTGGACCCACGACATAACCGGTGCGTGTGGGTAGAAAGGTGGTTCGCGCACACCGGGATGACATACAAATAGCAAGAGAGAAAATTCCTGGAGAAAATGTGCCCAACGCCTCAAACACCCAGACGGCGCAGCACCGCACGAGCAACAGCAAGCAAGTAGCGAGGAGAAAGTTCGTCCAGCACCTTTCCTGGAGGAGCCACCATCTTGAACAGAGTAGATCCTGGTACCGAACACGACGGTGTTCGACAAGTCAGGAAGACGCAAGTTCCACAGTTGAGGATGCCGTAAGTACGGAGAAAGGCAGCAAATTGACACCCGCATGTACAGAGCACGTGAGTGGGGCAGGAAGTAAACGCAATGAACTGGAGGAGCAAGATATGCACACAGACATCCAGCAGACCCACAACGGCGAGGAGGAAAGTGCAGCAGGTTCAGCATAGAGGACACCAAACTCTACCGGGCGTTCATGTGCACCGGTGCAGTCCGCGCTGCAATTTCGAACAGCATTGGAACACAGTGCATCAGTGCGTGTAGTGCAACCGAAGTGATGCTTATGCTAAGCAAGGGAAAGTGTCATGTGAGAAAGGGCAGAGTGGCCACACCACCATGTGCGCTTCACGCGCACGAATACACAGAAATAGCATCCGAGTGCTAAGTGTACAAAAGGTACGTAAAATCACAAAGTAATGTCACGCAAGGATACACGGGCATATAAAAAATTTTAACAAACTGCCTTACGGTTCAAAGGCCTTATGCCAAAGTGTTTTATCGTTTTTCTATACTATGTATTCTTATATGTTTCATCCTCACGTCATTCACTAGAGCTCTGTTTTATGTATTAAAGATATTGTGTTTCATAGTTTTATTTCTGAATATGACCACATTGCAAGGTGAGTGCAAGTATTGTTTATGTAAATTGCAAGTGTAAGGAAGTAGTTCCTCATGGCTCTCCTGCCGCCAATGCCAGCCAGCTTGCCACGCGGTATCGCTAGTCACCAAATCGCTGTCTGAGAGTGTGGACGTGTGTTACCATGTCTGCGATTTCCTCGTCCGGGTGGCCGTCAATCTTTGCATCAACCATTTAGTTTTCAACTTTTCATGTAACCTTTGTCTGGCTTTGTGCCAATTTAATACAGTGTAACCTGTGTTGGTAGGTCAAAGCCAACACCAATTTAAGTTGTCTTCAGCAGAGAGACATTTAATAAAACTCAGTGGAATAATGTGAACAGTGTTGCATATTTTATTCGGGTAGCATTTGGGTATTTCAGGGTGCTGGACCTCACCTTTCCCGCCAAAGTATTTTGTATCAGCAAGTGTTAATTTCCAGTGTAATTGTCTTGCATCAAGTTTTTAATGTCAACCGTTCGCAAAGTATTTATGGGTGCATGGTCCACCGCAATTGAATCTGGAACATAACTGAGGAGCACCACGCCAGAAGTATTGTCGCCTTTGGTCGTCGGTACACGACCCCTGAGGTAACAGAGTCAGCTCTCCTCAACATCACTGGTATTGTCGCTGTACAATACCTGGCGCCCAGGTACACCTTTTTCCTGGTAAATAATGTTACAGCTCCTGAAAGCATCAGTTAACCCAATCTCACACTATGCCATGCCGTCAGAGGTCTAGCAAAATTGCTGCAGCAAGCTCAATTGGATAACGGGAAGTGGTTTAACATACATACACATAACGTTACATAAAAGCTTGTAACTTCTGGCTCCATCATCAGATCAGCTTGGTGGTAACTTCACATTGTATTGTCGGAACTACACATGTATGCATAATTTCAGCTCAATTGGATGATGGGAAATGGTTTAGCATTCATACACGTGACGTTACATAAAAGCTTGTAACTTCCAGCTCCATCACCAGATCAGTTCAGTGGTACCTTCACATTGTATTGTCATCAGAACTACTCATGTATGCAAAATTTCAGCTCAATTGGATAACAGGAAGTGGTTTAAAATCTACTTGCAAGATTTTCACTACATACTCACCCACATACATACAAGTGAAGATAAATAAACTTGTAAAACGAACTGAATATTCAGGAAAATATAATGCAAATGGTAAAATACAATTAATCAAAATTGTGGAAGTATTAAGCACATTACCTAAATTATTTACATAAGTTTTTTTTTTTTTAGTTTTTGAAAAATTAATATTGTATTCCAATTACTGCTCTGAACTGCACTCAGTGCGCACTGGCAGAGTGCCGCGTGTTCCAGTTACCGGGAGCTGCTCTGAGAATAGTCTGATTTTCGTATTCCAATTGTGAGTTGCACTCAGGGATGTTGCGATACCACGAAAGTATCGATACTGGGATCAAAAGAGGAATCTAAAGAATGGTATAGATACTGATATACCAGTATCACAAGTATAGTATTGATACTGGTATCATATCAGTACCAGTAAAATTAGTTTTAAAATTAATTTTGTCGGTCTTCAATTTTTATAAAATATATTTTAATTTGTACATACTTATTTATATTTTTAATAATCCAATACTGTGATGTCTGATTTTGCACCTAATTGACTGTCATATTGGCATGGGCCAATGTTTACATTGACGCCGGCTAACAGCCAGCAGCGTTAAGACCATGACAGTGCATTAAGACCATTCACGTAACAGGTGGGTACGCACGTGCGCAAAGAGGCCATAACCTTGACTTTCCCGTAACGGGATATTTGTTTGAAGTGTAAACCATGGCTCTTATTTTATTTCAGGGTTCAAGTGTTTTAAAGTGTTGAAATTGTATGTTCCTAAAGTGTTACACAATGTTTGATTAGATTTCAAAATGTGCGTTGCGCAAAGAATAAGGACGTTATTATTCCGGCATAAATGCCTCCATAAAGAACAATCAATGAACACAGAAAATTCACAATTTAAAAGCTTAGAGTGATTATGTATGCAAATTATTTATGTGCCATTTCTTTTTTGATGTTAAAAGTTTTACTCGGGTGCATAGCACCTTCACTTGTGTGAACCCCGTAGGCAGCCATGATAGGTCCATGCGACCCCTGCCTCTGGGCAGTCCGTCGAGGAGAGCTGGCGAGGTAAGATGCTGTAACGTACGCAGTTCAACCTTTTTTGCACTGAGTTATATTTCCATAGTTTACTTTTAGTATGCTGGTTAACCTTTGCTTTGCATACATTTTGCCAGACATTCCCCAGAATTATGCTTCCGCTTAACTTTATAACTTGCAGACTTTGTGGCTTTTTAGAACTTAAACGAGAGAACGAGGAGAAAAATGTCGGGAGAGGCCACGTGGCCCGCGCAACTTGTAAATCAGGCGCCATCCGCCCACACCAAAGGCTTTTCAGTGTAATTTCTGCTTAATTGCTGTGTGCAATAGTAAGGGCTATATTTCTGTGTATGTATTTCAGGGTATTTTTCATGTTAAATTGTGTTACTGCCACATCACCCATGGCCACGCAGTCAGATATCGCGAAGTCCGTATCTGCACCATCCATGCGCTTTAAGGGTATATGTGTATAGTATCATGAGTGCTATAATTAATTTCAGGGTTCTATGAAAAATTTTATTCAGGGTTCCTTGTATTTCACGTGATTGATGCTTTTGTATCTATGGCCATGCAGTCTTTTTATGTTTGATTTTACCACTATCAGGCGTGCTACAAGACTCTAGATGCTTAAATCTTCAGGGGAATAATTTTCCCAATACCACTACCACTTTGTCCGGTAATTATTTGCCGTTTTTACAGAAAACTACTACAATTCCACCTGCACCATGTGGTCCGCTACGCATTGTATCGAGTGGCATCTGCGCCATCTAAACATACTTTCACGCATCGGCGTGTTTATTGTGCCCATTCTGTCGTGTCCCATATTGCATCATTCTTATTTGTGTAATTTGTACGGTGACATTATTTCCGTCCTAACCGGCTATGTGTAAAGACCGTCACCAAACTCACCACGTGCTGGGAGAGGTGTCCCGATGAGTCGGCGTTCGCGATGCCAAATAATCACACGTGTTTAATGCTCATCTTGTAACTCTCTGTGTCCTGTCTCCAGGAAAACCTACAGTCCATCCTAGCAGCTGTAGACCTCTTTCCTTGTTGAGGCTGTGTTTTCAAACACCCCGGAGGAATACCCATCTAGGAGTGCGCTAGAGTAACTGCGAGGTGGGAGTAAGAGCCCAACGGAATCAGCTAGACACATCCGAGTTCTAATTCACTAACTCAATTTTCTGGCACGACTTTGTAATTGGAAAGCAATAAATACTATGTGACTCAGTGTAACATGTGCGTTTACTTGTAGCATCAGGACAGTAAATCTCCCACCTATTTTTCAGTGATAAAATGTTAAGTACTGATCAGTGTTTTGTAAAGACGCTTGGGTGAGACGGACACACAGAACCCACAGCATCTTTGAGAACCCTGAGTCTTACAGTGCGGTGTCTGGGAAACACCGCTGATGCCCACCTACCGTAAGTAACTTGTGTCATTGTTTGTCTCGTGTCTCACCCGACGGCATCAACATAATTAAACATTTGGTTTGGTATTGTGCATACAATTTTCCATAATTATTATTGTTATGCCAAATTGTAAATATGGTCTGTATGTTAATTATTTTGTGTCATTTGTAATTTTCGAAAGCACCATATTTTATTTTGTGTGTTCACAGTGTTGTTAAATTTCAGTTATGTCTATAGTTCACGTAAGTTGGCAACTGCACGTGACATCACTGGCTGAGAGGGTTCTTTTTAATATCCTTTAAATATAAGTCCTATAGCAGTAAGGTTATACTTAGAGTGAAAATTTGATTGTGGTGAACGGACCTGATCTCCATATTGCATGTGATACATCGTCATACTGGGCAGCCAGGGCTGCTCGCCCAGAGTTTTGAATCCATTAATTATGTTGTATATGGATGGCCTCAACATGTGAAATGATACTTTATCAAAGAATTAAGGTCGCTAGAGTACACAGGCCTTGGCCTTTTCTTTATAGAGTATAAGAAAAGATATACACTGTAAATTAGGTACTCACATGGCAGTGTTTACATTAACAAGTAGAGGGATGTGAATTTGCTAAAATAAAATTGCTTACTGTGCTAAAATAAAAATCACTATTTTTATTAATACACTTCTTAAATTTTGCTTACTTATACAAAAAATTTTTGGAATGTTTGGCTTCTCACCTGCTCTATTTAGGCGTGCATTGTAATAATCACCTCCACCTGTAGTACTGTCAACTGTACCTTCAGTCATTTATGAAAAAATACAACGCACTACAGTAACTTTACCATGAACAGGCTATACAAATATATCATAATTGTACATTTATCTAAGATTAATTTATATTGAAAGAAATTGGTCAAGTTCAATAGGCCTACATGTTACCAAACAAAAAAACTAGACTAATGCATTTTAATTAGGCCCTTCATGTTCTTAGTAGGTGAAGGGTGATGCTATATACACACAATTTCCACCATGGATACTTTGGATATATTGCCTCCTTCAGCATTTAAAGTAAACAAAATTGCTCCGAGAAAATTAATTTTATAGTATAGTATGGATATGTACTATTTATGGTGTGTATGTGTCGTAGACATTTTTAAAATTTTGTACTTTTATTTTACTTCTACATATGTAATGTTAGTTTTGTCACGTGTTTGTGTAGACTTGAGTTGTTAGGTTTCTGACGTTTTGTATATTGTTTTATTCTTTCCATGTATCATATTACAAGTCCAAAGGATGAATATAAAATTGGCATCAAATACTATATAAGATGATCTTACACGTAACATAAGCAAGCCCAAAAAATAAACACGAATTCTGTACCAATAGTAATTAAAGTAATGTTTCACCCAATTGCAGACAATTATTTTGGGACAACGCGACAGAAATCTCAGGCACGATGGATTTTCTGAATAGAAGTAACTTCTAATTACGTCGCGGGTGTCACAATTGCCAGTAAACAATTGTATTTTCTTGCTGCAAGAATGGTGGCAATGTTAATTGGTAACATTTGTAATAATATGCTAAGATATTATTTAGGTGTTGTAGGAATATTTTATCTGTGGGCCTAAATTATTTTTCCTGCTTTCTTTAAGCATAGTTGGTTGTAGGTACGTTGTAGTGTGTCGTCTTGAGTGAAAGGTAATATTAATTAACTTGTATTTACCGTTTCTTAAAACTGCTCGTTCCTACCATTTTTTCTTACTGCAACCACCATCCACAATGAAGCGACGACAAATCTAATTTACGTGGTTAAGTTGGTTGGTTTCAGGAAATGTGCGCAATGTTGATTTTCCATAGAAAAACATGTTTTCAGGGGGTTGCGAATTTTACAGTTAAGATTGCGTGTTTTGTAAATAATGTATTGAAAGGTATGTGGCCTAATAAACCCCCCTTTTTAACACTTTTGTAGTTTATAAATAATATTTGTTTATTTGCCTATGTCGTAAATTCAACGAGTGTAAGGTTAACTTTGGGCAAAGTGTGTGATGTGTGTGTGTATTCCTGCATCTGTACGAATATGAACAGTGACGTATATATCAGAATTGATTTTTTCATCGAAGTTAAAACTTTTACTTATAAGAACATCAAAACAATGCTGTCTCACAAAAGACGTAAAACTAACACCACCCCCCTCCCCCAAATTCCCTCGCTGTTTTCTTTTTCCCTCGAAATAAAATAAACAGAACCAAAACAAACATAACTAGGCAAAAATAAAACCAGTTGGAATGCCAACATAACCATAATATACTACATCGAAAAAGTTAGGCCCATATCTTTTTTTCCAATACTACAAAACATAACATTAATGTGGTTCGCGTTGTGTGTTATTCTTCTATAATCATTTTGGTAAACACGTATGTAACCTTCTGCAACATTTTTGTATTTTCAGCCATGAGTGGTCAAAATATTGTTTTTGGTGTCACATCGCATCACCGTGTTTTCTTCAAAACCACAATTTACAGTCGCGCCAGTGTAAATCCAGTATAAAAGTACGAGTGACTGCCATTTAAAATATGAAGCAAGACAAAATTCAAAAGGAAAGGATGGAAATAAATATGAACACATGCACGAAATGAAACTGTGGTTGGTCGAATTAAAGTGATGGTTAATGGAATCCCTATAGAAATAAATTAATTAATGAATGTATTTATACAAATTTCGTTTATATAATATATACATCTCTCTGTTGGGATTCCATTGACTATCATGTTAGTTCATGTGTGTGTGTGTGTGTGTGTGCGCACGCGCCAACAAAAATTAATTTAATTTCCCACCATTAAATTATATTTGAATTCCCCGCTGCTGGCTGCCATCTTGATCTTTAGATCATGACCTGTTGCAAGGCGCTTTGAACGCAGTGTATCCTTGGTCGAAGATATTAGCATAAGAGATACGGATGTAGTCAGATCATAGAGTTAGGAGTATACAGGAGATAGCATGTTGTGACGTATGTGAAGCCGCTGGTGATAGGTGGTTTTCCTATGGACTCTAGCCACCGTCTCGACCGTAACCCAAAACATTGTGTTTTACATTAGAATGACGTTGAGAGAAAGTTTGCTTTCCAAGAATTTCTTGTTGAACAAAGATGATGAATAAATAAATATATATTACAATTCACATGTGAAGTTTTACTAGTTTATTTTTGGCTTGTGTTAGTTGTGCAATTAAATAATTTCCTCATAAAACTACCGATCATGAGAGTGTACTGCGGACCAGTATTGGGTTATGTGCGACAATAAGCACGTGTTTTAGATATGTCAGAATTTGTAGAAAACTATTTTTTGAATAAACGATTAAAGTATAAAGGCCCTTACACAATTGAAAACTTTAACATTTGACTTTACGTCTGCTTTCCGACATGTTTCTTATGGAGCTTGACACAGAGGAACTGTCAAAGGTAAAGTCAAAGTTAAGCAGCCATTTGCCAAGAATCTAACAGAGGTTATGTGAAAAGTGCATTATTTTATTGTAGCGCGATTTTAATATTGGTATATTAAACAGAGATCGTCTTAAATTTAATAAATGGCAAACAAATATAATGTGAAGAGAAAATATATGAATTGGCATATTTTAATAAAGTAAGCAAATGAGTTTTTTATTGTGAAAAACACTTTTAATGTAAATTTTAAGCCTATTTATTAAAAAAGGTGTGTAAATGCATTCTTGGATAATATAATTATTTACATAAGATACACATTTTTACGAAGCTCGCAGAACTGACGTTCATTGTCTGAACTCTGAATATTGTATTGTGTATTGGTGGTTCCGTCAGAGGAAAGGAAACGTAAAGTCAAATGCTAAAGTTTTCTATTGTGTAAGAAGCTTAACAAGTGTGCTACAGTTGTCGTGTGATGTATTGCAGGTTGTGTATCAGTAATGCGTGTAACAAAACAGCATCCAGCACCCTAGCTGAATTTTTGGAAGGCAATGTTCACATGTTCCTGAGCCACGAATAAACAATTATTTGCTGGTATTTATATTTAAATTCCTAACACTGACAATGACTTGAGAGGTTTGTTTTCAATATGACTTTGTCTCCTTTATACATATTTAATGTAACTATAGTAAATGGTTTCTGGTAAATAAATTTAAATCCAGTTTTAGTTATTCCTTCTCTTTACAATACATTAGTTCTCTGTTATGATACAGTTTTATACTTATTTATCCCTTATTGTAGGGTACAATTTTGTTTCTTGCATCTACAGTGTTGGACAGGGTTAATGTCGGAATCACATAGCCCCAACACGCACGAGACAACGGCCAACAGCCATTGAAATACAAGATAGATTGTCATAAGCCCGACCGATTCTGTTGTACGACCAGCAATTTTGGATTAGAAATTATTTCTGTTCATGTCGTGCGACACAATGCACAGAATGTACAACATTGCAAAATGAAACTGTATTGGAACATTTCCCTACAATGGTAAATACGCAGCTTCAAAGAAAAATAAATTGGAAACTACTGTATCTAACTCTTAAAAATAATAATTTCACCTTTGTATGCATTAGCGATACCAATTTGTCACCATTATGTAAATTTCCCTCTTGAATCTAACGTAGTCTATCGGCGCCTTCTAAATAGTTAGGTTAAATGCAGAAAGCATGGTGTCGGACGTGCTGTAAATACAAGTAGTCACATTGATATGTGTCGTGGTTGTGTTGTTTTTGGTCGTGTTGTGCTGTGTTGTTCAGGGCTATGTGATTCCGACATAAGTTACCTTTGGAACACAACTAAAACACAGAAATTAAAATTTTTACTGAATTGTCTGCACTGGACAATCAAGTATTTTAAAAATTTTTCAGAAATAAATAAGGGGGGAGGGACAGGAGACATTTCTGGATAATTTTATTCCCTATATCTCAAAAAATTGTATTACATCTTTCTTCAGAAGTGCAATTTAGTACCAACGGCTTAGTCAGTCAGTAGCCACAATTTTAATTCAGCACATGTTAAAAAATTTCACATTGGGAGAGAAAACTACGATAGGATATTGTTTCTATAAATACACGTTTATGGATAATAAAGGAACCACCTTATGGTTAGGTTAAACTGTATGAAAACTTACTCGCCAGCATTTTAGGTTACTTGGGTAGTTTAGTTAGATTAGGATATATTGTTGAACTACAATGGGTGAAAGATGCACGCACCGCAATGATATCGATAACAAGCACACATGTACTAACCACTGCCAAAGTGGTCCACACACACACACTTGTGACGAAATTTCTTTGTTGTTACCTACCAACTTGTGCAATTATTATTTTTAGTGTGAAATTCTCCTGTGAATACATTAAAAACTATTCAGTTTCAATATCTCAGAACCACGCTGCAGATACTTGACAAACAAACACTCCTCTAAGAAAAAGCATTATCGCTGAAGAAATGAGGTTCATCTCCTCCCTTCCGGGGGGGGGGGGGGAGGAGAGAAAGGGACTGCAGTGGGCGTAGTGGTAGGACGCTTGCCTTCCACCAATGTGATCCATGTTGGTTTCCCAGTGAGGTTAATCACAGATTTTCACATATAGTAATTGATTGATTCTGCTGGCTGGCGTGTTTTCTCGAGGTTTTCCCATTTTCCCCACCCTTGCATTTCAGTGCTGTTCCATATCTGCCATATTTCACCCTCATTGGCTCTCAATACCTTGGTTGTTACAAATCTCTCTCAACTCCTCCCGTCTTAAGATGATGGAGGCCATGGTGGTGTAGCGGCTTGAGTATTTGCTGTTTCACGAAGCACACTTTTTTTTATCCCAAATACACATCCAATACACTTTGGAAAGGACTTGTCAATTTTTATTTATTTTTGTTATGCAATATGGATATTTGCACACAATTACTACACATAACATAAAAATATAACAGATTAATAATATAATTTACACACTTCTGAATTCTAGCAACTCTACAAACATGTCAAGACTACATTTGGTTACAGTACAACTTGCTAAAATTCCTGTACAGATAGATATTAAAGTATAGATATGTAAAGTCTACATTACATTGAAACACAAGATATTCATGAAGTCTCCTTATAACAGTCTTGTTGTGCATTATAGAAATTCATCTTTAAGTAAGTATTCTTCTATGGAATAGAAGGCCTTATTTAAAAGATATAATTTAACAGCTTTTCTTTCATTTCTATAAACTATTAATTTACTTCAAATGACTGGGTAGGTTATTTATTAGTTTTGCCCCAGTATAGTATGGATTTGATGTAAATATTGAAGTTCTGTAGGAGAATAGGTGAAGATGATTAGCTTGTCTGGTGCATATAACTATTTTTCACTTTTTTAATGTTTTGCATCAAAAAAGAATACTATGGTACATATAGATGCATGGAAGAGTGAGAATTTTGTTATTTATAAATAGCGGCCTACAATGGCTTCTTTTTCCTTATTATTTTCTCTGTAATCTATAATCCTTTTTCCATTTTGTCGATTTCCCCCAAAATATAATTCCATTATTTATTATGGACTGAATATTTGAGAAATAGTATGCAAAGATTGTATTATTATTACAAATATTTTTTAAGGTATGTACCACAAAACACATTGAACTCAATTTTTTACAAACACAATCAACATGCTCATTCCATGTTAAATTACTGTCTACAATGAGCCCTAGAAATGTAGTACTATTTAGTGTCTGTAACACATGTTCTTCTATTGTTGTACATCTTTCATCCTGCATTGTATGTTTATTTCTTTGCATGAAATCCATGAGCACATGTTTGTTTACATTTAATAGGTATTAATTTATTATATTGGAACCAACTGGACATCTGTCATTGTTTGTTTTATATTTTCTTCAAGATCAGTGCTATTTGAACTAGTTACCAAAATGTTTGTGTCATCCACAAACATTATAGCTGAGCCGTTGGTTATTTGTTCTGGAAAATCATTAATAAATACTAAGAATAAATTTGGTCCCAGTATTGATCCCTGTGGCACTGCTACTCAAGTATTTCTGGTATTACACATGTCTGTAATGTGATTTTTGTCATAATATCTTATGGAGGTGATCTGTTTTCTGTCTTCAAGATATGATATAAACAGATTATTGGTTACGCCTCTTACTCCACACTGTTCAGGTTTCTGTAATAAAATATTGTGATTGACACAATCAAAAGCTTTTGAAAGATCTGCGAATATACCTGTTGAGAATTGTCTTTAATCAAAAGATGTTAATATTTTTTCAGTAAAACTGTAAATAGCTTGTTCTGTGGATCTACCCTCTACAAAGACACACTGATGCAATGAAATAACCTTGTTTTTGATTAACAATTATGTCAGTTTATTTACTTATCAGTTTCTCTAAGATTTTTTAAAAGGATGTAAGAAGAGCAATAAGCATATAGTTATCCATCAATGCCTTGTCACTCTTTTTATGTATTGGTACTACTTTTGCATATTTGAGGAAAGATTCCCTGGGCAAGACAGTTATTGAAAATGTAAGTCAAATGCAGTTTTATTAAATAAGAACACTTTTTTGGCAGAGTCATAGGTACCTCATATATTCCATAGGAACTTTTACTTTTGAAATTTTTTATTACATTTATAATGTCTTCTTCAGAGACAGGTGTGAGAAACAGCATGTTAGCATTCCTGGTGTTAGGTCTTTGGGGTATTTGTGCAGGATTAATATTTGTAGCTCTGTATTAATTTTACAATTTTAGTGGGATGTTTGTGAAATAGTCATTAAAACTGTTAGATATATCCTTACTATTTTCGATTTTAATACCATCAACTTTCAAGGAAAGGTTAACATATCCTTGCCTAGGTTTCAATTCATTATTAATAATTTTTCACATTGCTTCTGTTTTATTTGCGGAGGAGGCTATTTTTTCTCCATTGTATTTCTGCTTTGCTACTCCGATCAACTTGTTATATCATTTTTCGTATTGCTTACAGTATAATTTTTGTTTTACCGCTGGGTTCTTAGCATTTTACGCATTGTTTTTAACCTCTGACCTGAGACTGTCAGACATTTACTAATCCATTTTATTTTCGAGCTACTGCTACATTTTACAGATCTGAGTGGAAAGGCATGATTAAAATGACAAAGAAATGTATTAAGTTCCAGGCAACGTTTGGTTCAGTTAATGTATAAACTAAAACATCATCCCATTTTTCATTTACAAGTAGGCTTTTAAAAAATTTAACATTTTCATCTAAATATCCATGATTCATCATCATTATTAAAATAAGCTTATGTCCAATTAGTTACCCTCAAAATTAGAATTTTAGAAATCTTTAAGAAGGGTGAAATAGAGTTTAAAGAAAATCACGCAATGTTTTTCTATTTTGCAGATGGTGTAGTTATAGGTAAAGATTGGCTTTATCTAAGTTTTCTTTATTTTGACTACCTTTGGAAAACGATAAAATGTATGAACATGTAATTTACTGTAATGATTACAGCCTACCATTAAATACATAACTATCTAAACACACAAGTACACTTAATTTATTTGACTTAACATCTTGTTGATAGCAGGTACATTAGGGAATGGTAACCCAAGAACACAATGAAGGTAATACAGGGAAGGAATTGGTCAAATTGTCTTTATTGAGTCATCCCAGAAATTGCACGGAGTGAGTTCGAGAAACCATGGAAATTGCAAATCATGAAGGCTACATTCAGTAGCTATTAAAAATATGAGAACTGATTTGGTTGTACACCTATGTTCTTGTATTAATAAACAGCTGATTTCTTGTTTGTCACTGCAACTCTGCTGACTTGGGGAGAAAAAAATGTAAGAGTGAAGTTTTTATAAGGTGTAACCTTGTATTGGTTTACGAGATGATTTGCCATTACTAACAAATTAATTCCATAAATTCTTACACTGAAATTGCAAATCAGCATTTAGAAAAATATGTATCTGCCGTTGCCAACACGTCGCTGCTCTCGCTGTTAGTTTGTATTTGATACAAAATGAATATTACAAGTTGTCTCTCTCCCGCATGGCTGCTTCACTTGTAACGCACTTGCAGACGACTTCAACAGCATATTATATTTGATTTTTAGTACGGTTAAGTTTTATCATAACTTTTAAAAGCTGCTATAGTCGTCAGAAAATTATTTCCTGAAATATTTTCAAGGCAAATATATAGGGAATGGGAAGCAAAACAACCAAAACACAGTATACAACACTTCCATTTAAATGAAAATATTTCTTAACCTTACATATTTAACTACGAAATTTATATCTAGTTATCTGACACAAACACACTCACGCTTTATGTATATTATGGTTTAGGTTAAAAATGGTTGTATGTTAATTTATGTTGATTTTAAAACTCATCAAAATACACGTGAACGATAGGCCGATACAATGCTTTTCCGGAAAACAACCATCTAACTCAACGCTATAAACTGGTTTCACTTTTTAACACTGCATGGTATAGGACATAGCCACCCCCTGAGTCAGGGGGTGGCTATGTCCTATTTATATGTCCTACGTTTCTGGGGGAATCTACCGGCAGATCTCGATGTCAATCTCGACAGTCAGCTTTCTGGCAATTGAGACAAGCCGATTGAAACGATCAGGAGCAAAATGTGCCCAAATAGCTATTCTAAGCGCACTATCGGTTTGAGACCTCACTACCTCGGCAATTCTTGAGTTTTACCGACCACCTCACCACAACTCGCTTCCCCTCCCTGCTGGTGTTCAGGCAGGCAACGTGACAAATGCAAACACACGCTGTGTCTGCAATAATGTATGATTAAAGTAAAGCTATTCTTATAAACTGTGTGTTTTAAGTGGTTGTTTAACGCACAAAGTGCACATACATATATCTATTAATTATAAATCTTCTTATTTAAAACAAATACTATTCCATTTATTAAAGTGTAACGCGGTATTTAGAGTGAAATTTCTCTATATGGCTACAATCTCATCGTAGATGCTAGGCAAGGAAGATGGTGACACGGTCAATGGTTATTTGTTACACTCACAGGTTGGCTGTTGAAAGTAGTACTCATTTTAAAGGAACATACTGTTTCAAATATAAAAACAACTGTTAAAAGATGAGATACTTAGTTACATAATATTCCCTCTAACAGTCCTTTTAAATAACGTTCATTGTGATATACGTAACGAAATGTATAGAAGACGATACGTAAAATGTCATTTTAATAAATACAACTGTAAAGTTTGCTTAGAAAATTACATTAGGGCTAAACAAAAAATCCTACATAATACAGTGTGTAATTGATTTGTTGTAGGAATGCAGGAATTACCATTACTAGTGAAGTGACGTGCTTCGTACACAAAGACTGTAGCCTATATAGTTATAAATAAAATGATAGAAGCTGCCCATTTAATTAATTTTATTATTGCACGTAGGTATGAGGAGTTTGGGGGAGAAAAGGGGGGGGGGGGGTGCTTCAGTTTATAATGTCTTTCATGAGACAACATTATTTTGATGCACTTACGAGTGTGTGGTATTTTGAGTTGCATATACTTACTTACCTACGTACACTCGCAATTAGGCTACCGCCCGATGGAGAGCTCTCTCACCTCTCCTTCACCCATCCAACTCCTTTTCCACTCCCTTCATGAACTTACCAACCCCTCTCAAAGATACTAATTTCTCCCCCAACACATTACACTCCCTCGCAGACCTCACAAGCATGGACTGCCTAACCCGCTCCGTTCTCCTCCACACCCTCTGAAGCTTCTCACTATTGTTTCCTCTTCCTCTAAACACCCCCTTACTTAGCTTGCAGTGTAGCCCTCCCCATCCTCCCGCTTCATTCACCACTCTGTACATCCTGACTAGCTGTTCAACGTTCCTCCTGTCCTTCAATGAGCTTCACCCATTTCTTTCATCATCACTGATGGCCTATAGTTCCCTTCTTCCTCACCCTCTTACCCCTGCCTTCTCCACCTACCCTTCACCAATCTTACTGCCCTTCTCTGCACATTTTCCAGTTCTCGCACCTCCACTTCACATACGGGTCCCATACTGCTGCAGCATATTCTAACATTGGCCGTACCATTGTGCCATACGCCTTCTCCTTAACCTCACAGCTGACTCCCTTCTGCACCCTTCCCAGCATATCCAGAGCCCTTCTTCCCTTTGCAACCTCCCTGTCTACCTATTTTTTTCCACCTGAGGTCTCCCTGCAGTACAATCCCTAGATACTTATATTCTGCTGCTTCTTCCATCTCTTGTCCCTCCCATCTGTACATGTCCCTGCTTATCATATTCTTCCTTGTGAACCTCACTACCTTAGTTTTTCTTACATTTATCTTATTTTTCCTGGTCCACAACCATATCTTATCAATGTCCGCCTGCAAATTTCCGCACCCCTCTCCCACTTCAGCATACACAACACAATTGTCTGCAAACAATCCGATTTTTCCCCTAATCCCCAAACCCATGTCATTTACCATTATGGTAAATAACAAAGGACCCAGCACGCTTCCCTGTGGTACCCCTGACGTAACCTCCTCTTCCTCCGATATTGCCTCCACTTTCACCCTCTGTCTTCGCCCCCTGAGGAAGTCCACTACCCTCCTGTCTGGTATCAGCACCTCCACTTTCCTCATCAATGTCCCATAGGGCACTTTATCAAATGCCTTCTCAACATCTATGAAGCAGGCATCCACCTGCTTCCCCGAATCAACTACCTGCACCAGATCCTCTAATAACCCAGCCAGCCAAGTCTCACAGTATCCCCTCCTGAAACCATGCTGGGACTCCTCCAACTAATTCCTATTGTTCATAACCCTAACCACATACTGCACCACCAGCCTCTCCATTACTTTTCCTGTACTTGATGTGAGACTCACCGCTCTGTAGCTGCCAGGCCTCCCCCTATCCTCTCCCTGCTTGTGTATAGGTACCACCATAGCATCCTTCCAATGTTGTGGTAACTTACCCTCTCCTAAGGACTTTTAAAACAGCACCTCTAAATATTTCACCAACTCCCTGCCACCAAACTTAAGTGCTGTGTTTCCTATCCCATCTGGACCCCCTGCCTTACTGCTCTTCAAACCCCTAATTACCTTTTCTATCTCCCACTCCCTCATCTTAAACTGTTTGATCTTCCTTTCAAACTTCCTACCCATTTGTTTAATCATTTCTTTAGATCTTATCGTCCCTTCATTCCTCCACTTGGCAAGTAATTTTCTGCACTTCCTCTTCATTTTCAAAATCTCCTGTCCATAAAATGGTGGATCTCCCCCAGTCCGTAACCTTTTCATTGGCACAAATTTCTCCAACATAACCTCCATTAATCCTCTAAACTCCCTCCACAACCCCTCTACACCCTCCTCCATAGACCATTTTTTAAACCTGTCACTCAGGAATATTTCTGCCCCCTTCTTGTCTCCTCTCCCATACTGCCACGCCAGCCTTTCTGTCATTTGCGCTTCCCTCATCTTGTCAATCCCAATTTCCACAACCGGGATATGATGGTCGCTTATACCATCCAATACTATTGCACCAACTACAGCATTCCTAGGTCTGACCAACACCACATCCAGCACTGACCCAACACCTACCTCATTCCATTTCGTAGGTGTTTCTACTACCTGGACTAATCCTCTGTTGACTAACTGTGCTACCTATTCTCTGCATCATGCTACCCATTCCTTCTGCACCCTCTACCCATTTCACCCTTGGCATATTCAAATCCCCTGCTACAACCACCCACTGCCTGACCTTTAGTCTATTGACCATCTCCTCGATCATTTCAATTGCCTGCCATCCCTGTCCTGGTGCTCTATACGCTGCCAGCAAAGTAATGTTCCTATTACTACCACCACTCAATTACATTTCCATTAACTCGACATCCTCACTAACCCATTCTACCACCCCGTTTAGCCCTTTCCTTACACACACCATTATTCCTCCTCCTCCTCTCCCATCCCTGTCTCTTCTGAAGATAGTGAACTTATCATGTCTACATTCAATGTCCAGTACTTCCTCAGTCAGCCAAGTCTCCACAGCTACCACTATATCCACCGCATATCCTTCAACCTTTCCCCAGAAGCCCTCGAGCTGGTTTTACACACTCCTAAAGTTCACAACCATTATCTTTATACTAGTACTCTGCTTTACCATCCTACGTAGCTTACCTCCTATCTCCACCCCTGCGGCCTAATCAATGCTATCCTCTCCATTTCTCTCCACTTCTGTTTCCTTGCTTCTAACTGATTGCTATTTCAACAATTGCTGCTCTGCTCTGACCCTCTCCATGCAGCCAGCTACTTCCCTACGTAGCAGATCATCTGGATTCCTCTTTCCCATCTCTGTCAGGTGCACCTGGTCCGTCCCTACACTTTCCCAGCCTCCTACCCATTTCCTACTATCTATAAATGTAGCCCCCAAATCCTTACACACCCTCTCATATACCTCACTCGCAGCCACTGCCTTCCTATAGGATACTCCTTTCCTAATCAGCATGCCACTGACTACTGCCCTAGCTCCAGGGAACTTCTCCCGCACTTTCCTCAGCAATCCCCTGAGGTCCCACCCTACCTCTTGTCCCACCTCCTATGAAAATGAGAACCATTGCCACCCTGCTACCTTTCATACCACTAACCCTTTCCTCCAAATACCTGGTATTCCCCCCCTCCCAATCACTGCTTTATATGTAATTTCATTCCTGATTTCCCTCAGCGCCACCTACTTTACAATAGAGCTGCCTAGAAAAACTACCTCTGGCTCCTTTCCTACAACCTATTCCTGCTTTGTGGTTCTTCCACCCACCTGCCTACCCTTGTCTGCTTCATCTCTTACCTGATCCCTGTCTCCGGCCTTCTGCAGTATCCTTGTTTCCCTCCATTTGACCAGCCCTCCTCTCTCCCCTCTGGCCCTGAACTGTCCACTTTGTTCTGCTTGCTGGTCTTTGCTAACCACACACTTGCAAGCCTCAGCATACTGCTTCCTACCTTCTACCACTGCCTTTTCCCTGCTTTCTGTTTCCCGTTCCTCTATTCCTGATTGCTTCCTGCCTACTACTATCATCTTATCCCTGGCTACTATTTCTTGCTCCTCTAACTTTATTTGCTGTCTTATGTCTCCTACTGCCTTATCCCTTTCTTCTGCCTCCCTCCTCTGCAGTTCCTCCTGCAGCCCTACTTGGACTCTGCCTAACTCTTCCTCTCTGCTAAGCTTTTCCTTCTGTGGACTAGCTTTCATTTTCCTTAGCGCCTCCTTTACATCTTCCAACTCCTCGAACTTATCCACCCTCATTTCTACTCTACTCTTACTCATCTCATTGCTGACCTTTTACTCCATCCTCTCAATCCTATGCATCATTTCCCTCTCTTTCCTGCTCATCAAATCTACCATCTCCTCTTTCCACCTCTCCTCCTTAGCACACTTCCATTGGCACATCCTCCACAAAGCTTCCCCTCACCATATCCCAAATCCAGTTTCCACCTCCACTTATTTGTGTTTCCTTCTCTACCCTTAATTTGTTCCCTACCACCGCCACCAAACCCTTTCCCTCAGCACATTCCTCACACTTCCACTCATGTTCCTGTAGTGATCCCAGTTCCTCCTCCCTGATCCGTATACAGCCAAAATGGTACCAGCCGACAACACTAACACGATGCTTGTATAACACATAACCTCTCTGTCATTGCTACACTACATAATAACTCACGATAACTTCAAACTCCCCAACGTGTGTGGATACAATTAGATGCATATAATAACGTTCCACATATATTGTAACCTTTTGTACGTTATGTTTAAGAAGTACGAAACCATAAGATATGCAATAAATACGGCCATAATGCTTCTCACCCGCCATGTTGAATTTCCACTTCCCGATCGCGACGCGGCTTTCGACGTAATATAGCTGTCGAGTGATTTCGATTATTTTCTCACGAGAATCGAGAAGTCCTCTTTAACTTAGAATACGATAACCCTGAAATATGACGTAAAACGTTATTTCATGATTAGAAGCTCCGTTTCGACAAATATAGGGCTGGTTTCACGAACGAAGATCAATTCTTCCGAATATTAAGATAATTTTACCCAGATTAGAGGTTTAACTTCGTTTTTTATCTCGATAATGCTGAGCCTGTTTTACCACGCCAAATCTCAGTAAAGAATATCTAATTGAAATAATCTGACTTAATCGCCATTTTCTCTTGATAAACATAAGAGATTTTGCTTTGAGCTGATACAAAGAAATCATTTTGAGAAAGTATGGCAAGTCCGGAAGGCATTGTGATCGTAAGGAAACACGAAACCAAACTTTTTCATCCCATGTAAAAAACAGTTTGTTAGAATTAACTACAGAATATGTCAATAATATTGAAAATAAATAACTGATGCTGTGATACAACAAAATAAAGCGAAATTTTGCGAACGATTGTGAATAGTTTCAATAGTACGTATCGTGATCACTACAGGGTAGCAGACAACTTGAAGGCGGTGTGGGATAACCTATAAAACTAATACACGAAAAACCTATGTAGACGAACGTGTCCATGCTAAGGGGTGCAGTATGTTCTGCCATTAAAAATAGCCTCCCAAGATCACTGTGTACTGCCACTAGTAATGCCAGCCGAATGTCATTCCAGTAGAGACTCATCAGTTGGCATAAACACAGAACAGATGAGTAACCCTGCAAATGCTTCAGATAACTATGCCTCGACTGGGTCCGATGGTTGGAGAACATTCTCTGCCAGCCATATGAGAAACCGTTTGGCAACATCCTGGATTAGTAAAAGACGACCAATGCAATAAAAAAAAAAAAAAAAAAGCCGAAGTAAGTGCCCATAGAGCAAACAAAAACATTTGTAATAGAAAACGAGGTAATGAAAAAGATTCGTCAACTAAAATTACAACAGGAACAAGAAAGAACTAAATGGAGAAGCTTCAAACAGAGCACTTAATTTTGCAGATCCTAAAACTAAAAATAGAACTAAGTTACTGATGTGTTATCTGTTGTGGTTTAGTTCATATAATCTGTTTTTTAGTTTATTCATAGACATTTTCAATTAAAAACACTAATGGTGTTTGTCCCATTCTTGATTTGAATCAGGCCTACAAAAGTAACTGGTTTATTTTACATTTATACCTACTGTTAATGCAGAATAGTTGTAAAGGAAAATAATAAAACTATATAGTCTGTTTGACAATCGTGTGTTTGACGTAAGGCGAAAGTGGACTTCAACATATACGTCATAAATTTCAAAATAATGTATTCTCTCATTTAAACATTGCGAACAACAAACAATAAAATCCTAATCACTTTCCCCTTCAGAAATTAAATTGTACATTGCCTAAGCCATTTTCTCTTTATTCTAGATTAAATAACTTTGCCCTCGTCACCTTCCCAAAATATTTGTTTATGTTTTACAGTTTAATCCTGATAATGTGACTTAAACCGCCGAAATCGGCCCTTAAAATAAACACCAAGATCAAGAAACACTTTTTTTGTCTATGGTTTGCCGTGTCGCGTGTTCGACAAACATGTGAATCCGGCTTAAAGATCGTGTTAAAATGATCGATTCCTAGTTTCTCTTTATGGAAAATAATATATCAATGCCAGTAACATATGTGTAGTATAGCAGCTTCCCAGTTGCACAGATTGAATGAGCACCAAGGTGAATCTTTTCGGCACAAAGTATGCAGTCAGTTCAGCTTCTCCGAACAACGTGGCGGCGCCCGGTGATTATGAAAAAAAAAAAAATTATTGCGATATTAGAAATTCTACTATATATATATTATATATATATATATATATATATATATATATATATATATATATATATATATATATATATATATATGTGTATATATATATATATATATATCATTTCGGTAGCTAAATAATATGAAACCAAAAGCCCTTGATATATTGACGATATCGTATGGAATTCCATTGCGATGAGGTTAATTTCTCCCAGTGACTCGTGGATACATTTTCCGACGAATTAAAAAAGATAAATTGAAGGAAAAAAAATTTGTGCGGAATTTCATAAATATAAACTTAAATACTTTAATTAAAATCGTTGTTTAAGCATTTTCTTCAATAGATGATATGTTGTAGCAAATGTTTTGCACTGATTACGTGGCCTGTTCCATCTCGTTTTTGGCAATTACGTGACGTGCACATTTTCAGTTCGCAAAGAGCAGTAAATTGAATTTCGCAGTAAGTATCAATATTTAGGATAAATCTTTTTGAAAATTACCATAAAAATTTCTTTTGCACGTAAGAAAGAGAATTATTTTGTTTTGTTGCATCCGTATGATCTTTTTTCAATACAGAGCTGTACAAAGATATTAGACCAGTCATTATATATACATACACGCGTGTGCATCATAATTTGATCAATATTCCTCCAACATACTGTAGGGCATCGTCATTTTACTGAAACAGAAGAAAAAGGAAACACGAAAAAATGGACAAGAAATGCATACAAAGATATAATATGCAATAATTTCTTAATTATTGTTGTTTACATATTCATCTACACTATAAAATGTGAGTTTGGAAAAAAAAAATTCATTCAGCTGTTTTTTCAAAGAGTTTTTGGTTTGTGAAGCAAATTCCTTGAAGGTGTTGTGGTAACTTATTGAAATGTTGGCTACCAAGTTAGGATGGCCCTTTCTGGACATGTTTTAAGTTAACTGAAGCCACGTGTAAGTTTTTTTTTTAATTCTAGTGTCATGCTTGTGAAAGAACTTATTTTTCTGAAATAAATGGCTGTTTTTGGACATGAAAAAATGTATTAAAAACATGTACTCACATGCTAATGTTAAAATATCTGAACACTTGAAAAATGGTCCACATGAGTCTGACTTTCGTTTGCCAATAATTATCCTTACAGCTCTCTTTTGCATGGGAAACACTTCTTTGCTGTTAGTGGAATTAACCCAAAAAGTTATACCATAACACATGGTGGATTGAAAATATGCAATGTATACCTCCCCCCACCCCCCTCTATGCTAATCATCTTTCAAGACCGCAGCAACACTCCGCAGGGCGAAACATGCTGAACTAAGTTTAAGTAAAATATATGCAATGTGAGATTTCCAGTTAAGTAAACGGTCTACTTTTTAAGCTGAGAAACTTAATCACTGCAGTGTCATTTATTTGGTCTCTCTTACTGCTAACATATGAATTTTTTTTTCCTGTTCTTTGTGAGTAAATTCATAAGCTACGTTTTATCTACTAGGTTGAGCTTTAATTTGTTTGCAGTAAAACATGCTTTTAGCGCTGTAAATGTTGTGTCCGTTTTTTGTGGAAGTTCATTTACTGAGTCTCTAGAGTCTAAGTTGCTAGTATCATCTGCAAATAAAATTGGTGTAGTTTCTGGGGTTAAGGCACATGAAAGGTCATTTATATAAACTAGAAAGAGTACTAGTCCTAATATTGATGATTGTGGGATCCCATACTATAATTTTCCTGGTTCAGGGTTGAATGAAGTAGTATTTCCTTTGGCCAGCACTTGTTGTCTGTTTGAAAGGTATGAGCTTATTAGTTTATTTGGTGTATCTGAGACTCCATAAAACTTTAATTTTTCTATAAGTTTGTTGTGATTTACCCAGTCAAATGCTTTAGTGAGGTTGCAAAATATTTTATTAGTTGGCATATTTTTATCAAGTGCATTAAGAATCCTATTATTTAGTTTGAAAATTGCATCATTTGTTGACGTGTTTTTCCTAAAGCCAAACTGGATATTTGATAAGATTGTGGGATTCTCAAAACGTTGCAGCGGCCTCCTGTTATTTAATTTTTCAATTACTTTCGAAAAGGATGTAAGAAGTGAGATGGGTCTGTAATTGTTTACTTAGGTTTTGTCTCCTTTCTTGAACAATGGTGTTACCATAGCCCATTTGAGTCTGTCTGGAAACAATCTTGTATTGAAGGTGTCATTACAATTATGGCGTAATGGAACACTAAATTGAAAAGCGCTTTCCCTTAATAACATACAGCTAATGTCATCATAACCACTAGATAATTTTGGTTGCAAAGAATTGATTGTTTTCGCTACTTCCTTTGAAGTTGTGTTTGTAAAAGATATAGCTGGGTATTTTGTACTCTGTAGTGTAGGAAAATGTTTTATGTTTTGTTTCTTGTGTTTATATTAATCATGTTTTCTGCGACATTAAAGTAGTATGAATTAAATGTATCTGCAACTAATTTAGGGTCTGAGGTAATGCAGTAATTGACTTTTAGGTTTATAAATGGACATTGCTCTGTTATTTTTCCTGCTGTGTTTTTTGACAATATTACATGTAGTTTTAATTTTGTTTTGAGAATTCTTAATGAGGTCACAGAATTTTTTTCTTTTTTCAGATTTTATTACCTCACTCAAAATTTTGCAGTATTTCCTGTAGTTATTCATTGTGTCAGGGTTTGCTGCTGGTTCTGGCGGCCTTGTATTGTTTTATTTTGTTTTCGCAGAAAATTTTTATTCTATTGGTAAACCATAAATTTTTCTCTTGATTTGTAGTATTTTGGGACAGACGTGATGGGAGACATTTTTCAAAACAATAGATAACTTGGTTAAGAAAAGAGTTAAATTTTAATTTGCTTCGGTACAAGTATACAATGTTGACCATTGCTTCCTGCTGAGCTCACTTTTGAATTGTAAGTCTTTTTCCAGCGAAAAATTTCATGTTTTCTTATAAAAAAAATGCATCTTGGGGCATAATTAATATTTGTGTATCATGATCTGATAAGCCATTTATTATTGGGAGACAGTGGCACGCTGCATCTGCGTTACTATCAATGAAAATGTTATCAATTGCTGTCTTACTAGTTCCTTCTATTCTGGTAGTAAAGTTTACTACAGATTTAAGGTTGAAGGTACTGAGTAGACTATCGAGTTCAGTTCCTTGGTTTGCTTTCTTTTAAATAATCAATGTTAAAGTCTCCACAGAGAATAATTTCTAGATTGGCTCTGTAAATAGCTTTAAGATTTGCTTCAAGAAATTTTAAGAAGTTACTAAAGTTTGAAAAATGGGCTCTATATATAGTAACGACCCCCACTTCTTTAAATTGGTCTGTTATTACTTCCACGTAACTGCCCTGAAACATTTGGTATTCGCATAACAAATATGTGTCATTTCTAAACATTAAATTATTTTTGATTAAAATACAGGTACCACCCTTAGTCATGCTATTTCTATAATTAGTGGAACAGAGGGAATATCCAGGAATTTTAATTTGCTTAGCTGAGGATTCAGTTAAATGTGTTTCTGTTAGACATAATATTTGTATATTCAAATTGTGTTCTGGGGATAATCTGTCCAAGCACGCACAAAGCTCGTCAGTTTTGCTTATTAAACCTCTAATATTCTAATGGAATAAGTATAAATTATTTTCATTAATTGTAGTAGATTTTTTAATATTTGCACAAGTATTGATGTTTTTGGTATTGAGTGTGATAGTAAAATTTCTTTGTTACACGAATTAGGCCTTATGGGCGTGGATTTCTCTAGCCAAAACATTTTACCATGGTTTCCAACGATTACCTGGATATTCCGAGTAGAATCATGGTCTGTAAGAATCCCTCCAGCAATGAGGTCAGCAAGTTTTCCCTTGCCAGCACGACCCAGATGCAGACCATGTCTCGTGTGGTCAGCCCTGGTTATTTCCTGTGGACCAATCATACCAAAATGGCTCAGCCTATCAGACTTTTCACAGTGCGGCATGGCAGTGTTAGCTGTCTGCACCTTCTTTTGTAATAAAGGCTCGTAATGCCGTTGCAGTGACTCATAGACCAACACATTGATGTGACTGGTGGCCCTGGCAATTTTGTGGATGTCTGCTCCAACTGAATAGTTTTTGTCCCGATCAATGCTTTTACCTATTCCCCCAACAAAAACAACCTGATCTGTCTTCCAAATGTATTTACTTCAGCTGCGTACATCTTCTGCCACACTGCAAAGGCCTACTTGAGGTTTACAAAATCCGAGAATAAAATTATATCAAAATTAAAATATTCTATAAAAATCCTAAACGAAATTTTAATTCAACTATTTATTAATATTATTATCATTTTCTGTAGCTCGAAACGAGGATGGCATAGAGTTTCTCTATCTGATTAAAGTTTTTCTATGGTCTAAGAATTAACCAATCAGAATCACCCAAAGACTTTGCACTTAACTTGACCAATCACGGGTGTCTCCAGATTGTTTATACTTTGTAAAAGAAGATCAAATTCGTTAGGATTGGCGGCCGGCGTGTTGAGGAGACGGTTACTTTATGTATTTTGTATTTGTTCATGATTTGATAATGGAAGAAATCCGTCGAAATCTGAATTTGTATATGTAGTTAGGAACACAATGGACATAGTCAACGAATAGATTTGTGTTGCGTATTAAAAATGGAATATAATACAGCGACTAGGCCTAATGTATTCAAAGCACGAGTTTTGTACTCTGTCCTCAGTACGTGTGTTTTACAGATTATATTTTTGTTTACGATGTCGTGTTTTGCCCATTTCGAACCGTGGAGGCCCATGGAGTGGGTATATATTTCTTTTGAGAAGATAATGTCGTTGAGGATTTGGTGCAGCTTAATTACGCTTGGTACACTTATTTCAGTTCAGTGCTTCGTGTACTCCCAAAATTTTGTTGCTGAGAATAAGATAGCTGGCAGTCGTTTTTCTCAATTGAGGATTTTGTTTTCTCTTAATTATATGTTGCTTTTGATTTTGCATATGATTGTGTGGGGAATTATCAGCTGGACGATTATGGAACTCTTTGAAATATATTTCGATGATCCTGAAAATAAGTGTATGAGTGAGAAACGGTTTGTTTTATTGGCCAGTGGAATATTTTTTGGAACATATTTTCTTGTATTCGATTGCAGAATGGTTCAGAAACCATCTCCGAGGTATCTTCAGTTTCCTACTATCCACCAGTTGAAGTTTTTACAAGTAAAAATGTGTTTGTTCCCAATAGTTAAACAGTCTGTTGTGGATGCCTTATCTCCCACTTTAGTTTTCTTTGTCTTCTATTTATGGAAAGGCAACACCCTCAGAGAAATTGTGTATGGATTTCATGACTTGGTTAGTAATAAGCTTTGCAAGGATGTGTATGGTGTCTGGTCTGTGGGCACAATATTCCAGGTTTGGTTTTTCACGAGCATAGCTTTCAACATTGTATACTCAATGAAACTACTTTTCAGGGTTCATCTAACAGAATATCATAGTTTTCCAGTGACTGCCCCATTTGGTAGTCGTCTGTTTCTGACACTACACGAAGCTTTGTCATCTAACAACCCTGTGATTATGCAACTCGGGTACTTGGATCTCAGAGTGCTTTCAGAAACGGACAGTTCCAGGCGGAATGAACTATTTACACTTAGTCACTTGGGAGGCCATCCCCACAACTGGAATGCTGTTGTTGAAACAACCTTGAAGATGGTCAAGGATTTCTCAGACAAACTGAAGGCAGCCATCAGCGATGAGCCAAAAGTTGCAAGTGCTTCCAAAACCAAATTAGAAGAAAACTTCTCTAAGTTCGAGGTGAGCTCACCATACAAGTCTGCTCTGCGCAATTTATCACCTGGCAGATATGAACCCATCACCGCAAATGCACTCAATACGACAGTCCTGGCTCCTGCTGCAGAAGACACAGTGTTGGATATTGTTTCTCGGCAAGTCAAGGGAACAATAGTTCATCTGCTTGATAAGCCTGGAATTCGATTTTTTTTCAGTGACCTTGTAGAGTTAAACGTGCATCATGTGATGTCTAGGGCCCAGCCAGTAATATGGGCGGTGGATGGACTGTCTTTGTTGGCCGCAACCTCCATTGTGTTGGACAAGTATGGTGTGGCTGTGAAGGATTTGCCGGTCCTCGTAACTACGCTCCTCGACCTCAAGCAAGTGCTGGACAGGCTGCACAAGATGAACGCATTCAAGAAGGAATTGAGAAGTTACGAGGCGGATGTGAAGATGAGGCGGTCGCTTCAGGCTGCAGTGAAGCGCAGCCTATACAAGATAACTATTGCATTTCAGAACCACGTTAATGAACTTCCTGTGACAAGTAGTGTGAGGAGTCAGTTGAAACCTTTTGTCTTATTCAAGGAAGGTTAATATCAAGTTAACTTTGTAAGATATGAGACTCATTTTGATAATTTGATTGAAGTGTATTATGTGTGGCAATTCAAGCCTGTTGCGCGGGTACTAACCAACATTTCTATAAAAATGCAGTTGGACAGGTTTATAAACTACACAATAATGTAAAAAACTGCAAACACAAAAGTTACGTGTATAATTTAAAAAGAAAAACAATTTACAAACTATGCAAACTGCAATGCGAAAGTTGGTCAACTGTTGCTTGCTTTTTATGTCTTTTAGATAAGCAGGGGCAGACTGCTAAACAATTTTACATTCATTCATATAGATTGTTAAGATTTTCAATTTTTGTCTTTTTTAGTTATTTTTATCTGCTTGTACATTGAATTTATGCCAATTTCAGTGCTTATAACAAATTTATTATTGTGTATTAAAAATTGTTATTATCGCTACCATTGGTAAGCTAATTAAATAGCATTCTAAGAAATGGTTTTCAGGTGTATTTTGAAACTTTAAGAAAAAAATCCAAACATGATCATTCAAAAGCCAGTGGGAAGAAATTTTTGTACCAGGTTCTTGTTTTCATTGTGCAATATGTATAAATGATGATTATTTTTATGTGCAAGTTAACAGTTGTGTTTGTGTAGTTGCATATTTAAAAAAAAAAACCTGGCATTAAGATTGTTAAATCTGAAAAATCACAGGTTGTATGTAGCCTTGTAACATGAAAGAAAACTATGACAGTGTTTCAGCAGTTAAACAAAAATGTGAGATATGACAACGCTGGTAAAAATAATTTACCAGAATTAAAAAAAAAAAAAAAAAAAAACTTTGCAGTTAGTATGGATTTTAGAAATACAAATTACTTACATAATACTGCTGATAAGTTGCCATTTTAGCAGTAACTTACTGAATGTAATATATGTTGACTAGCATGTGTATTATTATTTCCAATGGAAGTGTATCCTCTAAATTATGTACCAGAGTAATTAAATTCACAGCATTTTGTTATGGAGATAGGCCTATCTACATTTAATGCCATTGCAATGCAGATGTGAATTTTTTTAAAATGTTTGCGGCAGCTAAGATTGATATGTCTCCTGGTTTCATTTTCTTCGTTTTTCCCCACCACAGTATAAAGTTTTTACTACTACAGTAGAACCTTGGAACCTCGACTCTTGGTAACATAACATTCCATAAAACTTGAGAGATTTACAAGCCATTAAGGTGAAGTGACATGCAATATCGTTCAACTATTTTATCACAGGAAAAAGAACAAAAAAAGGACTTACTAATATGGATAAATTTTTGAATAAGAAAAATACTGAAGGTTTAACAATTTACATTATTGTTAAAATAATGTGTTAAATTATTTTATATGGTCTAGTTAAATAGTGTTACTCAATAGTTTTCTTATTTTATGTCATTTTGTGTTAATATCCGTAGGCTGTTTACAGTAAACAGAGCTTTTTTTAAAGCCCTGCTTATGGTCTAATTGTGGTAGGGACTAATTTTCTAGAATAGGGGCTTTTTTGAAAGTAGGGAAAATAATACCTGGATATGTTAGATATGATTATTAATTATAATTGGGCCTACTAGGAATTTTGGAGGGCCTCCGTGTCATCTGTAAAAAAATTAAGGGCCTGTATTACTGCCGTCTGATGAAAGTTCTGAATACATTTAGAATATTCTAACAATTTAAGAATACGTTATTTATAAAACATGGAAACAGTCTTCAATGCTGTAATTCACAGAGCCCACTCATTTTTGCTGGAAATCTGTCTTTCCCATCGTATCTTGCCCAGTAACCTCTTAATGTTTTTTACAGAAAAAGCACAAGTAAAGGCTTTTACAGAATTGAAAACTTTAACATTTGACTTTACGTTTGCTTTCAGACATGTTGTTTCTCAGGGAGCTTGACACACCGGAACTGTCAAAGGTAAAGTCAAGCACTCTTGACTTTATGATTTCGAAAAGTTGAAAATTAAAGTCAAAAGTCAAGCAACCATTTTGCGGTCATACGAAAACCCATGCACACGAAGGGTTCCTTTGGGTAGCCACCTTGTAGACCTGGCCGGGTGGGGTGAGTGGTCAGCATACGGCCCCTGCCATGTACACATAATTGAATTAAATGTGATAATACCATTTTTAATGAATCAATGTTTAAAATGTAATTTACAGGGTATATTTATGCCGCGGAGATAGGGTTATTCAAGTATAAAGAACACAGGTATAAAACAGTGTTGGAACATGTTTTAGACCAATGAAAAGATTTACACGTGTTGTGCATGGCTTACCTGTTCGATATTTATGGGGGCTTGATGATACATCAAGTAAAACGTTGAAAGTAAAATAATTAAAATATGAGGCGTTCGGTCGCTTTGTTTACAACGGGCAACATTTAAACATACCATTGTAACGGCACTTGTGTTTGGCCCTGTGCACTATGATGAAGTAGTAATAGCAGGAAATGTACCATCATGTTGTCAGCCTACCAATTTGAATTACCCGTAATATGACGATGTGTCAATTGTTGTCAATAACAGTTGCAATGCATTCTGGGAAGTTGCTGAATGGACGTAGGTTTGCAAAAGAGTGCTTAAAAGTATGTGTTATTGAAATAGATTCAGTAAGACGTGTTGGATGAAATAATTGTGCGAAAAGACAAGTGTTGCTGTGGTAATATCTGCATGCAGTGGTAATATCTGCATGCAGAAAGTGAAATTATAATATCTGTGTTTGAGTGTTTGAAGGGTCAAATGGAATTCTACGTCGTGTGGCTGGCAGTGTACTCGGTGAATTTGTGATAAAATAAAATTTATCTTAACATGGGGAGGGTTATGAACAACAGGGAAATTACACTACGTCAGCCCTCCCCAGTATTGTATTGGTAATATTCATAATTTAACGTTTGTACTGTTCTGTTTGATATTTTTGCAATAATGCATTTTCATGATAAAATATGAGTATATCACAAAAATATGCTCAATTGCAAAACGACCCAACCAAACAATACCTAAATTCACAATATTACCAATACACATACACACACTGTGATAATGTATGATATTCAAGCATAGCCCCATTGCAATACAAATACTGTTCAAGCGCAGCCAAACATTAGCACCGAGCCAGTGTCAGCAGGGGAGCAAATCCCTAAAACAGTGATTCAACCTCATCAGCAATTTTTTTTTGGTTGTGAAGCGAAGAATCACGCATCAGCAAAACTTAGGAGTTTCACCAGAATTTATTTTCATGTGTAGATCAATTGCACTGAGATATAATGTATGTGTGTTTAGCAATTTAACATATTTTGATGCTATTTGTAATAATATTGTATCGTGAAAACCTGTTTAATTGCATAAAGAGCAACCTGAACATGACCTAAATTGACTATGTTACCAATACAATTTACAAATAGGGTAGTGAAGAGGGCTATGAACTGGAGAGAAATTACTGGGTAAAATTTGATCATGAAAATGTACGTATGTTTTATTTTTTCTTACCCTGAAATTTTTACTGATCTTCATAGCCCTATGCCACTATAGTTTTTGGGCTTTCTATTCGTAAAATGTTGATGCCCCTAGTAAATTTGTGTTCTGCGTCATTAGTAGAGTGAAGGTAATTCTTAAGAATAGGGGCTTTTTCGAAGATCGAAAAAGCCCTGGATTATGAGACCTGGATATGTTAGATATGATTATTAGTAATCATAATTACTAGGGATTTTGGAGGTGCTTCAAGTAGTTTTCTGGGGGGGGGGGGGGGGGGAAGTGATAGGGAAGAGGGTTGTAAACAAAGCTGTATTTATACTACAAAACAAGTTTAATTTATGTAGAATATATTTATATCGGGTCACTTAATTGTTGTACATTGAAGAATACCGTTTGCAATTAATTTTTAATGCGTAAAACATTATTTACGTGGTATAGTTTATAGTGTGGCGTCGAGGTTTATACAGGTTTAGAGCAGTATTGGGATATTATGTAATTCCGGTGAATTACTCAAGACTTACCTGGTCTATAGTGACGAGAGGTTAAAACGTATTACTATTAGAATAAATATAGATATCGTAGATGATACTGAGTCTCCTTCGTAGACTGTGTTTATCTTTGGAGGCAATGTATGCTGCCATAATATTATCACTACACTGCATGTGCACATATACCATTATGTTATTTTCAATACACTGAGCTTGCGCATATACGGCCATGTTGATTGACGTTGACACAGTCGGGGGAGACACAAGACAAATGATGACACAAATACTTACTGGTAATGTGGGCACCAGCGGTGCTTCCCAATCACTGCACTATTGAGACTCGTGGTTCTCAGGAATGCTGTGGGTTCTGTGTGTCCGTCTCACCCGTGCGTACTTACATACACATAGGCAATGCTAAACTTTGACTAAACATCACTTGAAATCAACACTTAATAAAATATATTTGGCTAGGACACACTCAATACTGAATAAAAGAGATAAGGTTCATTGTAGACTTGTTTTTATTGTTACTATGCATACACATCAATGTGCCAATGATAATCTCGGTCATGACTATCCAATTCCGCTTGGGTGCTCCCCAGCCCGCAATTAATCTAGCGCGCGCCTAGATGGATGATTTCACCGAGGTGCGTGAAAGAACAGCCTTCACAAGGGAAGAGGGCCAACAGCCGCTAGGGTGGACTGATGGTTTTTTCCTGAAGACAGGACACTGTGAATTACAAATGAAACCCTTGATACATTAACACGTGTGATTACTCGGCATCACTAACGCAAACTCGTCGGGGCTTGCCCTTCAGCATGTGGGTAGTGTGGTGATGGCCTATACACAGAGCTGGCTAGGATGGGAATAATTGCACTGTACACAAATTACATAAACCGTCAAAGGTGCATGAAACAAGATGGGATACGAGATGAGTATTCACAATAAACACACACATGTGTGAAAACAAGTTTAGATGGCGTGGATGCCGCTGGATGAAGTTCGTAGCGGACCATGTGGTGCAGAAGGAATTGCAATATTTCTTTGTGACAACTGCAAATTAAATTCAGACAAAATATTATTCAGAGCGAGAAAATTATTCTCTTTATGATTTAAGTAATTACAGGCTTGTGACATGCCTAATGGTGGTAAAATCAAACATGGCATTGACTGCATAGTCAAAAAGCATCAATTTACATGAAATTACATGGAACCCTGTCAAAATTGAACATAGAACCCTGAATAAATTATACAAATACTTGGCATCGGTCAGCCACATGGTTTTGCTGTAAAATATTCAAACACCCTCAAATACATACATGAAAATAAAGCCCTTAAAATTGCGCGTAGCAATAATGCAGAAATTACAATGAAACGCCATAAACATTGGCGGATGGCGCCTGATGCAAGTTGCGTGGGTCGTGTGACCTCTCAGACATCTTTCTCCTCTATTAAGTTAAAAATGCCACAAGGGCGAAATAAATTAGTAAAGCGGAAGCATAATGCTGGGGAAATGTCTGGCAAAAATTTACGCAAGCAAAGGTTAACCGGTAAACTAAATTGACTATTGGAATCCACATCTGTGAACAAGTCTGTCCAGAGACAAGTGTCACATGGACCTACCATGGTCGCCTACGGGGTTCACATAAGTGGAAGTGCTGTGCACGCCGAGTAAAATATTTTATTAAAGAAATGAAATGGCACAAATTTAAATATGGTCTTACATTTTTGTAATTTTCCTGTCAATTTTTCATATTAATTTAGTGTCTCTTTATGACTGCGTTCATGCTGGAATATTAGTGTTCTTAATCTTGGTGCCGTGGGCACTTTGAATTTTATAACCAAGGAATTTAAAAAGAGCAACAAACACTTTAAAACATTTTAAGACATATTAAACCCTGCAAATACAAAGATAAAAAACATTTTACACTGAAAAAGAAATATCTATGTGAAAGTTCAAAATTATTGGCCTCTTTGCGCACGTGCAGGACACGTGCATGGTAAGCGCCGCTGGCTGTTAGCCGGCGTCAACGTCAGATGGATTGTGGGGGGATTGCCGGACGTTAGTTTGTGCCGGTCCTGTCTGAGGCTTAGGATTGAGTGATTAAACACGTGTTTTATTGCAATTTGTGTTGTTTGAAGTGTTGAAACTAATAATTGTGTGAAATCACGAGTGTTTCTATGCTGTTATAGCAAGGGACAAAGTGAATTATAATATGTGTGTGGTGATTAGTGTGTGTAGTGAAGTCAAATGTACCGAAGTTGTGGAGTGCTATATGAATGGCGAATTATTTGGTAGGTATTGACTAAATTAAATGAATTTTTTGGGAAAGTGGTATAATTTCACTCTACTAATTGCACAACACAAATTTATTAGCGGCATTAACATTTGACCAATAGAAACCCCAAAAATGATAGTGGGGAGGGTTATGAAGATCAGAGAAATTTGGGGTAAAAAGAATGAAACACATGTACATAATTTAATATTTATTGATGAAAATGTATTAAATTGCAAAAATACTGTACAGGTGTAGCCATACATTATGTACCGCGGGGGAGTAAATCACCAAAACAGTGATACAAGGTGCGCTGGAAATTTTTTTTAGGTGGTGTCCTAGCAGAACTTGGAGTGTCCCCACAAATTATTTTCAAGCGTAGCCCCCTCACATAAAAAAAATACTATACAAGCATAGCCAAACATGCACCGAGCCAGAGTCCCAGCGCTAGCAGGGGAGTAAATCCCCAAAACAGTGGTTCACTGTGTTCTGGCAATTTTTTTTTGGTGGCGACACAGTGTGTCTAGCATCAGCGAAGCTTTGAGTTTCCCCCTAACTGAACAATACCTAAATTGACAATTTTACCAATACATATTACAAATACGATAGTGATAAGTACTAATTACATAAGGAAAGTTGCAGGGTACAGCTAGTGTAAAATATGTACATATTCATGGTAAAATTGTACCCCACAAATTACCTCCAGTTCATAGTGCTCCCCACTATCGAATCTGTAATTTGTATAGGTATTGTCAATTTAGATATTGTTAGCTTACATCTTTATGCAATTAAACGTGGTTTTGTGATAAAATATTAAGATTATTTCAGGAGTATCACAAAAATATGTTAAATTGCAAAACAACCTAACCAAACAACACTTAAATTCACAATATTATCAATATGCGCACACATACACAAATGTTGCTGTGATAATGTATGATATTCAAACTTAGCCCCCTCACAGGGAAAAATGCTGTACAAGTGTAGCCAAACATTATGCACCGAACCAGAGTCCCAGCTCCAGCAGGTTACCAACACAGTTTACAAATACATTGGTGGGGAATTTGTTTTACCCGGCAATTTCCCTGATGATCATAGCCCTACCTACAAGTGTTTTTGGGGTTTCTATTGGTCAAATGTTTATGGCCATAGTAATTTCATGTTCTGTATTAGAATGGAATTATACCACTTCCTGAGATTTTTTCTGTCACTTTATCAAAAAAACATTCCTCTTTTCTGGAATAGGATACCTTTCACCACACATTCAGACAGCTTACTTGGCATTTCTGCCACACACATCGTATAACTTATAAGTAGTGTGTCAAGTTTTTTCGTATTTGTGAACTTACTGTGTACGTACAGCCACACACTGGATTGCCACTTACAACAACAGATTACGGGGACTGGTGCTGCACTGCTATACAGAAATGGTACAGCCAGCATGGGTCACTGTGCTTGTAGCTTGCTTACAGCCCCCATGCTACTGGCTCACCTACTTTATTTATATTTGCACATTATTTCTTGGTTTTTCTGTGTTGCTTTCCATTGCATTTGCTGTATCATCAAATTCCTCTTTGCACATTTTTCAAATGCCGTTGAAATAAATGTATGTTTATAGGGGAAAAAAATCATGTGGGTTGTAATTTCTGTACATACACGTGTTAAAATAGGCATTCTGCTGCAAATTATTTGCCATTGTGCATAATTTCATATAGCAAAAACCACGTTTTGTGATTTGCAACCATTCCAGAATTTTTGAAGGTACCCCATGTTAGGCAGACTATTCTGTGTATAACTACTTTGTCATCCATTGTTGCCAACTTTACTGACTGCATGCCAGTTAAAATATGTGAAGATATGTGGCAGTGAAATTTTGCAAAGGTTGAGTTTAAAAGTGCTCAGTAAATCATGAACAGAGTTTGTAATTACACATTCACCCTTAATTCCCTAAAACTTGGCATGTCACTAAATTGACACCTTCAGCGGTCACAGCTTGTTGCCTAGGTTATCTCTATTGCAAATTTCACTGAAGTGTCGTGTGCTGTAACCATTTGTTGGATATCTGTGTATGTTTTACATTTCCTGTTGCCCAAGTTATTAATGAATGTACTCTTTAGTGTATCATTCTGGTTGAACAGTAATTTCGTAACTCATTATTACCTGCCGTAATAAATTTATGATTTTTATGGTTATTTATTGCACAATATAAAATTATAGTCTTAATGGTTTCTTCGAACCCTTTGAATCAAAGCTTGGAAAAAAAAACACCCTATCTAAGATGTGTTTTGTTGCTTTCTAAATTATGTGTACCACAAGCATTTTATACATGTGTTAACAAAGTATCTTATTTTTTGGTTAGATTGAACTCATATTGTGTGTGTGTGTGATGCAAAAAAATATTTCACTGAGTGTGCATGAATATAGTATGTTGGGCCTCTGGTGTAATTTTCTGAGCTTTGTTTGCATGAGGTGGAGGAATATTCTGGAAGTAGAAAGCAGGGCTTTAGAAAAGTTGGAAGTAACAGAGAATGGATTATACCAACAATTAATAAATGACACACTTGACCACACAGTGTGCGAGTGGGTTTTGTCAGTATGCATTTTTTTGTGTGAATTAAGTATACCAATCAGGACTGTGCTTTGGTGATAATTGTTTGCAATTTAATTTTAACAGTTTTTGTCACTCACAATTTGGCTTTTGTGAAAAAAACTGTTCCTTTCTAATGCAGTTGCTATATTTCGCTATTGTCTGCATCAGGAATAGTTTAAAATTAATATGACATGTAAATTCTTGTTTACATTTAAAGCAAGCATTTGCCAAAGATGATGGCAACTAGAAATACAGTACTGTTTTATAATAGGTACTTCAGTTTGTATGAGTGTTTAGTACTTATGTGCTGTTGACTTGGTGGTAGAGGGCAAAATATATACAATTTTTTGTAAAATATTTATGTAATACATTTTTTATCTTTAAATCTTAATAGGTACTGCATTATTATTATTATTATTATTTTTTTTTTTAGTAAATTCCTTAGTGTACCATTATTCTCATGCACTGAACAACAATTTTTACACACTTATTTAGTAATCATGCTTTCATCCACCTTCACTGTAAATTTCTACTTTATAATTCTCTTTACGTTCTAGGTGCACAAGTTGCTTATGGTAAAGTTTTTTTCCAAAGTGATAAGTTTGTCTGAATTGCTACAATTTTGTTGCATTCTCAACATTAATTGTTTTTTTGTTTGTGTGAACATGTTCAAACATTGACCGGTTGCACTCGCATTCAGCTGAATGTTGCCATGTTTGAAAATAATACAGCAATATCATAGTAACATTTCTATGGATGATAAATTCGTTTTAATTCCATTGTATAATCCTTTATAGAGCTTTTTATAATACCAGTGAGAAAGTTTTAGTGATTGGCCTTTTATTTTTGTTACATTACTTAGTTACCTATGTTTTATCAGACTGACCATGAAGGGTGTAGGAGCTGGGCCCCATTGTATAACTCTGTGGTTGTGGGGAAGAGAGCATTTACAGTTGCAAGAATACAAGTAATATTAATAATGTGGAGAAAAAATAAAATAATGATGTTTTCAAAGTTCTGTGAGAGCCTTTGCTGTGTGGTCTCTTCGAATATTCACACTCTCAAGTACACCCTGACTTACAGTCTGCAATACACTCGAAGACACATAAATGCAACAACTTGTAATGTGAGTGCTGCCAGTACACAGTGCATTGACCCAAGTGTAAAGAAGTGTATTTACTGAAGAATACTCCCACTGACATAGACAAGCAGAGTTGAGAAATTCTCCACTCTGGTCTCTCCCCACTTTTACAGGTTCACTGATACTTGTGAATTAAAATGGAAAAATATTTGGAAAATGTACAACATTGACATGCAGACACTTTGGTGTGTTGGATATTACAAGAAAAAACTAGCTGTAGTAACCATACATTTTTAATGTTCATTAAAAATTGTAAAAATGATGCAAAATTGAAACATAGGAATATGCCTTGCAAAAAACCCCTACTCCCGAGCATCTTGTTTACCAAGCACTTCAAATATTCATTAAAATACAATTTAATTAATTCACAAGATTGATTGCAAAATTAAAATAAAGTTTCCTCAATCGAGTGCCAGTTAGTAGAACATGAGATTCATTGTGTTTCAGATTTCTCATTGGATAGTGATCATCCAAATTGCATTTTATAACAATTACGTAACAGTTTAAAATTCTCAAAAGTCATCAGCATTCATTGGTTGAGAAAATAATTAGTCTCCACAAGTGTTCGTCAAAGATGACAAAGTTCAACATTTGGACTTCAATAATTCTTTCCAGGTATACCTGCCTCTGGTCTTACTATACTATGCTATGCTGTAATGGAAAACAGGCTAAGACTTTGTATCTCTTCAAAAATAAAACAGTGGAACCTAGTCAGTAAAAGTTTGGTTATAGCAAAAATCTTGTTATTCCAAAGTGATTTTGTCGTCCCTTAAACCTGTGGTATGCAATTCCATGGTGATTATTAGCCTCAAGGCTAGGCTACAATTGATTTAGCACAGACAACGGCACAGGCACGGAATGTAGAATACATGTACCCTACAGTATTATGACATTCGCTACAATCACGTACAGCACCCACACAGAAAGTACAGCTCGTGGAGTTAAGAAGTAAGGCTATATCCTATAATTCTTGTGTATGTGTGCCCATTCTGAACGTTGATACCACAGAGTTCATGTGACTATGAAAATGTCTAATAAAAAAAAAAAAATTGTGAATTTGACTAGTGCTTGAAAAGTTTGACATATGAACAGAAATTTGTTTTGATTGAAATTGTTATTGTACTGGTCAGTAATTTCAGTAACGTCACCTATTGTTTCGCTACTGCTGAAGGTACTGATGGTCGCAACTGAGAGGTACCCTGTGCGAGGCTACAACTGTTAATGAAATCATGGATTTTACTTGCGCTAAAAAGTCAGTGTTAGGTAAACCCCAGATTTAGCGGGAAGTTCAAGTCATGTTCCAGGAAATTGTACTCGCAGAAGGTACAGGTGCCAAGGCAATCACTTATAATATTGTGGTGCTGTCAGAAGACCCCCAAAAGCAGCAGAAGGTGAGTAACATTTTCACTGTTTTAGTCCTAATGCTGTGTGAAAATTCTTGTTTATATTTTCCTGCACACTGGAATACTACTGCCAGATGCTCTGAAACAATCAATTTACTGACAAAGAGAAATATTTGCTGTTTACTGATGACTGTCCCCTTATTGTTGGCAAACACTGATAAACCATAAGTAATCGATCGTAATCGCATGTGTTCTGTTCTACCGCACGTGCTAAATCAATTGTAACCTGACCTTTAGGTACCATACATGAACTTCGGGAAACAAATTAGTGTTAATCACAGATGCAATGGAAGCGCTGCACTGTGTTACCGAGGATGCAGTGCACAGTATGGATCTCGTTCAAAGCATGTTAGCCAGCTGTAGTATGCTGTCTGCTGGTATGACAATCCTCACCAATATTCCAATCCATCGGTGTAACGAGGTCCATTTATCCAGCCACGGCAGATATAGTGGTGCCAAAGGCAACAATGGGCGCATTGTATGCGAAAGGTTCCCATTCCAGAACAGCCTGGGTTGTGTTTGGTTGCGGCTGAGGTGGCCTTCTCGGGCTCACTAACAGCTGTGACTGACATGTTGGTTGTTGGTAAGGGCACCACGGGGTGTTTCTCAACACTCCCCAAAGGATTGTTTCTGGCCCAATACTATGTGGAGTAGGCGGTCCCATTCTGGGTGCCAGAAAAGAAAAAGGGGAGGCAGTGGTGGTTTTGCCCCTTCTACTTGGTGCGTGACGTACCAGAATATATAATCTTCCAGATCAGTAGGCTGTGTCCACTTTCTTTGGCTAGGGGCTAGGCCAAGCGCTCCTATAAAACTGGATGCTATGACTGGTGTAGGAGGATGTTCAGGTTGTTTCAGATTCTCTATCATCTACCAAGAGTATTCCGTCAGCCCTTGCTTCTCTGGGGATGTCAATCTCCACTGGATCTTGCAGGTGGCAAAGTGCCTTGATCTGTGCTCGCTGTTCTAAGCTAGCCAGGGAGACTACCAGACCAGGCTTTAACTTGTGCCGATTGCCAGATGCCAGGAGATCCCTCCTTTCGGAATAGGGCATCAGGGAGTGAACATACCCTTCTGTTACTGCAACAATATGCCACGTACCGTGTGCTCAACTTACGTGTAAGCACCGTGTATGGGCCGAAGACTGGTGGAAACCTTAATTCCTTTGTCTGGTGCAATGGTGCAGTACATGCTGGAGGTACATGCCTCACCCGTCCAAGGTTGGTGTGTGAGCTTGCCAGTCTTCTCAGTCAGGTAACGTCTCTCTTTTGGTGGTGCTCCGCAGTGGAGAGGCCAATGGACGCCAAGTTGACAAGCTGGCTCAAGTTGGTGCGTGTGAGTAAACTTTTATGTTCTGGCTCATTTGAATAAGCTTCTTGAGGTCACCTGCAGTATTGTTATGTGAGGGTTACTGCGGTGAGGTGCTACGTCTACAGGAGAGAACTCAAAGTATAGTCGACCCATGTATATTTTCCGTAATGGAAAGACATGTGGTGAATGCACCCTAACTCCTGGTCAACGGCACGAGTCTTGGCCGGGAAGCTAGCGTACAGTTCAATATATGCCATTAAAGGCAACCGGTGATACACTGGGGAATGCCGAGAGTGATGTGTCATGTTACTAAACAAACTTTTCTTGCATTGTTAATATGTTTGGTACGTGTATAATGACGTTGCGCTTTGGGCTGACATGAAGATAAGTTTAGCATGGCATGTTCAGGATTAGTCTTAAGACATGTTCGTTTACTACATGGGTGAGTGGGTATGCAAGGTACAAAGCTTGGGAGAGTCCCTGACTGATGTAACTTCTTATTTCCTGAGTGGCTAGTGCTGAGAACGAAGGCTGAGCAATCTAGTCAATTCTAAGCTACTGGGGCTGGAAGCAAAGACTGGCCATTCAGGCTGGTCAGAACTCCGAGGGGGAGAACTGAATAGTGGCGAAGAGACGCGGGCTGTCTCCTTTTCTACTAATTCAGGCCGCTGCTGATTGGCTGGTGCAACTAGATGAAGGGGTGGTTGCCGAGCGCGGGGGGGGGGGGGGTTGGCGTGAACATGACTGATTACTGTGAAGTCACTGGCTGGCTGGAAGGGAAGAAAAGCAAAGACAAACAATATTCCCACTAGTGCTATCTAGTGGGGAATAAGAGAACTTGTTCCATCTAAGCGTTGTTACGGTGGACTGGTGAATAAAACAATCTACGCGGCAGAGAGTACAATCTCTCTTTACGTCGGGGAAAAATGAAAATGTTAACTTTGGACTGTAAAGTAAACTGACCTAAGAATGTAGCGGAAGTCACCAAATCCCCATTATTAAAATGCGTCATGGGTCAATTAGTACTGAGCCGATACCTGATGTCAAAAATCCACTGATATCCGCAATATCGGCCCGTGTGAACCTATTTAATTTTTAGCCGATATATTCCGTTAAACCAGTGGATGATAGGATGGCAATGTTGCTGTAAGAGGGGCTCAACTACTGCCATTTTTAGTCGGCAGTTGCCGTTATTATTCCAAGCACTAAACTGATAGATAGTCACTCCCCAGACGACAAAGGGAGGAAGAGACATGCCTCCCTGCTGTGACATAATCATCTACAGGAATAGGGAGGCAGAGAGCGAGAGAGAAATGCAGCTCCCACTCCACATTGGCCGCCTGCCGTGACAGGCACTTTAGGAGATAATCATCTAAAGTTTGTTTGCGAGTCGTATTACCAGCTTTGCAGGGGACGCACAACTGCTCCCCATTGTCATATCAGTATTTAATATTTTTTAAAAGCAATTATTCTGACATTCATATCCCAGGAACTGGCAGTGCTTCAATTTTACGCTCAGTAAATTAAGGGAGTGCTGAATTTTGCAACCTGGGTAATAACCCCCATCCACGTAATTGGACATATCTTTCACACATCAAACAATAAAAGTTTATTCTATTCGCGTGTTCTAGGCACTGACACATAGATAGTCTTAAATTTTGAACTCGATAGGAGCAAGGACAAATACACTTCCTGGCACGACACTGGAGACACCTTATGTTTCTATTTTCTACACAAATTTCATTTTTTGTTTTTTCTCTTTGTTGGCACTTAACCGTGTCCGAAACACGAGATCCTGTACACAAATCCAGAATGCAGTTAGTCACAGGTAACAAAAAAAAACATTTTTGGCAGTGAACAGGCAAATGGTTTTTATTTTAAATTTATAATTGAGGCACCATGTGATACATCTTAACAAATAGTAACAGTAAAATTTTTTTTCCTACAGTATCCTTAATTTACTTTAGACTAGTTAACAGAAATAATAATTTATCACAGGAGTTAACATTATTAATATTTTAAACTTTTCGAACGGGTACCACATGAATTAAAGTTGTAATTATAAAATTTGATAATGAAAATGGCAATTGTAATCTTATCAATCCATGTTACTGAATATATAATCACCTTGATTAAGGATGACCAACTTTTACAGAATGCATATTCATTAAATGCTGCCTGAATGAATTTATGATACATTTTATTTCTGACAACAAAAGGGTCAAGAAAACTAGAGCGTCTTGTACGATGCATCCAGTGATACAGTTGAAAAGTTCAAATCAGAGATACTTACATCGTGGAGTGCTGCGAAGTCTTCCTTCGTATTGTATCTGAGCATCTCTTTCCTCTTCCTCACAGGTTGGACGTTTAGAGAACCAGCGGGAATGTGACTTCACAGCACATCCGCCATCTCTTTTATACCAATCCTTAGGGTTGTCTTCACCCAGAAGTACAGGAAGGCAATTCTGTCGGCGTGCCTCTCCAAGGCAATGCAATAATACCCGATCGGAAATAACATCATCAACAGATCAAGTAGCCACTCCCTAGTAAAAGGTGCATGTGGAATAGTGCCAAAGAACTGGGTGAGGTTTTTCCTCACATTGCCTGCCTCCCCTTCTTTGGGAGGAGGGGGAACTGAACCTGATGAGGCCGGACCTTGCTCATACGCGCCACACATCCATGATGCAATCATGCATGACTCAAGGACGAGTTGTGCGTGAAATGTCAGGGGACAGCCTTGGGAGCTAGCTAGCAGAGATCGAAATGTCAGGGATTGAAACAACTGAGCTGATTAAAATAAAAACTTATGTATTCAAAGAAAGCATGTACACGAGGTCCAGCAGAGTGATGTCACCGATAATATAAGTAGTGGGAAAACACTTGTTCTGGAGCGCCTCCAAGAAGACAAGAAATTGGCACTGGGGGCTGGTTCACTGCTACATATAGCTATTACAGTGTCTGAAGTCAGTGGTTAGTTGCATTATGTGAACCATGTGGCTTTGCACTCTGAAGCTCATTACTCTTGATTTATAGGGAGCACAAGGGAGATAACACTTTCCCTTTTATATGTGCAAGACTGTTTTCAGGGGAACAGACCACTTTAACACTGAAAACACATAGGGACAAGTTTACTCTTGGAGATGTAGGTCAATTGAGTTACGGGATGGTTCACGGACTCGTTTGTGCATGAACGACTTAAATGACCCATTCACTACACACACGGCCACGCGTGGCTCATGCACGAGCAGAGCAGCAGTGGGGTGCATCCCAAGCAGGACAGTGATGGCGAATCAACTAAACATTTTGAACAATTTGAGTACAAGTGATAATACAGTCATGGTTGGGCAACGAATCGTAAGCTTAACCCCAAGTTATCCTCAACCTTCATCCCCAGGAGATTCTAAACACATCAAAACATTCCTTACCTAAGTCACACTGATAGAACTTATTATTTGATAAAACTAGCAAGCATCTCTACAGCACGCGTTAAGTCTTTCCAAGTTTCTAACCTAGTGCTTTCGTCCTATACTAATTTAAAATTATGTCTAACACAATTATACACAATAGAAAGCACTGCTATATACCTTTGAATTTGATTGATTTTACTATACCGCCCCCTGCAGCTCATGTAAAAAAAACAAATAGGAAAGCTAAAGAAGCAAGCTTTCTAATAGTTGCACGAAAGGTGCCACTGTTGATTTTATCACCTTGCTCTGGCGTCCTCTTAACAGCGTGCTAAGTAAACTATCACTGCATACCCGGGTCCAAGTTAATGTTCAGCTTAATGAATCTTACATCACTAAAACTCTAGCACAACCATAACGTAATTTAAGACCATCAGCCTGTACTCATGGATGTTGCGGTTACTGGCTTCGGGGTTTCTTGCATTGTCGTGTCTCTGGCTTGGGGCCTCACTTCAAAGGGACCCGGTGGGTTGGAGTTGGCCACCAGAACCTTCGGGCAGGCCTCCACTGCGATTCTCGATAGCAGCTAGCAAAGGGGGTGCAGCGTGCCCATGTCTGCAGCTCCCATCTTCAGTCGCCTTGGTCCTCGTTGTACTGTCCTAGTTGGAGTGGGAGGAGGCGACTCTTCCATCCGGAGAGCTTTCCACTACCACTTCGTAAATCACAGGTTTCCCCCTGCCTTTAACTGACGTCAGCGAGATCTCAGTGCTGGATGTGAAGGCCACTGGCCAGGCGGACATGCCTTTCTGACATTCTAGGACTGGGATGTCCCTACAAGAAGGAAGGGAGTGGTCCCTGTGCTGCTGTCGGGCCCGATGGCATCGGACTCATCAGGTCTGACTATGGGATTTCGGAGCAGCTGATTTGGGGGGGGGGGGGGTCCTTACCTGTAGCCGTAAAAGGTGGACTGTGACAACGGGAGGGGTATTCTTAACCAGGTTACCCTTCCAATCGACGACCAAGCTCCTGCCTTTCCCCAGGAGGGTGCATCGTTGCTTGCACTCAATTAAGCAGTGCTGTGAATTCAACCTCGGTTACCCTAAAATCATTTGCTCCCTGACGGTCACAACTAAGGAGACACAAAATGTGTGCAAGTGGGCCCTTATTTTCAGGGATATTTCCCCAGACGACCTAAGGTGAAGGTTATTTTGAGAAATTTTAACAATCTGTGTAGTGGGAGGCAGCCTGGCTCTTTGACGTCGCGTGAGCAGGTAACCCTGATAAAATTGCGGACGGCAGCTCTCTTGTGCAGCCACAGCAATTTTATTATTCAGGATTCACAAACGGGGCTCGTCCGGGATAGAATATTCAGTTTACAACATCTGGTGCTTGGCTGGGCCGACCCCTTTATGTGGCGGCGGCCCATTTGGCGCCTGTGTGTGTAACGTCCCCTTTCCTGTCTTGCCGGATGAGGCAAGCTCTGCTGAAATGTCTCCACAGGCAGTCTCAGCAAGGGGGAAGCGGGTGGAGAGAGGAGGGGCCAGCCAACAGGCCGCCAGCTGTGCGAGAGGAAAAGGGGTAATGACTTTGGCAGCGGCGCGTGCCGTCCAGTCGTTTAACTTACATTATTTCTTTTTCCACTCAATTTACCTCGCTCGCTCCAGAGCTCTTCAATAATAAGGGTTTGGACGTGAGTAGTAAATTTCGAAAAGAGGGAAGGAGGTGCGGTGCACATTATACTTTTAACGTAGCACTCCTCTCCCTCCACACGATATATACACTGGAACATCTGCACTTTTCAACGTACATTAGAATCCTGCTGTAGCGGGCACAGCAACTGCGAGGACACTGGTATAACAAGGTCTTTTTGAGAAACCATCAAAAAATCGCAAAAATATTCCATGAAATATTGTAATTATACGAGTTGAAACTGTGCGGCGAGATCATGTGAAGCAGGCTTGCGGTGGGACTTATAGCTGTGTGAATCGCGCTTTTGTTATCGGTATTCCGTAACTCCATTCCGTCACCCCGCAAAAATATTCCATGAAAAATTGTAATTTTACGATTTGAAACATGTACAGCGAGATTGTGTAAAGCAGGTTTGGGGCGGGATTCATGACAGTGTGAAGTGCGCTTTTGTTATTTGTACAGCGCAACTCCACTCCCTCGTCCGACACATTTCCGTAAGTACCTTATGCAGCTCTCCCCAAGTGCATTGTTCTATATATAGAATCCCGCCCCTTCTACCTTGACACAGTTTTCATGAACCAGTTCTTCTTTTCTGTAGTCATTCATGGTCATTGTGCTGACAACTGTGTTTGGTTTCAAACAACTTGTCGTATGTGGGTCAAACGTTATTGTTAAATGAAAACAAATTTCATTTAAACATAACAGTTCAAGTGATAGTTGGAATCGAATACAGCTGCATATTAACAGATTTTTGCCTGTTTTTTTTATACTACGGCATACCAATTACAGATACGGACACCACTACTACTAAATTTTATCGCTGTGCTATAACAAACTTAATTTTAATAAATTTTTATCAAATTTTCTTGAATTTTTGCTGGTTATGAGAAAGTCTCGCACCATGCAGGTTTTGTTAGTTGAAAACATATAATTTTCCAGTGACTACCATATTTATTGGTATAATTCTCGCACTGGCACAATTCACGCAGCATATTTCTCTCAATGAGGCATGTAATGCTAACGGGCACGCAGCACGCGCTTTCTTCAACCACGCCAGGTTGCTGGTCTCCTTATTGATTTATGGCTGCCGCACCGCACTGCAAACGTAACACAATAAGTCACGGAGTATTTGCATGCGGGTGGTTTTTTTAATGCAAAGGGAATAGTTTACATTTATATTAATTTTTGTTTTTAGTACGAATGCATAATGGGTAAATATGCCAGTCAAATTGCTGCATTTGAACTTCAGGTAATTGCATGTGCAGAGGAACATGGCAATAGAGAAGCGGGCTGAAAATTTGTTGTTTCTGAGTTTAACGTGCATATCATGATTTCCCAATACAGGGAAGCTGTTACGAAGTGAACCGGATCTGTAACGACGGCAGTGGCGGGCGCTGCCAGAATAATTGTGTAGCGACCGACCGACAGCTGCCCCGCCCGAGGATCTAGGGATGAGCGACAATGGCAAGCAGCCAAGTCCAGCCACGCTAAAAAGGATCTAGGCGCACGCCCAGTGACATGCACACGGCAATGTTTTCGCTGCTAGCCTCAGCACATGAGTGATTTAATTTTGAATGCGTATCTTCATATCTATTATCAATAAATGAAGGACCGTGTTTTTAAAAAACGTATCCCCGAGGTTGGCAAGGAATTACCTGCAGGAGACCCCATTTTAATGTTTACATGCACGTCTTGGCGATTCCTTGCATATTTCATGCAACCTAATTTTTGCACTAAAATCCTGTAAAATAGGTGCGAGAATTATGGTAACAAATACGGGTATTTGGTTTGAGATGGTCGTGTGGAGCTGTGATGGGTGAGTTATCGCTTGCAGGGCAGTGCTTTGGCAGCCGAGTAAGTAATCACGGAGGAATGCTGCATAGACCGAGCAACTGATTGCAGGCAGAGCGGATCTACTTATGTGGTGTGGTCAAATTTTCTGCTCTTTTTCATGCAATTAGTATTCGTATAATAGGATATTTTTACGTTATGGTGGTTTGAACATAATTTAAAAGCAATTTTAGGGTGATTTTAAAGTAATAGGCCCTACTGAAGATCAAAATCGTTCTAATTCAGGGACAGCGAGGATTGAACCTCGAACAGTGACATCTCGCTATAACGGGACTCCTCTCTCTCTCTCTCTCTCTCTCTATATATATATATATATATATATATATATATATATATATATATATATATATATCTGTGTGTGTGCGTGTGTGTGTGTATATATATATATATATATATATATATATATATATATATATATATGGAATTTATCACCGAGTGGGGTAGTTGCACGCCTCATTACGGAATTCCACACCCGAGTGCAAAGCTCAAATAAAGCAGATATATATATATATAAAATCTGCTTTATTTGAGCTTTGCACTCCGAATGTGTGGAATTCCGTAATGAGGCGTGCAACTGCCCCACTCTGTGATAAATTCCCAATACCGTTTCTGTTCGACTGACACATTGTTTACTTGGTATGTGTTGGTGCAAAGTTCTCTTTAATCCTTCAAGAACTTGACAGGATTTTTATGTGGCCTGCAACTGAACTCCAGCAGTTGGCACTTGTTATTGGCTGTAGCTGCACTAGGGTTCCGACTAGCAATGGGGTTTGAAGGCCTGCATATGAGGCTGTTTCAACACACCTCACAATGGTACACGAGACCAGGACAAGTGTTTTCTTTCGTCCGGCCATCCTATACAAGTGTGGTGAGATTAGGACACACAATGGATGCATCGTACAGTATGAATGCCCTGTCTGGTTCACTCTAGCCAAATGCAACGAACTGCTTGCGTAGTCTGGCAGGTAACACAACTGTACTCCAGCCCGTTCGTGTACCTCGGAATGTCTTCCCACCCTAAACAGGTGTAGGGGCAGCATTGATTTCAATGGGTACAATGGAAAACGTGCTCCTCGGTGACAGGACACACGTCCCCTGCACATTTCTCTACTGTGGCGAAAGCTTGATTTTCTGCCACGTTGGCTTCGATATTGTCTTGCATACTCAGCTCAGAATCAGACATGACTGCTACGCGACTAGCTAAAGGGTGCCACAGGATATGTACAAACGAAGGACTCTGAAGTCCTGGGTTGTGTCGAAGTTATGTATTTGTCAGTAATCACCATGATCAGGAATCAGTAGCGATAGTACATTGCGCTTGGTTGTAACCAGAAGTTGTTTACCACACAGAAGTACATCGGGTGATAAGGTCCCAGTATGTAGCGGCAACGTCTAGAGTTATGGGGCATTGCAGCTGAGTTTTCATTTGCATGTTAAATGCTGAGCGAGTAGGTTAAAGTAGTAGGTGCGGGCTGATTCTGGACTTTTCTGTTTTCGGTTTTTTTTGTGCTCTTACCTTGTTTTGAGGTATGTATCTGTGTCATATTAATTTTGCATATTATATTAATTTTTACGATTATTAACAGTATTTATTGTGTGGTTTTGCAGATTTCATCCTGAAATGAATCGGAGGCAAACCCGAGGGAGGTTTATCGTAATATTGCGTCTTTTACTAAGGATGTCAATAAGTATGACAGGTCTTGGACAGTTAAGATCATTGTTGTCCCTCTGTACCGTTTTGGTCTTCAAGGAATAACTGCTAAAACTGGCTGTGGTTTGTTAGAAATGTGTTTCTTCAAAAGGTCTCATGTCGAGGAGCCTGCACCAAAGAATGTTAGTGGGATTGATCCAAACAGGATAATCTTTAGGAAGAGATTTCCATTTCATGAGGGCAAGGCAGACAATACTGCTGTAATTAGCGTTTTTGGTAATGTGTCTATGCATTCACGAAGAAGATAAAGATGGAACTTGGTGATCAGATTTGTTTGTATCGGATATTAGTTGGTACTACTGGCAACATGCATATTCTTGGTCCATGTGCCTGAATGTAAAACAGTTGATACAGCTTCCACACGCCTATGCTGAACTTAAACAGCAATGGCCCCATGTTGGTGCCATTTTTGAAGCAGTTTGGTGACAGGGATTAAAGGCAGACATGATTCAAAGGCATGGTTAATGTGTGTGTTAATACCTAGGGGGCTAAATGGGCATGACTGACGCAGGTCCAATTGCCAAAGTTTAACTATTTGTAATTATACCCCATGTTCTGTGCCATTTTCAAGCTGAATTGGGAAGGGGGAGGGGGGGGTTGTGTGTGTGTGAGTAGAGTATAAGTGAGATTAAAAGGGGTTCAATTAGAATTACGGATGGGTCGAATAAAAAAAAATTTCGGTTCCGGTACCAATTCTACATTTAAATATTGGTTCCAGTATTCGGATGAAATTTTAATAATTTCAGACTTAAATAACTTAAAAAAAAAAAAAAGAAGCCAAATATTATTCACTTACATCCAAAAGCTCTCACAAAATACATGCACATATTCTACTCCGTTTGTTTACGTAATTTTTTCTCTTGTAGGATACCCTAGAATGCCGTATTTAGAAGATGTTAACATGTAACAATTTTAACGATTCAAAGCTAAAAATCTGTACATAAACGTCGGCCATTTTGTTTCACTCGATGCTTAGTGTAGTATCTTCTCTGTATATATTTATGTATGACATTGCCACCATGAGACTTGTTTACGTTGTCTCGTTTAACTGACAGAACATAAATCAAATACTGTATTTGATAAAACGCCTGTCCTTGAAAACTACTTTTGTGATCATTGGTACCAAATAAATTAATATATATATATATATGCTTTCAACAGCAATAGTAATTCACTGTAAGGAAATATTACTGCCAAGGAAAAAATTCTTGTTACAGGTGAATTAACCTATGTTGTTTTGGTGGTAATTACAATTTTTGTTTGATTTGTTTTGATAAGTTTCTCATGCGTTGCAGTTATTTTCGTAATCACAGAGTTTTGCCGTAACTAGATTAATTCATAATGTTTCGTACTAAGTATATCATCTAAAAAATTACTAAATTTATTGCTGTGTAGAAATGAGAACCGAGTAGTCTACCTAAAACTGGTTCCAAGTCAAACCTCACCAAACGGTATAAATTGGAACCGAAGAACCATACGACCCATACCTAATTAGAATAAATTAACTAAATCCTTGTCCCCTATCTCTCTTTACCTTCTTGGCGGTTCAGGAAGAGTTAAGGAAAACCCCTAGTCTCTTTATCCTAGACCCAAGTGAGAGGAGGTGAACCCTAGAGTGAATTGGACCAGGCGTTATTTCAAGTGGGAAGTTCAGGTTCTTTGCACTCTCAGATACTTCAATAAAAACTGGGTAGCCCAGTGCTACTACACTTCGGGGAGGGGGGGGGGGCGGCCAATATACATTACTGGCCACGTGGGTTGTCTAACTGGGATGAAATTGTGAACGTTTGCAAGACGACATTTCGGCAGGCACTGTACCTTGTTGTACGAGGGAGGAGGTGCATTCCTTTTTGCTGACTGGCTCTTAAACAGCGTCCGACATCGGTTTCAGTGGTGCAGGGCAGCAGACTTAGTTAACAGGGTTAAGGGGGCTAGTATTGGGGACGATATAATCCAAGGAGGGCATTGCTGGTTGTTTGAGATGGTGTGACAGTACCATGTTATAGTAGCTGAGACCTTAGAAAGGGTGGATGAAACGTCTCTTATAGCCTCTCTCCACTCATGGTGACCCAAGGCTTCTTGTGCTACCCCAGATTTTGCAAATTGGGCTCCGTCGCCAGTTTTCCTATGGGGATGCCAGTTTCCTTGCATCTGGTGAGGGGTATCTTCCATAATGGCTTGGGTCTACAGATGGTCCCTAGGCCCGACCACTTGGAATTTCAGGCTATTGGGGCCCAATAACCCTGAATTTCAAGGTGAAGAATTCTGTAGTATGGTAAAGGAGTGTGGCCGTTGATGGCTCTTCGAACTAGAGGAATCACTTAAGTGCCTGGCGGACCTACGAGAGCAAGGGTCAGGTTGCAGTGATGAAACTTTGGAGGTATGTCTTATGGATGATGAAATCTATCATCCATTATCAGAGCAAGGGCTGCTTTTCCCGGTGAACTTCGACATTCGACACTGGGAAACAGCTCTATTTAATTCCCGGTGAAATTGGGAGGAAGTAGCTCTACTGGATCTATTGTAATTCTCCGGCTTCCAGGGTGTGAAGGGTAAGTGGCCGATCTGTAATGGGTGTAAGGCTTAGGCCCGGGGAGGCATTAAAGTGTTCCACACCACTTTGTGGAAGGGACTGCCTCGGTTCACCCGACACACCATATGCAAAGCAGTCAGTCATGAAAAACCCACAAGTCCCATGGAAAATAAGTGGGAGTACGAGAAGTTCAGTTGGCCCCACCAGAGGTCCTCTTTGGAGCCCCATCAAAGGATTGGACTCGTGCTGGCAGTGGTTAATCCCGTATGCTGAGGGGAGGTCTGGAGAGATTCCCACTCTCAATGACAGATCAAGCGGTGAGCAGGCATGCTGCTCAGGCAGTGCCCCGGAAAGGCACTAGAGGTTGGATAGGCCCTGGCGAGACCACCTGCTTGGTGTCCTAGGGCATTTTTGGTCAGATATATTAGTTTATAAATAAAATACACGTAGTTATAATTCTGCCTTTGAACAAGCCCCACAGCACCCTCTTGCATCTTCAATAGATTTTTGAGAGCCTACATTGTAGTTTACAAAATACTCAATAGGTATCGCACAAGTCTCTGCTGTGAATTTATAGGAGCACTAAAGTCACCGAGTACTATTTATTGAAACCTAAATTAGTTATAATTTATTGACAAAACAGTCTAAAAAATAATACATTGTGTAGTTATAATTACGTTTTGAATTTACTACATTTATAAAGTCTGAATATTCTCTTCAAATTATTTAACACACCAAAAGTTTGTGTGTTGATTCTGCCATTTCATGTTGTGGGTTTTTGACGGTTTTGTTGTTAGTAACAAATATTGATTATAATCATGATATAAAATTGCGTGATGATTTGAGCAATGTTAATATAATTTCACCTATGAATTTCAAAAATGCTGAAGAACACACACAGATCCAGATCTTGTCTCTCATCGTGCAGGAATAAGATGATGGTTGACGCTGAAACTGTCCCAATAAACAATAACGACAAATATTTTAATTTAAACACACAACTTAATTTATGAAACTATGTTTGTCCATAATCGACGGTTGCAGTATCATATACTAGAAATCCGTCTTGAAAATATGAATCCACAGACACAACGCTCTGCATAATCTTTTCTGCATGTTTTAAGTGAAATAAAATATAGTTCATTAAATACATAACTTTTATTTATAAAATTCTTTTTGTATAATTGATGGATGTTACACCATAATCAAATTATTTTTGAAAATACAAATCCATAGTCGGGTAGTTTCATACATGACATATAGATCATTTAGATCTTTACTGGTACTCATGTCCTGGTATTCATTCACCTTTTCCTTAAACGCCTATCATCACTTGTATTTCAAAGCAAATGGTTTAGCTTGAAAATGTTACGCAAAACATTTTGACAAGGAATTATTTGCAAAAACTTTTTTTTGTAATTAAAGGTTGTTTTTTCTCCGTAAGGTTAGTGTTTCTGGCGTAAAATCAACATGACTTTAAATGTAATATTTATTTTACTCAATGGGCAACATCTTCACAAATAAAATCATATGCCCCGAAGCATATACTTGATCTCTCCTAGTCACCAAAAATTGTTTGAATATCAAGTGACTTTTATTAGAAGTGTAAAGTTGCCATAGCTGGTCACATCAATAACTTACAAGACAAACCAGTTGCAGCACATGCAGCATCCCACAACCAAGATTTTGATTCCTGCCAAAATACCAGAGTTGTGAGAGCCCTATCACCTTCAAGGAATAGCTCAGAACTCAAACGCTGGGAGTTAGGTCATCAATTTATAACAAAATCCAGGCAGCAGCCAGGTTTCAACATAAGATAATCACAGCGCCTTACCACACTCATCAACTATCCCGGAAATTATACAATCTTCCAGCCCTGCCCGAAGTTTGCCACCCAGCCGCTAGGTTTACTACGAACAGCGCCCTTCCACCGTACTGAGTACTTTTATTCCTGTCCTTTTATATATTTTTGGTAGCCTAGCGGCCTACTTGCATCCTTTAACTATATGCATAGTCCTGTGAATTACAAATTGATTTTGGAATATGTACAAAAGCCAGTGTCTTAACACATCATAAACTTACTGTATGCAAGAACTGATATTTATTTTTTTTTGCATAAACATGGTTTTTTGTGGATAGATATGTAAACTTTCCTTAATGACTAAAAACTTGTTTCATCTGCTTGCAACTTTAATTTTTTTTTTACCACATTTTATTTTGTCTTTGATATGCTGTTATTTGCGGGGAAATGAAATCTTTTTACAACTTAAGTAAAAGTGCAAGTGCTACATAACACAGTTACTTTGTAATCTTTCAACTTTACGGCATGTAAAATACAATCACACCTAATCAGTTTTGAATATATAAAATTACATGACAATGTTGTGAAAATGTACCCATTTGTGGTTGAAAAGGTTAATAGAATTGTTTAAAGGTGTGGTCTGCTGACGTGCTTCCTTCAGACTATTGCATATGAATTAGTACCAAGGTCACACTATTGGTACATTGTTACTGTTGATAAATGAAAATGCTAAGACTGGAGTACACATAATAAATATTTAATTATAATTTATTACATTTCACCATTACACACAAGTGTACTGTACAAGAGAACAATGTTAAAATATGTGCAGGTAATTTGTGTCATCACCGTCATGCTACTATAATAAACACTTCTGGCAACGCTGCCAGCATGACGGGTACTTAATTTACATATCATATTTGTACCAGCATAGAGGCAAGAAAATCATTCTTCTCATTTGCCCCTTAAGTTTTGTTTACAAAGACATAGCAGTCGCTTCTTATCTAAATATTATACGTACAAAATCTAAAAATAGCGGCATGAGAATCACATCGAAAGTTAGTAATGGCAGTATTATACACGCGAGAGCTATATACATATAGGTACAGGTTATATTATTTATGTAGCCACATGAAATAAGATTGGATGTGGCCTAGTCTTTTTGCCTTTACGGTAACTTATCTGTTTTTCTCCATTACTATACAGTTACGTATAGCTGCATCTACAGCAGACTAGTCGAGTCACCAGCTTTACCATGCTACCCGCATTTCTTCATGTGCGTGCCGAACTCACAGACTGCACCTTTGGCCGGCATGTCTTGCATATTCAACAGCCACAGTAGTGGTGGTGTCTAACATGGTGGCAGACGCTGCAGCATCACACAGTGAGTTACTCATGATGTTGTGGCATGTGACTGAGAGGTGCACTAGGAGTCTCCCCTCCTCGAGCCACCAACACACATTGACAGATCCAGTTCGACTGATTGTTCTTGCTGAAGGCTGCCCAACTGCAAAGCAGCTTTAACATCTGACTGTGCCAAGTAGTTGATGACGCGTTTCGTCTGAGCTATGCCACGGCTACTACCCACAGCCTAAAACAGAAGGGATGACAATACTAAGTGAGAGTGCAGGCTCCGTGTACCTACGGCTACCACAATTCTAGCAGTCTGTGCTGTATCCTAAACCAAAATATGTCTTATGAACAACAAAAAGTGATATGGTGCAAAATACTAAAACCAACACACACAATACATTCAAACCATAATTTTCTCAAATGTGAAATACAAGAAAGACTTATTTTGAGATAACAATGCATGGATGCTATGTTTAGAGAATTTTTAAAATTAAATCTTCTATTATGGGAATATTAATTTATTAAACACTTGTGGATTGATATCTTACAAGTAATATGATGTCTGTATATGTACAACCACTAATTTAGTCACACACTAAGCAAAAGTCAGATTGAAAAACTGTATGTATGCCTAAATTATGTGTTATAAACCAATTGTTTACCTTGACTGAGAACAAACAAAATGTTTTATATTATTGAGAAAGTAACACTAACATGTAGACAGCTTTCCTTTAAAATTATACCCCATCAGTTCAGATATTAGATATTTTCTTGGACTAAGAAAGAGAAAAAAATCAGTGCTGTATAACTACAATGCCTGAAACAAAGGCTATTTGGAGCACTTGTCAAGGGAAAATTGGGCATATAATAAAATGTTTTATACTATTTTAATTATTAAATATATTAAATTAAAATTACATTGCTGAATGACACTTTCCTGTAGATAAAGCTTCACTGAATTAGGCACATGTGTACATCAGAGAGAGAGAAATACTGAATATACAGTAATAATGATACAGTATACACTGTTCACTGTAAAATGAACACTTAAAAGCCCTGCTAAGTTTATTCTTTCTGCATTCTATCAAAATAAACATTGCCAAATGACTTTCAGCTACTGTTTAAGTTTGTTACTCAAATATCTACTCATACACATTGAATAATAATAATAATTCATTTATTAACAGGCTCTATGTGCCATCCAACAGTACAGAAACGACCTAAGACAGGATGGCACCAAAACTACAAAATAACAAGAAAATAGACATAACACAATAACAGACATTAAGCACTGGAAGACCACAAACAGTGAAGACAAACACAACATAGAAAGACATAAATAGGAAAAGAAATTAAATAAATCAAAAAATAAAAATTAATTCTGATAGAAGACTCTGAAGATTATATACAAATTACTTTACAACATAATCTAAGGAAAACAACTGTTTACTAAAGCAAAAATACTAACTACTGCAATGTTTAAATAGATCCAGAAAGGTGAGTTTTCTTACCTGAAAAAGGATCAAATTTTGAAATTTTTTTTATTGAAATTAGCAACACACCTGTTAATTAAATTTTTTTAAAAATTAAAGCAGAAAAGGTAGATGGAGTTCTATGAGTATACATTGGAATTTTTAGACCTACTTTATTCATAACAGCTATACAAGATATATATGCTAAAAATGCATTGATTAAAAACAATGCATCGTTAATTTCACGACATTCTTTTAATGTTTGGGTATTAAAACTAACTAATGCATTATTGTAATTAAATCCTACAATCGTTGAAAATCTATTAAAAATCAGTTTGAATACCTTTTTTTTGTATATTTTCTAATCTATTGCAGTCTGTGTGATGATATTCCATATTACTGAACACTAATCTAATTTGGATATAATTAGTGAATAATAGAGACATAATAGTGAATCGAAAGAAGTAGCAGAAAAAGTAATGAATTTTATTTAACATACAGTACAATTTGTGTTGTTAATTAAACTAGTTACATGTACGTGAAAGTATAATTTAGAGTCAAGGATAATTCCGAGATCTCTTACGTGTTCTACTCTATTAATTAGCACATTTTTAACATGATATTTACAATAAAAAGGATTGATTTTTCTTGTAAATAAGATGCACATAGTCTTCTCTGTGTTAAGGCTCATTGAATTTACTAAACACCAATCATGAATTGCTACAGTATCAGTTTGTAATAATGTACAGTCTCCACCATCTTTAACATTTCTATAAATCTTTAGATTGTCGACGTAAAGAAGTGTCTGCGAGTGCCTTACTATGCCGACAATATCATTTATAAAAATATTAAAGAGTAGTGGAGCCAAAGTACTTACTTGTGGAACTCCGAAAGAAACATTGTGAGATGGCGAAAAAAGAATTTTCCATTTATACCTTAAAAGTTCTGTCTGTAAAGTAATTAGCAAACCATTTAATAAATAAAAAATCAATCCCAATTGCATGTAACTTAATTCAAAATTATTTGATATTAGAATGTATGAAAAAATATAACATCCACTTGTTTTTGTGGTTTTCCCTGTTTGAAAATCATGTTGGGACTCACATATTAAATTTTTGTAATAAAAGATAAGTGTTTGAAAATTCATTTTTACGAAAACTTTAGAAAAAAATACTTAATAATGAGATAGGTCTACAGTTACTAACTTCATGCTTATTTCCTTTTTTAAAAATGGGAACTACTATTGCTTGCTTCCAAATATGAGCAAAAATTCCACAAGTAAGGCTATAATTATGTGTGTGAGTTAAAATAGCGGTAAAGATGTTGGCGCAACCTTTAATTATAAAATTTGGGATTTCATCGCAACCAGTTGCCTTACTGCTTTTAAGCTGTTTTATACCCCAGACAACAAAACCTTGTGTGATGCTAGGAAGATATATGTCAACATTATCAATAGAATTATAAGGCTTTAAATTGACATAGAAGGTGATTTGTGCATAACTGTTGGCAAAATAATTCGCAAAAATATTGGCTAGAGCATATGGATCTTGTACCATTTTGTATGAAATTAAAGCAATTTTTTCTCTGAAACCATTTTTCATGATTTTTACGTATTTCCAAAAACTGGGATTGTTTTTCAAGTTATCGTTGATTTCAGATTGCCAGATTTTCTTATCAATTTTTAATTTAAATTTGACCATTTTTCTAAATTCAGAGAAGCAGGTATAGTTATGCTCTGATTTAGTTTTCTTTAAAAAGCCTGCAGAAGTGATCTTTCCTTTTTAACAGTTTGATCAAATCTGTAGAGAACCACACTGGATATTTATTTTTTACATGTTTTGGTATGAATTGATTAATTAATACTTGTAAGTTATTTGTTAAGTAATTAACCATAACATTAACATTATCCATTTGATAGATGGGAGGCCAATCAAAATGTTTAATTGCTAAGTATAAGAACATGTAATCTCCTTTTTGATAATTTCTGTTAGAATTAAAATCATTAGGTTGGTTTTATGAGCAGCTACTAGACCATGACGACAAAGTGCTGGATGGATAGCAGAAATAAATAATTGTTCCGGTTGAAGTCGGCGGTAGAATGGGTTAATTAAACACCCTGCAGACTAAAACACAATGTTAAAGATTCGCTCAAAATCAGATTCGTCTACTGCCACATGGAAAGAATAATAGGAGCCATATTTAGTTTTCAGTTTGGCCACTTTAAGATCGGAAACTTTTAGCTCCTGGTTGATGTAAAAAACGATATCGTCTTCTTGAACGTCTGGTGCGAAGCGTGACGCAAAGATAGCTTTTGTACGAAATTTGACTGATTTTGGAACAGTTTTTATGTTCATGTTGTTTTGTACCCCCCCTTGAACTGGTTTATGAGCAGCTGTCTGTCTGATGGCCGATGACCCACTGTCCTTTGTCCCGGGTGAGGCATTTGTCCCGCGCCTGCTGACAAGCACAAAGCCTTCGTCATCAGCGACGGCCTGTTTGTGCAACTCGTGCTGAGCCACGTCTTTTTTGTTAACCCGTGGAGCCTTCGGAACTTTACCATATTGAAATCTATTACTAACATTGTTAGTGGAGGATGGATGATGTGGATTCATCATTTTTACTTACAATTTCATTGTACGATTTTTTTTGCACAATTTTTTGAGAAGGGAGCGAATCCCCTGTAACAGCACATGAGGCACACTCACGTTTGTGATTTGCAAACTTTCAACCAAAGCTCGCAATAAATGATTATCTTTTTTGAGTTTGTTTACTTCCTTGTGAAAGTCATCATTCTTTTGGCAGAGTACCTGAATCATAGATTTAACGTCCGAATCCATAGTTTCGGCCATTTTAGACGGTATTTCTTCTTGACCAGTAGAATCCCACAAGAGAGACTGTGAGGGTTCCTCTGAATTCACAGTAGAAAGTTTTCCGAGTTACTTGATTTGCGTTTAGGTGAAAAACTACACATATTTGTTCCCGCATTGCAGTGATAACCCAATAACCAACTACCTGTATCAGTAATGTAGAAAGATTTATCGTATGTAATTATTTGCACTAATTATCAGCACGTCCATCATAGATTATAACATCAAAATTTGGTTGCTGCTATACAACTTAACATAATAGGCTGTAACAATGAAATTATGTTAGAAACGTCATTGTAGCTTCATAACACCATAACCTTATGAGCCAATTCAAAACTTGCATTTTGATGCACACTAGTTATGAAGCAAATACAGTAGAACCATGACATAACGACTACATGCTATAGTAAAACGTTCGCAGTAGCGATACATTTCTAATGTACTACTGTGTTTATAAAATACTACAAGGTACGTCTTCCTATCGACAATTTTTTTTTTTTTTTTTTTCTAAATTTGAGGCGCGCCTCAAAATTCATGCTTCGGAGTCATTTAGAGGCCTATAATCAATTTTTTATATTTAGTTTTCCTTTCTAAAATGCAAATCAGACACGCAAGCGACATGTTTCACAATACGTGAGGCACTGATCTATCCCATCTACAGTGCAGTGTGAGCATTCTTTTCTCATTCATTCCTACCAACCAGACCCAGCTGGAGGTGATGGTGTGTGTGTGTGTGTGTGTGTGTGTGTGTGTGTGGGGGGGGGGGGGGGCCCTTCTTCAACCCACATGACAAACAACTCACAGCGAACACCGCTCTTGGTGGAATAAGTATATCCTTTGCCTGGAAAATGTGGTATTTTTTAGTTATTCTTGCTTGAATGCATGTGACCCTTCATCACAGCACGTTTCTCTTCTGTCTCTCTCCCTTGGGAGCTGTCAAGTCCAGAGATGCAGGTAAAAAAAATAAAGTTCCGATAGCAAGGGGCTAAACGTTTCAAGAGTTACGGCTGTAAATAACACTTGCTCCGTGTTTGACAGATAGGTGCCATGCCCCATTAGAGCACTAGCTTTTTTTTTGCAACTGTACTCGGTCACTCCCAGAATAGCGCAGAAAGCTACAACGTGGGTCTGAGTTAAGTCCCCCAACAGCCGCGTTATATCGGGCTTTTACTGTACTACCTCAAACAAAGACCCCCACACAGCAAACCTTCTACGGCATTCCTTGTTGAACTCGCCAGGTTAACCATCAGCAACAACTTCAGATTTCAAGACTCACACTACCTTCAGGTCAAAGGCACAGCAATGGGTACACGTATGGCCCTATCCTATGCCAATCTGTTTATGGGCCGGCTAGAAGGAAACTTCCTCAGTCACCAACCACACTGCTGAATGTGTTTCATCAACGACGTCTTCATGATATGAACTTCCACTGAAGACAGCCTAATTCACTTTCTAACGAATTTAAACACATACAGTACACTTGCATTCACTGGTCATGCTTTCAAAACTTAGGCCATATTCCTAGATGTTGAACTCTCTCTCCACAGTGGCACAATTCCAACTGCTGTACACACCAAACCCACCAATAACCTCCAGTAGTTACATTTCAACAGCTACCAGCCATATCATGCCAAAAAATCCCTACCCTACAGTTTCGCCCCAAGGGCCAAACGTATCTGCTCCATCAACAGTGGTGTGAACAAATAGCCAGAGCAATCCTCGACAGAGGCTACCCCTGGCACCTCGTCCACAAATAGATTCAGCAAGCCATCTCAAATATTGGAACACAAACCATGGTCAACAACTCTGATATTCCCCTGGTGGTCTCATATCATGAAGGATTACATAAACTCTGAAACATTCTCCACTCTGGATACAAAATTCTAGCTTCTTCACTGCAAATACAAGACCTGCTCTCCAAACCACCCAGATTGGTCTACAAAAGGCCACCTAAACTCCGCAACAAACTGGTTCGTCTTAAGCTGCAGCCCACCACAAATGCCAATCTTAACTATCACTCCCAAAGGATCCCACCCCTGCAATAGGTCTTGCTGTGGCACCAGCACCATTCACCAACCCTCAACTTCTTTCAACACAGACTCACTAACCACACGTACCCCACCCAAGGCAATTACAACTGTGCAACAAAAAATCTGATCTATCAGCTACAGTTCCAACACTGTAATGCAGAATACATCGGCCTCACCACCAACACACTCAGGCAAAGAACGAATGGCCACAGAGCAGATACCAAACAAGCCATACCTGGCAACATGAATAACCTAAAGGACAAACCAGCTGCAGCACAAGCAGCATCACACAACAAAGATTTTGATTCCTTCTACAGTACTAGAGTTGTGAGAGCCCTACCACCTTCAAACATAGCTCAGAACTCAAGACACTGGGAATTAGCTCGCCAATTTATAACTACATCCAGGCGTCAATATAGGATAATCACAGCTCCATACCATACCTGCAATTTTTCTATTTTCCTGCCCCATCCTAGTTCGCCACCTGGCCGCTACGTTTACTACTAACAGCGTCCTTACGCCATACTGCAGTGTCCTACAACTCACCGCCTGATGAAGCTGGCTTAACCAGCAAAACATCGTGATCGTGCAACCGCATGAAAAAAACTGTGTCGTCCTACTTTGTGTTTGTGCCTAGCGGCCTATTTGCAATCCTAACTAATTCTATTTATCCACAATTGTTCATTTGTAAATGCTGTAAACGGAGCTAAAAAAACTACTTTATTATTGTCAATTTTTTGTTAAATTTTAAAGCAACTAATTTTTGTTTCTCTACATTACTTTGGTTGTGTCTGTCCGCAATTACGATAGGTGGCAGCACTGGTACCATAATATTAACATTTATTGTTATAAACTATCAAATTTCTTTTACTTTGTTAGAATGTGTTACTCTTGTTTGCTGCACTCCTATAATTTTTGAATTATGTCAAGTGCTCTTATTTTGTTTTTAATTATGTTAATTAAGTTCTAAATCCAAGTGTAGTTTGTGAAATGTTCAACTATATTTTGCAGTCATATGGTATTTCGATAGCTATTGATTAATCATGTCACGACTTTGGGAGTACGTACCAAGTTGCTTCGTGTACGAAGGACTATGCTGACACTGTCTTGTTTGATTTTCTCAGCCATCATGTAGCAATCTTCAATTTTATTATTGCGAATCTTTTCATCAGCATTATGATATATATCTTAATTCTTGGCCACCCTGCATGGTTCAGTACTTGGCCTAGAACAGCCATCTTCATGAGCTGATAAGTACCTATCTGCCCCTGTGGCATCGGCCTGCGCTTCATGTGCCAATATTAAGGTGAGCTTGGTGTGATGCTGTCCACACATTTTTCACCAGGAATTCGGTCATATATTTAATCTTCTCAGCATGAACTAATTCCATCATGGCGACTTTCAATTCAGGGACAATATTTTTCTGTGTAATTTGCAAGTGTGTGTAAGTGCACAAAATGCGAACTGAATCGGAATAGCTTGCTGGACTAACATAAATAAATACATTCTTTTTTTTTTTGGTGAAAAAAGAAAAGCGTGAAACAAAATTAATCTTGTTTATAAAGATTATGTCAACCTGCTCATTATTTGAGTTATAAAGGTTCATATAAAGTATTTATTTATTTTATTGCACAATCAAGTAAAATCACTATGTAGGGTGCACCCTTCACCCTAGTTAATATTTAAAGCCAAAGTGTTAAAATAAAACAATAATGATAATTAAAAAAAAAGGTTTAATGATACAAAATGTTCAGATGAGATAACCAAGTAACAATAATGCTCAATATATATTGATAGGCTCTAGTACTGGTTGTTTTGAGAAAAATATTTTGTTAATTTTTTTTTGTTTTGTCCAACTGTCGGGTGTATGTTGTTAATATACTACATGAGAAAAATGATCATAAAACCAGGTTTTTACGTACTTTGGTTTCATTATAATATCTAATTGAGTCCTGTTTGATAACCTATAATATGGAATAATATTATATCTTTAAAAAAGAAATAGCATTTCTTTTTTTTAACCTCTTTAAATTTTCTCTTTCTGAATTCTTGATGTTATGTTTTGCTGTGGCTGATGCCCACACTTGTGTGCCCGACATAAAATAAGGAGGTAAGTTTTCAAATTTGGAGCTGGGCACTATGTTGAATCCTTTTATTATGACTACGGACCCCAGAAAATGGTGAACCGCAAAATTCACGAAATACCACAAAATTGGACATCATTTCACAGTTTTCGCGAAATATATCTTTTTTTTTTTTTTTTTATAAAACATAAAATTTTGCACCAAAAAGACATTAACATGAATATTTACATTCTTCAGAAACTGTAAATAATTTACAATTGATTAAGTGTCGACAATCAATTGTGAGTCGACAATTGAATGCGTGTTGACAATCAATTGAAATGCCAACACTGCAATTTGCCGTTCTTCGTAGTATTTTGTGGTGATTATTTTTGTGCCGAGATGCAGAAAATAGCTACTATTTATTTTATTGCGAATGCGTAATGAAGCATGTTTCTACAGTTTTGAGATCACGAATAAAACAATTATGTCCAAGTTCTATAACATGCGTGCCGACTGAGTTGTGAAAAAGTACTTGGCTGTTCTAGTTTTTGAGGTTAGGTGGAAACTAAAACTTGGAATGATATGAAATGTAATGTTACACTAATTTAATTTTCGTATTAAATTTAAGTTTGTTAGTTTCAAGAAACATACACAGTGTTGATTTTATTGAATGATTCTGCAAATAATTTATTTAATGCTAGTGACGAACAAACGTAATTTTAATGACTGAAACACGCAAGGATTACAATAGAAAAACACGTGTTCAAGAGGTACACATTTTACAAACAGCAAGTTTGAGTGTTTTGTAAATATTGTATTTGTAAACCTGTATTATTGAAATGCATGTGGCCTGAGAAAGTCGCACTTCCAACACTTAAGGAGTGTGTGACTCAAATAATATTTGTTAATTTGTCTAAATAGTAAATTCGAGTGTAAGGTTAAGTTCGGCCAAACTCTGCATGTGCGCGCGCGTACATGTGTGTGTGTGTGTGTATGGCTGCATCTGTACGAATACAAACAGCGACATATATTTCACATTTTGTTTTTTCATTAAAGTTGTAATTTTCGAAGTTAAAATCATTTAAATGTTATTTCCATACAAGCAATATTTTCCACAGTTCCATCAAAACAATATGCAACTTAAAAATGCAACACACTCGCAAGAACCTCAAAACAGTGGCATCTTATGAAAGATGTTAAACTAAAGCCCCCTACTCTCTAACTGTTTCCTTCTTTCCATCAAAATAAAATAAACAGATCCCCAACAAATTACAAAAATAAAACAGGTTGGAATGCCAACCTAGCTATAATATCCTACATTAATTACTGGATGGAAGTTAGCTTACGTCAGACTTTCAGTGCCTGCCATGACAGGGAACATGAGGAAAGAGGAAAATGCAAGTGTGCATTGGACTCACATTTGTTTACAAACATCTTTTTCTTCAGTGAAAGACAGCTGTGGTGGAAGGATACATTGTGGCCGTGCTACTTTTCTAGAACTGTCAAAATTTTACCCCACATTTCTTAAATCAATGTTTTCTTCTAAAATTAATGAACCACGATTTTTTGCACCGAAATAAGGCATTCTATTTTACCATTTTCTGGGGTCCTTAATTATGACACTAAAGGATCACATTTAGAGCAGAGAATTTTCGGTCCACGTTCTTTTCTGGGAAACTCTGGTGTTGAGTTAAGAATCCCTTTGGCTAGAAAATGTCCTTTTTGGAAACCTCCTCAGCTCTTTTCTTTTAGGCTCTGAACTTGGGACACAGAGTGTTTGTCCAATACTCTGGATGATACCTTGATCAAGAGGTAGTAAAAAACTTGTGTTGTTTGCAGGAAGATACAGCCAACGCACAGGAATTTGCTTCATAATGACTTCTTGAAACATCTCAGTTTCTGAAACTTGCCTAAAAGGGTGACAATTTTTCAGTACCACTTTGCTTACAGCACAATAAAGCAGTAACACGTTATTTGCTGCATTATTCTCCATGGCACTTCTCCCCCTTCACAGCCAGAATCTTGTTTGGCAGCAAGTTATAGAAAACACCAGTTTCATTCATGTTGAAGATATTACCAGGAGTGTACAGATCAAGTATTGGCTGCACTGACTGTAACCAATCCAGAGTCTTTTCCACGTCAACAGCAACTAACTCACCACACACAACTTGAGCAATAAGATTGTTGCGATTTTCAAACCTCTACAGCCAACCATTGCTAAATTTAAAGTCTGAAATCCCTAATCTTAATGCCAGGTAATCTGCCTGTTGCTTAATTAAAGGTCCAGAAGTAGGTACGTTCGCAGCACACATTTCATGGTACCACTGTAGCAGGTTGGCTTTAATTTCTTCATATTTAGGTCCATGCAACCTTTTCCTTTCCAAGAGCGCAGAAGGTTTGTCACGAGCGAGTTTAATTTTACTACGGTTTTTTAAACATTTCAGATAAAGATGATAGTTGAATATTAAATTCTTGTGCAATTTAGTTCTTGATTTATTACCTAGGTCCACTTCACTAATTATGTTCAGTTTCGCTTGTAACGTAAGTTTGTTCCGTTTGCATTTCGTAGCCATCACTACCACCAAAAATGACCAAAACTGCAAATTAACTTGGCACGTGTTCACAACAGTAAACCAAATTTTCAACCTCCTGCTCCTACCGCTACCGATAATTCAGAAAAATTATTTACACACCCGAAGATATAATTTTGCCTTACCATGTTGAAAATGCACCACTCATTGATCAACCAGTAACATTATCTTTTACATGGGTTTAGATAGATAGTACATAACCCTTCAGTGCATAGTTTAAATGCATTAAATTAGAATTTTCATCATTGTATTTGGAGTTCACTAGACGGATGCCACATTTTCTTAGTTATGAATACTGCCGCTTATTACAATTACATCTTTTTCCATTGTACAAAATTAGTAATAAGTCATCTTTGGTAGTTTGTTTACACTTTACATTTTACATTACGGCGTTATGATAACGTTTTTTTTGCACTTTACGAGAAAATTTGTATTAACAATTTGTTATTACATGTAATCATTGTCACGTTGGATTAAATAACTTTTGTATTGAACAAACTGACTATTATCATAAATCCTACATTGGTTCTTGGAATCGTAAACATACTTTTCAAAAACTGGAATTTCATCGTAAACAGGGATGTATTAACGAGGTTCAACTGAACTATCTCTCCCAACGAAAAACCCATGTGCCAGTCCCAGTAAAAGTATGCACATATGACTGGTTGACACTTACAGATGCAGTCAGGTTCATGAAGTCGTACACTTTCTGCAACACGGACAGCATCAGCTGGAAGTTCCCTTCGGGGAGGCATTGCTTCACGTACAGCTCGTACTCCTGACAGACACAGCACACCACATATCACAGTCAGTCATCTTGGCTTTTTACAAAATAAGACTACCGTAACAAGTTGTTAGTGCACAAACCTATATGTGGCCACATACATTTCTTTTGCCAGAACTTAAACGTTAGTAAAACACAGTTTAACTTCTGCAGTTCTAGGAAACAGAATTGATATAAATAACTGGAAAAGGGAACCAACCTTTTTATAGTAAATAAAATGAGCTGATTTTGTTATTAAAATTTCATCACGTCAAATTTTATAGCAAAAAAATGTATGTGTTACTATTAGAACACTAAATTGTATTTTCTAACAAATTCAATAAAACATAAATTAAATTTGTTGTTCATTAATTTTAATTAGTACACATTTCAGTTTTAATAAATAAATAATAATAAAAAATAATAATAATAATAATAATAATAAGAATGAAAGGACAACCAGGAGAATGATCACTTGATATGCAATGCACACTGCCACAGCTGCAGTCAATTTTGTTTAATCAATCATGTATTTTAAGATATCTGAAACTGCCTAGGAACAGTGGTTAAAAGTTTTTTGCACAAGGCAGTTGAACTCCACCTGTATAGTACATGTGTTTACTGGTAAATGAATGCATGAAAATGAATAAAACTGATCTAAATTAAAATAACAGCAAACACTGACAAAACGCATGTTCACTGATAAATATTACTCCTCCATAAATCCACAACCTAACTACAAAAATTAGTAAATATTGACGCGTGACGCACTTCACATCTTTGACATGCACTGGACTCTGCACCATCTGAACGCTGTTTCATTTCACCAGGACAAGCCTACCATAGTACTTGCAGAGGCTGGATACATGACTGCAGGGTACTCTTTCGCAATGATGGATGACACTACAGACATATTAGTCCAGCTTGTACTGTTCACCCTACTCCACGCAGACGTCATACCAACCCCTCGAAGTGAGGCTGCATTACCTGCCGAGCCACTGTCTGCCACCCAAGGTTATGGAGTTCTACGGCGAGCCGAGGGAGGGCACCACGCAACCTGTGGGGAGACACGGGATGAAGCCAGCAGATGACAGCCGCCAAAGCTCAAGGGGTGCATCTTACCTCCTCCTCTTCACCCCTCGCCAGCTCAGGTCCAGCGACTACCAGTATATAAGACCCGGCGCGGCCCAAAAACTTGAGTCTATGTTTCCTCCACCGCTCTCTTCAGGGCCGGAAGAAGCCACTGGCAGTTCACGCTTTCTGATACGCCCGCTAATTCCACCACTCTCTTCAGAGCCAGAAGAAGCCTACCTTTGATGTCAACCCTCCCAGAAGACTATTCTGCACCTGCTGCTATGTCCCCTAGCGTTTCTGGAAGACTCAGCTACCAGCTCCAAAGACGTCTATGTGCTCCTCCTTTACAACTCCTAGTACCGGTCACGACAGTCCTTTTAGGACCTTCACTAATACCTTACCGGACTGTAACAGCAAACCTCACCACTACCGTAATTAACAGCCTGTTAGAGTGAAGCCGGACGAACATGCCCCTGGGTATAGTACGGTAGAGCCATGACCACTAATAACTCCTCCAATCCAATTCAGCCAATCAAGCTAACCCATACCCTGCCACCACTCTTTATGGGACCGGAAAGGAGTATGAATTAGTTTTGACGAACTGACCCCCTGTGGAAACCACATCCAAGGACTAAGTGTACAGCGTGAGGAAACCTGCCACTTTGTTGACCACTTTTTACAGGGCAGCAGCATGTGCATCTGCAGCCCTTGGCAGAACACACTTGGGAATTGTCTCGCCAGCTTCACTTTTGCGAGGCGCTACTTTGCACCTATTCATATGCCATACACCCGGAAGGGAGGTGCACAGAGAAATTCTAGAAAGGCAGCTTACGCCTCCAAGGGTAGCCTGAATTGTGATCCTAATTCTCCTTCTGCACTTGGCAGTACCTCATGGCGGGGCAGAGTTCTTACCACCCGCCTACCTGAGATGCCTAACCCCTCAGAGTTATCCCGCCACTTTTACCTCCACTGATTAAGGCCGTCGGTTCACCTCACCCACTGGTTAAGGCTATTCGTAGAGGAGAAGAACCACCTCTGGGAATAGCCAACCCATGGTTTGGCAACCAGCGGTCCAATGACCATCAGCCTACTCCGTGCTTCAAGTAGATCAAGAGCACTCCACGTCCAGGTGAAGTCAACTGCAGCCACTATCTCTCACCTCAACTGGGGCAACACCTCGTAATGGAGCCTCATACCATCAGGTAAACCCGTTGTTAAAGGCCAACCACTGCGATAGGCTACCAGACCTGTAATGTAAACTGACAGAGCACCAGCGAAACATTGAATCTCCCTTATGTTTCCGTGATTCTGGCATCACAAACTAAAGCCTTAATATTGACTACGACAAACGCCTCTTATTTCAAATGTCACGTAACCAAGGTATTTATATCATTCACCCTAAAGCGTTGTATGTAAATAGTTGTTGTGGCACCCAATGCACGATATTAGTGCATTCCAAGAGAACTCGCATCAAAGTGATTTTCATAGGGCCACCGCTGTAATCGTAACTAGAGAGCAGAACTAAGCCAGCCACACACTAATTACCTAGCCGGACAGCCAAGTCCACACAGGACACCACGCACGGTGTTGTAGTACACAGTTTTCGTGGTGCCACAGTTGCGTTAGCACAGGCTATGCAACAAACAGAAGCCAGGTGATCCCGTAAGCAAGTGACCTAGTCGGGAGTCGATGCCACTCTAACCTCAAGACGACTTCGGGGAGTCTGAAACATCCTGTGGTGCTCAACAGCACTAACCACATGTCAGTCTCCGAACCAAGCCTCGCTGACACCCCAGAAGCCATTATAGCTGACAATTTGCTCAAATGCGCACACTGCGACAACCGCTACCACCACCAATGTTTGGGCTGGGCAGATGAGTATCGCTATACAGATGGTTTAGAATACCAGTGTAGTGAGTGCAGAATGCACCAAACTGCATACTGCAGTTGACTTGCTTTGGAGGGCGTGGTTGGTGACCAAAGGCGCTGGAGGGACAGCTGATCTGAGAAGTGTCGGAGCTATTGACAGCAAGGAGAGTAAGCTGGAGTGTGAACCGGGAAGGGCTTGTGAAGCACCTCTTATAGCCTCTCCTTGCCCAAGGAAACCCACTACCTCCTTGTGGTACCACCGGGTAACCTCTGTATAGAGGTAAGCAAAAGTGAGAAACTCCCGGGCGTTCCCTAAGCCATGGTTACTAAAAGGGGTAACTGTCACCCATGATAAGCTTGAATCATGGGCAATCATGATGGTGATTCATGGTGGTGACCCGGTCGACTCCTTTACAGTCAGAGGGGCCCAAAAGCTGAATTTCAATGTGAAGAAATTCAAGCTATGGAAATGGACAATTCTCGTATTGGGGTAGTAGACCACTGGGGCGCAGAACCCTTGAGAAAAGGAAAGAGGAGTATGGGCTGACTTCGCTTTCCCCACAGAGGTTTCCTTAGCTAGAGGGGGCGGGAAGAGCCGTCCTGAAGAAAGGGGCTGTGTCCCCGAATAAAGCTCGCCCCCTCTGGCACCCTGAGGTCAGATTGAGGGTGGAATCGTGCTGGCAGTGGGGAGTGCCTGGGCTACATGCCTAGGTATCCGTGATGATAGTAGATATTTCTCCCAAACACAGAAAAACTATAGGTAAGGTGACGGATGGCCATGACTGTGAGAATGTTCCTGAGTGACGGAAGGGGGCATGGGACACCGAGGACCTTGGTCCGAGGGGGATCGTGCCCCTGGAAGCCGCAAAATGGATTAACAACTGAGAATCCAAAACCCCGGGATGGCAAAGAGCAAGAGGGGTCAAGAGCTGCAATTTGTACCAGACAAGGAATCCACATAGTTTGTGCACAGCAGTTTCACCACAGCTGCACTGGCTAGCCAGATGGGCACATCATTAGCTGAGTCTAGTGTACCAGTGTGAAGTCTGTAGACGTGCCGAAGACTACAGAGTACCCAATCCTGGTCCTTGCTAGAATCCTGTCACGGCCCGGGTAAATACAGAATTCCAGCTCCCAGAGTTTGGAGGAAGCCCTCATAAAGACCCAATGGCCTTCCCTACTGATTGTGAATGGGAATTACGTAAACATTAAGAACCTACTAAACAATAGGTCACAAGAGCCCACAAACCACTCAAAGGCAAAGCCCTGAATGGAGGCCTAGGTATGGGTAGTTTGCCACGGAGTGCAGACAGCTGTGCTTCCGCCTCGCCTCACAGGCGAGGAGGTCATAGCTCGCCTGACCTCCGAATTCCACAGCTGAACCCAGACCAGCAAAGAGGATGACAAAATCTTCACATGCAGAAAAGTACAACGGAAAGTGAAGAAAGCTGCGTGAGACACATAGCATGCATGCTACTCCCCAAACTACGAAACTTCCTGCAGTGTCTGAAACCGCTCACTGTAGAAGAGCTCGTGGAATGAGTGCATGAACCTGCGAGAAATTACAAAGAGCAGACTACGCTTGACTGCAGACAGGGGGGAGAAGGAAGGAAAACTGACCAGCTACGTGCCCTTCTCTTCCCCACCCTCGCCACCTACTGTGACTCCCCCTCCGAACAACAAGCTGCTTCCAAAGTTCTGGTTCTGCCAGGTCGACATCTCCACAGAGATTGCCCGGCTAGGAGAGAAAGAGAACTTATTGCTAGAAAAGAGGGGAACACACCTGGTCAAGCTTCAAACCTTAATGGACGAGTGTTATTTCCCAAGTGCCCCATTTAAAGGTTTATATAAACCAGAAAAATTTTTGTGGCTGTGGTAGACACAGCTGCCAGAGGAACTTTTATAAGGAGCGACCTGCTCATACCTCGCCAATGAACAAGTCTGACCCATACCAAGAAGACAGTTCAGATGACACAACCCAACATCTGTCTCAAAATAGAAAGAGAAATAAAGCTAACAATATGAGTTTATGCATGACATATTTATGCGCACTGGACATCTGCACTCTACTTGCGAAGTCATTACTTGCATCTGTACAATAAATCACATGCCTACAGGGTCCAAACACTTCACATCACGAGCTACTACAGACTAGTGGTTGGAGAAATTGTACTGCCTACTCAAAAGCAGTCACACCGTCGTCCTTACCCCAGTGCGGGATTTTACTGTACGATGAGCAGTGAATTTTTTTTCCCCAAAAAAGATAATAAAGTTCCAGGGTTTGCTGTAGGAGCACAGCACCTAGTCCATTAGATCATCACAGCCTCCAGCACCTTGCAGAGAGGCAATGAGCTATGTCAGCACCTCCATCACAGGAGATACGAAAAGGGTAGCGCTGCAACTACGCAAAATTAAACAACTTCTGCGGAGAGAGGCTAGCCATCCTCACACTCCTCTCAAAGACTACAAGTTGAGAATTTTAGTACAAATAGGAAGAGTGATCCCAGGCTCGGGCAGTCACTGTCCCTCCAGTCTGCATAAGGCTGAGGGAACAGTAGGTGTAAGTGGCCACCTGCCCTATCTTCCAGTCTGCAAAGGCTGAAGAATATTTCTTAACAGTGCAACGACAACTAGGCCAATTGACAAGTGGCAATCTAACCTTCCTTCCAGTCTGAAAAGGCCGAACACTTTATTAAAGAACATAGCTGACCACTAGACTACTTTTCGGGTGCATGATAAAGAAATCGTCACAGGAAGATAACAGCCGTCAGTGAACCCGCAGAATCTGCTGCCGTCGTACAACGCCCACCTTCCAGAAGCTACTGAAGATGGCGTCCATTCCTACCACCCACTCACTGGTAGTCCTCCAGCGTCCCATTTGATAGCGGGTAGCGACGACGATAATAGCTTAGGTTCCTTCAGAACAATCCCGATATATGTTAGGTATTGACTTTTAAAAGCTGATTGCTTATTTTTTCGCATTATTAAAACAGTTTTGCTGAGGACTCCTTCGCCTGGAACAACATAGAGACAAGCATAAAACATTCACTTTAATTATTACTTGAGTTGTTCCAACCCCATGTTTACCAATACCGATACCCTGATACCAAAAACCGATACCAATGCCCTTCGCACTGAATTTTATAAAAAGTATTACGGTCAATAATACATTTAAAAAAACATTTCTCCTAGACTCGTTTAAATAAAGAAAATAACATCTTAAAATACCATGTATAATTTATTGTAATCTGGCAAAATTGCAAGCTGACCTAAAACTTTCAAACTCTCTGAAAATGAATATCATATGACACCAAACGCAAGTCAAATTTTAAATGTCCCACGTGCACTATCAGCTAAGAGCGCACAGAGTTATCAATCAGGCAGTGTCACGTATGAAGGTTTACAGGGTGGAATGACCTCTCCACGCCGCTACTTGTAGGCAACACCTTGCACGCATGGCAACTGTCTGTTTTTTAAAGTAATTAGTAATATCTTACTGCACAGAAAACTTGTAGTTTTGAGACACAAATGTGGCAATTATAATTGATTTCTTCACTGTCTTCAATAATTAATCATTCAAAACCTTGTCCTCTGATTTTCCCTGTCATGAGTTACACTGTACTTGGCTCCGTGCTTACCTACCCATTTTTCGACGGCAGGTGTCGAATAGGCACTTACATATTATGAGATTATTCATAGACACGTGTCTATTGAAATAAATTAATATCAATCATCTGGTTTCTCCACAAGAAGTTACTGCAAATGAACACTTATAATACAAGTCGCTTGATGTTCAAACAATTCTTTGCTGACAAGTGGTAGAGTATATGCTTTTAGGCATATAATTTTATTCGCGAAGATGCTGCCCTTTGAGTTAAATAGATATTAGTTTTAAAGTCATGTTAATTTTATGCCAGATACAATGAAACACCAACCTTACAGGATAAAACGACCTTTAAAAACAAAAGAAAACATCTTTTGAAATAATAATTCCTATTAAAAATGTTTTCCATGCCATTTTCAGGTGAAACCATTTGCTTTGAAATACAAGTGATGTTAAGTGCAACTATTTTGAGCGACGCATAATCTTGGTAAAATTACGTTTGCCAGGCACACTTTATTTGCTCTGCTGCCGGCTCGCGGCGTGTGGAAGGCAAGCCAAGCGGGTGTGGCAGAGAGAGAGAGAGCGAGGACGTACTTTAACTTGTGTTCGACACCAAATTCCTCACTCGTCGCCATGTATGGTATGTGACGGAAGGAAGGAGCGCTACTGAGATACAGACAGAAAGGTTAGAGAGAGGGGAAGTAGAATGGCAGTCTCGCACCACGCCTCATGGTGGCAGCGTCGACAGACGTGTCGAGAAGACAAGACATTAACAGCACGCAGCAAAACAGTTATAAACGGTGGCGTGCGTGACGTATTTCACATCTACTTGCTAGCTGTTTGCATAAACAACCAGATTAAAAACAATAGTTGCGAAAATCTTACTTGATGGGATACAAAATATACTTAGATCAGCGCAACATGCGATAAACAATAAAAGGTTATGTTAACATTATTTAAATAGGAATTCTGCTGGGACCACAAAAAATTGTTGGTGGATGTGACTTACTTGTTCATATTTTCTTCTTTTTAAAGTGCAGAGTAAACAATGAAATTTTTGTGTCTAAAGAATGTACTGTATTTACTTGCATATAGTGCACAACTCCATGATTTTTGCAACAACTGCCAGAAGGAAATTTTTTTTTTTAAATAAAATTGCACCAAAAATTTGTGGCACCCTGTTAGTAATCATGGAACAAATTATTCTTTTTTTACATCAATGTGTGGTGATTGTGATACGTCTACAAAATACTTGAATTAAATAACTTCGGTGCAAAAAGCCAAAATAAAAAAATTACAAAACCTGATGCTCCTACTACTCAATACTTCCGGCTTCGTTTTTTTATTCTCCTTACTCCTTTTAGCAGAGACAGGGTCTTTTTTTTTTGCTGTGCTAGAATTTCAGACTACCCTTCTTTAAAAAAAAAAAAAAAAAAAAAAAAAAACCTGTCGCCTCGTCGCTTTTCTGCCCCCTTATCATAGTTCACTAGGCTCTACCAGAGAAACAAAACGGATTTAGGGGGAATTATCGACCGGCAACATGGTGTTCAGGAAAACTGTGTTAGGGGATGGGGGGGGGGGGGGGAATAACACATGGCAGCTCTGGTTTGCGAAGTGACAAGATGTCATTTGCCATTAGTTGGGGGGAAAGGGGAACCGGGGTTGCAACTTACACATAAGGGTCGATGAGAGAGATAGAGAGAGAAGGGAGAGGAATGATGTAAGAGCGGGAGAGAAATGATGTAAGAGCAGGAGAGAAATGATGCAAAAGCTAGAGATGAGACGACAGTTCCGCCACTTCCCTCACATCCCCGTATAATTTATGGCTACCACACCAAAGAAATTTTTTCCTTTATTTTGGGAAAAAGTGTGCACTATACACGAGTAAATATGGTAACAACCTAACTTCATTGTCTACAACCAATACTAAAGTATCGGCCCGATACCATACGCGATACAGGTACATTGGGAAAAGGCGAAGTATTGGAACAACTCTAATTATTACGTACATATTTTATGACAGAAGCTAGTGTGGACTCGCCCTGTTTCCTCAAATTACGTAGTTATAAAAAGTGTATTAAACTTATTTAGAGAGTAATACTAATTTCGCCATAGTTTCAACCTTAGTAAATGTATGAATTTAATTTCTAACTTCAATTAATTGAGCCGAGGAAGGGTAAGTAAAGCATGTGAATACCTCAAAGGCAAACAGAGGCCTGCCCCTGGGTAGTTCATCGGCTGCACCACACACTATGTACAATAATCCACACCATAGTTGGTAAGACCAGGTATTTTACTTCTTCCTCCCAATATGAAATGGCCGGAAGTAAAACTGAACACCTCTGCCACTGACTCACCTCCGTGTGGGTGCCACACCCAGATCCAGAAAAATCTGTCTCTCTCTCGGTCAGTCCCAGTTTCAAAAGGTTGGATGTTGGGTACTGAGATTAGTGGTTCTGTATTCTGGAAGTAACTGTAAGTTCATTGTTCCTACTTGCTTCTCCTCCAAGTGTGTGTGTACAGTCTAAATGCCTTATGCAAAGCATGGAAATAAAAGAAAACAACGTAGAACAGCTCTCACAGAAACCATTAGAGAATTAAATAACTTAAATTCCTCAGAACCTAAGAGCAGTAATTTACAATAAAGTAATCTATCTCAAATGCTGGTCCCATTGTTTGGACCATGGATAAAGTTACCCGGTAAGGCCCATCTGGGCATAGCTATTATACTACAGGAAAGGAATGCACTCCATGGATTATACGCCTACGACTCCACACAAGCCATTTCATCCCAGTCAACCAGGTCCACTGCCCTGCACCAACGCAACCGATATGGACACTGTTCTAAAACATGCCCAGCACGTGAGCCATCCAGGAAAGAGGAATGCCCCAGCTCGCCCAGACCAATAAGATACAGTACCCACCAAAACGTTGCCTTGCCAGTGTTGTTGACAATTTTGTCCCTGTCAGACGGCCAGTCTTGTATAATAGTCAGCCCCTGAAGCAGGACTGAGAACTTGACCATTTAATTAGGGAACCACACTAAATGTACCTTGTGACTCTGATAGCACAGTTTGTGTTGAGTATCTGAGAGTGCACCGAACAAGATCTTTCCTCACGCAAGAACACATGGTCAGTTTCACTCTAAGGTTAATCCCCATCACCCAATGTACACAATGATTTAAATTCGGTACGTTAATAAAGAAAAGCACCCGGTTTTAAACACTATAGAGTTCAAGATATAATACTGTCATCACTGTTACAAAAAGTAAACAAATATGACTTGTTCGGTAATTTTTGTTGTGTTGCATTGTGATTTTTCAACTTCTCTGAAGTGAAGTATCGAATCTACCATGATGTTTGCAAGTTCGAGGGGAAAGTTTTTTTTTTTACTAAAATTTTTCCAACAATTTGTGGCACATTGTTAGAAAGTATATAAAAATTATTCTTTTTTTCATTTATTTGTGGTGATTGTGATATGCTTGGAAAATATTTCAATTTAACTTGCAGCACTAAAAGCCAAACCATTGTGGTGTGCTGTATGATCACCATGGTAACCTACGGCAGTTAAAAGAAGAATGTCGAACACTGAGGTGGACAGCCGGCTTCCTTTTTGTTTTGCTTCTTTAATGCAGTGACGGTCGTTAAAAGAAAAACTTCAACAACTGCAGTGGTCAGCCTGCTACCTTTTTCTTTTTTCTTCTTTTACCAGTGATGCCTGATTTTTTTTTGCAGTGATTGTCATTTTTTGCCATGCTGGAGTGTGCCTTCTCTAAAAAAAAAGTGTTTCCTCTTCCCTTCGCTGACCCTATTCATAGTTAGATATCAGCAGTAAGGGTCCTATGTACTGAAACGTTTTCTGTGAAATCATTGTTTGTGCGTAAACATGTATCTCGGTAAATAAAAGTTCTGGAAATATGACTTTTTGATATAAAAGATAAAAAACAATTAGCTATGGCCCTCGTTTTTTACTTTTGTGATATTAAGTGTATTCTTTGAGAAAAATATTTGTGGAAAAGGTCAAATATAGCATTATTAAAGCTTGCCTATGCAGATTCCTTAAGCGGCACAAGAAAAGTACAATAATACTGACTTAGTTTAATCTGTGGTCTTTCATCGCGTGTAATAAAACCCCACTGTTACAGATCTAATTTGCACAGTACAGTATTATGACGGAAACACTGCATGTCTTGCGCATAGGAGTGATGAGGCGCTAGGCATATGTGTAACTGTCGCCTGAGTCGCTCCCTCGCTTCTTGACCACGGACGCGCAGCTACATAGTCCCCTTAACAGTGATAGATATGGTGGATGATGTAAGAGCAACATATGAGATAACAGACTGTTTGGCTACACTTCCCTCTAAACATCTCTGGACAGTTTACTACTAACACTCCATCTTCCTTAAACTTTTTTTTGTGTATAGCTCTCATCCCAGAATTTTTTTCCTTTATTTTTGGAAAAAAGGGCGCGCTATAAAAAAGTAAATATACTGAAAGTCCGTTGTAACAATAGTTTATATCGGCACAAAAAAATTGTCGCTATAGCAGACTTTCATTATACAAAATATAAAAAATCCCACAGTAAAATTTTTTAAATTTGTGATGTATATTAACTTTAATGGCACAACCCAAAAAATTAAAAATACTGATAATATAACTCACTAAAATTAAATTTATATGGCATAAAATTCACTCACTAGCGGAGAACAGACGTTATGCTGCAAGGTTTTGGAGTGGGGAGGGTGGCAAGGCAACGCACAAAGTTGTTTCCATGCGCAAGGTCAGCCAAGGTCATGGCGCTTCCTGTCGCAATGGCGGCGACTGTGGGCGGGAACACGGAGACAGACAGCGACGTCTACACGCAAAGTTATTATGTACGACTGTCACTTGGCACATTTTTTTTTGCTAAAATTGAGTGAAGAAATTTTATTACACTATTAACAGTTAACCAAAAATCTGTCTTGTTAGTGACTATAAAAATGCAGATTGATTCACGAGATAAAACATTAATTAGAAAAAAAAAACCCTCTCTCTCATAAACATTCTTTCTTGAAATAAGAATCAATGTTTTTTCCCTTTAACAGCTTGCCCTTATGACAAATGACAGGACCTCTTGGAGAGCTAGCAACTTTCCAAATGTATAAACAGTATTTGCAGGTGCACAAGGCAGTTACGTAATTTAGGCCCTTAAAATTTCTATACGTACTCGTCTTATACTGTATGATAATATAAAAATATTTGGCAATCTTAAAATCACCCGACAGGTTGCTACTCTAATTTACGTGATGTTAATAGTATACAAACAATAACATATTTTCTGAATATCACAAAACAAAAATGTCCACAAATGCATATTCCGTACTAAGAAATAGCAACTTTCATAAATAATATCACCCAAACAATTGCTACGTGTAGTACCACATACAATGTATACCGTACTTTAGCATGTACAGGCTGCATGGAACTATTTTTAAAGCCTGAGGTTTGTTCACGTACGGGAACTACAGACATTTGTCAACTACGCGTTCCAGTGAAGCGATTGCACTTGCAGGCATCCTTCATCAACAGCACAATTGTGAATTGTGATGCGCGTGACTATCGTGACTCTACGTCTTGCCTGCAGGTGAAGCAGTTAACAGCTGTGCTGCCGGTACCGTATCGATCGCTTCAGTTCATTCTCTCTCTCTCTCTCGTGCGCACTTCCCGCTTCAGAGATAAACAAACATGAGGCCAAGTGTTCCAATTCGTTTCTAGTTTCATTCTTCTTAATTTGTGTCTGGTATTTTGTAAGGTTCAGTCAAAATAATACGACGTCTAACTGCCTAGCATGCAATGCTGTATTATTTCGGTGTTATTATTTCAAAAATTCGTTGTGGATTTTGTCGACAAACAGGTCACATTAGCATTTTGTTAACAAAAAGTGCCAATTGGAACATGGTCTTGTGATAATGGAAAAGGAATGAGCAAGTTATTATGCAAAATTTAAACTGATGGTTGTGGAATATGCACGTGAACATGGAAAAAGCACACTTGGTCAACTATAAAAATGTGCGGTGATGGTGCGGGGTAAAATATACGCTGTAAAATTTGCCCAAAAAAAGTGCTTAGGCAAAGAGTGTAAATGTGTAATAGCTGTTTCATCACGTGCGCACCACTAGGAATAATGGATTTTCTTTCACCACAGAAATGGTTCCATTTGAAGTCAGGGAAATTGGAAATAACAAAAACATTCCTGTAGAAGAATTTAATCCGGACATCCAGTGGCGGCATTGGTGACCCAAACATCTCCACGTCTCTGATTAGCCCGCATAGCGTGGAGGATCAGTGGAGACTTTACAGAGCCTGGTCAACAAGTCAAAACCGGACTTACACTATAACTTGTGTTCAGTATTCGAGTCAAGGTGTACCTGGTAACCTGTGAGTGCGGATTTAATGCCTCTCAGCCAAAGGCACGGCTGCAGGCATAGGGAGCGACACGCAGCGCTTCTTGCAGCTAGACAGTTGAGTGCATTTCCTGAGACTACATAGGAAAGGTAGACGGAATGGAACTGCGCCCCCCAAATCAGACACGAGTCAGTATTAAGGCATGCCGCTTATACCAGTTACCATAAACGATTACGACTCTTCTCACTGCAACCCTAGTGTACAATTTTACACTCGTGAGATTTAAACCCCCGTACCATTTTGCCACAATCCTGGAGGGCAGCCGCGGACATGTGGATACAAGTGGTTGTGAAAGACAGCGGTGTGTCACCCTCCCCCCCCCCCCCATGCAGAGAGCCAACAAGCCATCAGCCGCCTCGGGCCATGCACGAGAGCCACCGAGGATACGCGAAGGCCAAGAGATGACCAGAGGGTGCTACCACCACTCCAGTATCACAACTGAGGGAAGTCTCACGCCCTCCCCCAAGGCAGCTGCGATACGCGCTGCCTCGCTATATAAGGTGGTGCGCTGTGGCCCTCGCCAGTTGTTCCTGTAGTCTTCTTCAAGCACCTGGGTGCTGGAATCTAGACTACAACGAGCCTTTCAACAACCCTTCCAGAGGCTGTCACCAATGACAACAGTCTTCAGCAGACACCAGAAGTTACCACCACTGACGTCGCTGTAGAGCTCTGCAGCTCCGCTACCGGACGCTCCAGTGAACGCCAATATCTACCAGAAACTTTCCGTACATAATACATTCCACACGTAATTCTTTCTTTGTCTCCTACAGACACCCCCGATATAGATTTAGGTTTGTATTTAAGTAATCTTCAACAGTTTTTCGCGTAACTTCCCCTCTTAGCTTAGCCAGGTCACCTAAACCTGAATTTCATAGGATTACTTCCAACCACCGGTCTGCCTGGCAGGAGAGCATGTGTAACCGTGTATAATAGTCTTTCATAAACACTCATTTGTATCTCATACCCTCGAGTCTCATTCATAGTGTAATCTGTCACCAATTACTGTGAGAACCTCGAATTGAGCACCGCCCACTGGCGCCGGGAAAGTATTCTTATTTCTGCAATTAACTGCAACTGGAGACTCCCCCTTAGGTGACTCTAAAGTTGAAAACACACCCATTAGACGGCCAGCTATTTTATTTCTACCTCATATACAGGTACACGACCACTAGCAACACTTCTCAATCAGGGAGATATGGTACATCTGAGTTGTATCACTACTGGAGCACCTGGGTGCTTGTGGGGGTATTTGCTTAGGTACTACGGCCTGGCCTTGGTTCGGAAACTCACACCCAGTGATAGTCTTGGCAACCCACACGGCTTCAATGCTTCTAATCAGCCCACAACAGTGGGGGATTTTCTGAAGCACTGGAGCTCATGTTGGCAAGACCGTCGCGAGGTAAAACTAAGTTAGGGATACCCTCGTTCATGGTGCTTATTTCGAGTTCTCCATAATTTCACAACTCTATGCCATTCAAGGTGAGGCACTGTGCCAGGAGAGAGGAGCAAAGAGTTGCGCGCTTTGCTGCCAGACAGCTGGCTGGTCTAACCCCACTTCCAGCTAGCCGACGAGCCGAACGAGATTGTGTCCTACTTCGTTCATCGGCACCACCTACGACAACTGCCCTAACCCCCGCTCTTTTCACCTGTCAGCACCTCTACGCACACACCCGGCCTGTCATCCTGTGGTAAGGGGGTTCCTGAGCAAAACCGAGGACCGGCTAGGCATGTCGAACAGTAACTTTTGGAGCAGGGCATTAGAGGACTGGAACGGCGACTTCTATTTCGTGCCCTTGTTACCACTCTAGCTGAAGACGAGCGACGTAATCAACTTTATTCCTCTACTCTTTACCCACAAAGTGCTACAGCACCAACCCCTAGCACCTCCCGCCTGTCACCGACTACAGTTGGTTCCGAAGCAAGTCACATGCCAAGGGGCTAGAGAACCGTAAAACCGAGAACGTTGTTCCGGCTCGTAAAGTCACGTGCCCGACTGTGATATCCAGCCGTAATTAAGCCTTAAACCAAACCCACATGCACAACCAACCTAATTGTAACTAAAGCCACACGACCGTGATCCAGCCTTCACTATCGGACACGCGTCAGTACTGACTGTTCCGATTGTGGTATTATTCATTTCTCCGTGCATACGCAATCACCCATTGTGCCATCCTGTGGTAAGAGGATTGTTGACCGGTACGGAAGTGAGGTTCGGTTGGGATAACATCCACTTCTGGAAAAACGAATCTTACCTTTGGAACCGCAGCCACTGTGTGGACCAGGCTCGTTACAACTGGACCAAGTACACCACCAACAAGGCACCCAAGAAGTAGAAGTGAGTGAGTACTAGTCAACACTCCTCGCCTCTCGTCGACTAGCTAACTCAATCACCCCGCATTTGGTGTAGCAGACAGAATCCTCGACTGTCGTGACTATTATCCTAGCCGGTCACGCGTCAAACCTATGACAAAACTGAAATATTTTCAAAGGACCAAAACATAAAACTGACGCTTACTCACAAGCAATGTATGCAGACTTGATCTCCATCCAGATGTCAACATCCAATCTGCTGTGTGGGTGGGTGCAATATGTCACAGCAAATAATAGCATTTTCTGTAGCTGTTTAACTTAAAATATTCAATCATGTTAACGTGCACACTTTAGCTTAGCTATTGCTAGTTGTGGTTAGAGCGCTGATTGCCCTCTTGAGCTCAGTATATAATCCTTCTGTGATGTTGTTCTCTATTCGCGATACTTGTTTTGGTCTGATGGGTCGCGGTTGGTTAACAGGGGTACCGCACAGTGGAGGGATTACATCTGAGTGGAGGGGAATCAAACTCCAAAGTGATTCAACCCATAATTGACTACCACCCAGGGAGTGCAAGCTTACTCACCGAAAGGGTTGCCAGTAAGCGGGATCCCAGATGTCTCTGGTTATTTTCTACGGTAGGGACTGCAGATGCTAACTACGTTTCAACAATACTGGGGGTTGGAGATTCAGTCTGGGGTGTTGGTTTGATCCGGTTCGGTCTCGTCAGTTTACGTCCAGGAATGAAATTCAACGGGGTGTAAACTACACGAGGTTTAGAAGCTGGTTTAGGTGGTAATTTGATTCTGATTACCTTCCCTGATATGGTACCGATCATATACGAATTGTGTGGGCTCGTTCCCTTGCCTTTACTAGGAGGTAATACGGTTGCGGAAGGCGATGGAGTTTCTGACTGAAGATAGCTAACGTGGTCATAGTCCTGCCACGGGCAGCAAATTCCCAGATAGGTGTCTAGTTCAGAGGAGTGATCGAGCGGGATGCTAGGTGAGAGTGGATGCGGGGTGATCTCCGGATTCGTCGGTGGGGGTGCATCCTTGCAAGTAGCCTCTACCTCAATTTGTACGGAGAGTTGTCTTTGTAGAGAACGCCGCTCTTTATGCCTCTTCCTGCTAGGAATTTCACCTCTCTTGCTATTCATTCGGACCAACCCTCTTCCCTTCCTGCTGACATATAGCCCTGGGGGTATGTCTTCTTCAGTCAGGCCCGAGGGACTGATGGCAGGATGTGCAGGAGAGACTTTAGGCACCACTGCGTGTAGGCGAGGGAGCACCGGACACCAAGAGCTTTGGTACGTCCGTTTTGGACTAAACGTCATCTTCAGGCCCCGTCTCCTGTAGAGTTCGGCACACTCTACTTAATCCACAGTGGGGTTCCTATTTTACATAACATTTCAATTACAAACACGCGAGGGGAACTATAACTAAAAAATAATGTAGTCGACAAATATAAGGGTTGACGTAATGTTTATTATAGTGCCTGTGAAAGCAATGGAGTATCCTGGTTGATCGTACACACTGGTTTTACTTTACGCAGGCGAAGGTGAACCTGGACAAGAACTTGAAATACTCTGGTCTGAGAATTAATTACGATTTACGCAATTTACAGCGTTTGCCTCAAAGGGTGGCTGTCCAGAGGGGACGTTGCGATGGCTGCTACCACGGAGTCAAAGGGGTGCAGGGTTTGGGTCGATGTTACTTCTGGAGCGTTCTGCAGAAGGTGGTGCAGGAGAAGTCTTCTCAGACTGCAGGTGTGGTGGAGCGTTTGCAAGCTGCAGGAGAGGAGGTCTTGGTCAGACCAGAGAGAGCTCCCTGACCTACGCGGTCAGCGAGTCGGCGAACTCTGGCTAGAGGCATTTCTGTGCCTCCTTATATTGTCCAAGATAAGTGCTTCAGGACTCTTCCAGGGGTACGGGGGATGATAGCCATTCTCTGCAGGGGCTGGTTATCGTAGGGTTGCGGCGGCACTGCACATTCCTTATCACCCTGAGTCGAGGCTGGTGACAAGTTTACAACTTCCGCTCGAGGCTCAGTGGGTGTGGCGTCATGGGGCAGCAGAGGTGCTGCGATCCTGTGGTGCCTCTTGTAACTTCCTTCTCTGTTATCTCTGGGAAGTGATTAGTCTGGTAAAACAATTTTGGTTTAAGGGGGTAGCGACCGCATGTTGGAATCTGGGTGGGCAGTACAATTTTATAATCAAACGCGTTAAATATAACTGTGTCCGAGGTTGTCCTGCGCGTGGAGTCAACTGTCGGCAGGTGACTGGTAGTCTGCCACTTTTATGACTTGCCCCGAGCTCTCCCTAGCTCGTTTATGGAGCGAAGTCGCCCATAGGGTGAGCAGGTACACTACGCAGCAGTGTGGCATGCATCAATGTTAAGAAAAGAAAGGCAAAAATTCCAGAATTTTTTGAAACAGAAAACCTGCATTGTGTTCGTGTTATCTTATAATGGAACATCACACTCTTTGTATAGACAGTTCATGATTAAGTGACCACTCTACAAAACCCTCCCAGCAAGAATATTAACCAAAAAATTATGTATATTTTACTGTAGCCTCAGACACAGTTTTTATATTAACAATTGGCAAAAGGCTACAAATAAGCTAAAATTAACTTTTGAGCAAGACCTTAAAAAGTGCTATTTTACCGTGAAGAGCATATATCGCCTTTCCATTACATTTTGTTATGGTCTGGTTGTGAAAACATTCCCTCTCCTTCCACCCCCCAGACTCAGACACAAGTCAATGTCAAGCTGGTGGATTGTTATCTCACAGCAGAGTGGAGCTTGGGACAAAAACTACAAACGCTGAAAAAACTGTGGAGGTTGAGCATATTTTTCACTTCACTGATGCTTTCCTTTCCTAGCTGCCCTCTGCTGTTTTCCTAGTTGGTGAAAGAGCTTCCTTACAGTAAAATCTTTCGATTTCCACTCAATTACACTTATATTCTAAAAAATAACTGAACTCCCCTGCAATACTTTATGTTTGTCAAATCTGCAGAAAATTAACTGAAAAGTTCATACATTGGCAGAAATGCCAATTCCTGTCAACATAGGCAAATTCAGCTGAAACCAATGAATTGGCACAGCTCTACTGTATTATATACTATTTAACGTACCTTGTTTTCCATAATGAGGTACCCTATCAGAAGGCCGACGTAGGCTCCTATCAGTGTGTGCTCCATGTTTCGGCCAGCTTTCTGTAGCACTGAAAACCACAAAAACAAATTGAATGCTTTTTTTTTTTTTTAATAAACCAAAAACTGTACATAATAAAAATGTAGGTACTGCTGCTTTCAATTTAGGAACCATTCACATAGAAATTAGTTTTTTAAATATTCAAAATTAGGAAAAAATTCTACAATTTACTGGAAATTGTAAAATAAAGAAAATATATATAGCAGAACCTTGTTAAAACATTTCTCATGCGCCCCAACAAAAGCCAGCCTTATATACGGGAAAACTACTTAAGAAGGTACTTTTGTAGTGGAAAACATGTTTGTGGACCAAGAGAAGGCAACTTATTAAGCAGGAAAATGTTATAAGAGGGTATGTTGTAACAGGGTTCTCCTATACTGTATTTACATCATATAGGTGCAAAGATGACAATGTTATCATGCAGGAGTACACCCAGTATTAATTATGATTAATTAAGTACTTAAGTTCATCAGTGGTGTGCACTGATACCTAAAAATGCATTCAATCAAACCATATATAAGGAACCACTTTTACAGTACATAAAGTGAGCTGATTTAATAATTGAAATTTCGCCATTTCAACAAAAACATATTTCAATTTTGTGTGATAAATTTTAAAGCAAAAACTGCATGTGTTATTATTAGAACTTGATCTGTTATCAGTGTAACAATTTCAATAAAACTACAGTCAAATCCCTATACTATACCATTTCTCAGGGGACTGTCAAAAATTTCCATACATGCTGGATTTTAGTAGATGAGTGTTCCGACATGCACAGTAACAAAATACAATTTCTGGCATTATTATAGTTAATTTTAAGTATAATGAGAGTTGTACATTATCTGTGAATAAAATTTAGCTAATGAACACAATAAAAATGAGGATTAAAAAAAAAATGTATTACTGTAAATAATACATACCCCAGATGCAAGTTGACCTAAACCTTTTAAACACTCTGAAAATGAAAATAATATGACATCAAATGCAAGGCAAATTTTGAATGTCCCACATGCACTCAATCAGCTCAGAGCATGTGGAGAACGCACTGTGTTCACAACGCCATCACACCGATGGCGAAGGAAAACTGGCAGGAAGGGTGTGTACCCCCCCCCCACCCCCACCAAATTCACATTGGTGTAACCTTGCGGACGTGGCAAATGTCTGCCTTTTAAAGCAATTAATTTTATTTCACTGCAAAATAAGGCAATTAAAAAATTGATTTCTTCAAGGTCTTTAATAATCAATCATTCAAAACCATGTCCTCTGATTTTCCCATACCCTGCCTTTGCATTAAGAACAGGAATACAAAAGGAGGATATATTTCCTTGATTACAGAGCCCTCCAAATCATTTTGGTGTCTACAAAGTTAGTGATGTCAGGAGGTGGTTGCAAACCAACAGCTAGGGATTGGTATGAACTTTATCATCATAGCTACAAGAATGACGTAAAAAAATACACTCACACTTAGCAACTGTCTCCTCGATGAACTCTTCTTGGCTTTTCGGCACAGATGCTTCAGATTCCCCCCCCTCGATAACCTTCTTGCCATCAAGGATCGCATCTGTCTTCACCTCCTCCTCCCTCGCCATCTCCTCCTGCTGGTAGAACAACTGGATCAGTGCCATCACAGCCGATCTGGAGCTATCTGCAACATTAAGTATGTATCCACTGATCAGATAAGCTGCGAAATTCCACAACTACCGATCAGCCAAATGTGTAAAAGGTACAATACAGATAAAGATACCTCTCAAATAGGTACTTAATACAAAATAATGGTGTTATTTTCTTGGACCAAATCACCCCACCAATTTAAATTATAGACAGATTAAATTCTCTCCTCCCTGAACTGAAAAGAAACAAACTACTATTAACTCTCAAAATTACAATTAAATACAAAGGAAGTAACTTGTAAATATAATATAGTAATGGGTAGAGCCAGGATTACATGGTTAACAGCAATAAAATAGAAATAACAGTGAAATATATGTTAATACATTGCCTAACACTGAAATTTAAATTAAAACACATAATAAAAATTTAGCCAAAATTCACTATTTTATCTGCAAAACCATGATCAGAAATTTGCATCCAAAAATATGTAAAATAAATAAGAAAAATTTTAGTTTTCAGATGATATGAAGAAAAACAATTAATTTTAGGTTATCATTTAGATAGAGTGATTAATATCAGGAAATATTAGATATCACATAAAAGCAAAAATGTAAAATCAAATATAATTTTTTTTACTAAAATGGAATGTTTTTTCTCTATATAACCAAAGCCCAGCCATTCGTGAAAGATTGTGACATAAAAATTTACACTTTCTATGAACCTCAACATTCGAGATAGAATAAACCCCTAAAAAGTGATTTTTCAACCTATGGTAAAGTTCTTTCATTATCTTAGTTCAAATAAAATGCTTACGCTTGTTTATCCAGTTACATTAACATTACAATTGTTTTACGCTACTTTACTTATAAGAATAATTATTGTTAACTGATCCACTATACTTCATAAAATTTTCAGTAAAATAAAACTGTAAAATTTTGGCTCTCATAAAGCATTATTTTGGAAATGAAGTTGTTAGTTAAGAGTCTTCCATAATAAAACAGATAACACCGAAATCTTGTATTTTTAAAAACGAAAAATGCCTTGAAATAAAACCACAAAATCTTACCCCTAGTGATGGGTTGAGACAAAACATTGAGTAGAGTTGAATTAACTGACACATGACGCTTTATGCAAATTTGATTCTTACACATCATTAGACTTCGCCTCCATCACAATGTTCAACCCTTAGGGCAAGTCATCTTTAACAATACAGAAGAGGCTGGACATGTGGCTACAGGATATGCTGGCAGAATGTTAGGAAGATTCTCCAAGAGAACGTAATGTCAACACCCCCAGAAGTGAGATTGTACTGCCTCACTGAGACAGCGAACCTGCCACAAAGGCTACACATGGTTCCCCAAAACACCAGATCACGCCACTAGCGATGATAGCACCACATCAGCACTCTTCAATTCTGGACTCCTGTCTCTGAGGTATCACCCCCCCCCCCCCCGCCCACCCTGCACCCCTCCAACGACCAAAGGCCCTAAATGACATTAGTACAAAAGGGCTGATGCATCCAGCAAACGATACTCTCTGCTCATACAAAACTCGCGATTGGGCCGGAGTGGGCCACCCCAGCAGTTCGCGCTTGCTGGTAAGCCTCGCAGATTCCAGCACTCTCTTCAGGGCCAGATCTGCCTCTGGTGAGACTGGGCCATCAGCGGTTCTGGAAGATGTCTGTTCCATCCTTACCACCCCCTGTTATTGAAAGTTAGCTAAGGAGGTAGTACAGGGCCACCATGATATATTACGCAGTTATATAAAACATCTTTCAAAACTATTCTCTGTGTGCTGATTTTCTTGAGTGTCATTTGTGTCATCTCCTACGTAGTTTCAGCCCACTAAAGTGAAGCCAGCTGACCACAATTCTTAGGCTATATACCCACATATTAGATGGACATCCGAGCTCTGCCGTTTGGTAGAATCCGGTAGAGCCTAATCACTAGTAACTCCTCGACCAGGTGATTCAATGAATCAGGTTATTCCACACTCCACCATCGTTCTTTATGAGGTCGGACTGGAAATGGATATAACTCTGACCATCTGACTCGTTATGGATACCACACCTAGGTATTACTGTCAAACAGCTTGAACACAACCTGCCGCTCTGTCCACTGTTCTTCATAGGGATGAACGAAAGGAGCAAGAGGTACAGTTCCTGCCTGTGTGGCTGCAAATATTCAGAAGCACACATTAGGGAACTGTGGCAACGGCTCTGCTTTTGGAAGGCATTAGTTTGTACCTTTAGTTTCCCATGCCGTACAACCAGAAGGGAGGTAGACAAAAAAAGTTAAGAAGGGCATCTTACACCTTCAAAACTAGCCTGCTTTGCAGTCCTAATACTCCAGTTGAACATTGCATTTCCACCACATAGGGCAGAGTTCATACCACCTACACTACTGAGAGGTCTCATCTCAGCCCTCCCTCAACCCTTATTTCCACCACTGATCAAGACTCCTGGGAAGCCTCGCTCAGTAGTAGAGACAATTTTACGAGGAGAAGAGCAGCCTCTGGCCTTAGCTTGCACTTGGTTAGGGGCCAACCAGCAGACAACCTAGCTCCCAGCAGTCGCAGACAACAGTCACTAAAGCAGCAATTCACGTCCCAAGGAAAATGGCAGCAACCAGCAGCCTACTAATCACCTGGAGCAGGCACCTTGAAGGATCTTTAAGACTCCAGGTAAACCAGTGATAAAAAGTCAACCTGTTCCCAGGGTTGTGACAGCAGCTGTTGACTTTCATCACGGTCCAAAACTGTTAAATCGACATAGACTAAGTTTAGTGTGGCACTTAACCTCCTGAGACATAGGTCAGAGCTTGATGCAAATAGCCCCAACAAATAGAAACCTACAATGGCCCGGGCATGCGTCAAACCAGTTTTCATGGTGCCCATTGTTCACGTCCAGGCTGTCCCGGAACGGGAATCTATGGCATACAATGCGCCCACTGTCGCCTCTGGCACCACTACACCTGCCTCAGCTGGGAAGATGCCACGGTTTACCAAAGGGTTAGAATACCACTATGAAGGTTGTCGTACAGGGCAGACTGCATATTGCTTGGGTCACTTGTCCTGGCTGCATGAGATACACAGTACGCTGCATCCTCTGTGGGGAAAACTTCCACCATGAGTGTATTGGATGGCCCAACGAGGCAAATAGGCAAGGCCTGATCTATTAGTGTGAGGTGTGCGAACGAGCCCCTGAGTATAGACCTGTCAAACCCGGACCTACCTCAACATGCAGTCACATAACGTGCATAGGAAAACTGCAACTTAAGGAGTTCACTGCACGGCCACATGTAGACCCATGCACTTTCATCAGTGAATGTAAGCGTGAATTCCGTCTTCACGAAATCCCCGAGAAACACTGGGTTTCACGAGCCCACCTCGAGCTGAAAGGGAAGGCACTCAATTGGTGGAATGTATAGGCGAATTCATTGTTGCACACTGGCAGCAACTTAGCGCACACCTGACACAGAGATTCGCTGGAGAAGAGGTAGTCGCTCAATTAACAACGGAGTTCTACAGCTTACTCTAAAAGCCTGGCGACCAGGTAGAGATCTTTGTATGCTCAAAAGTACAGATGTATTGTAGGATATTTCCTAACGGAATGAAAACGCGTGTATCCGCCAGATTACACGCCTATTGTTGCCACAGATACGAAACATCTTACTCCTGCCGAAGCCCCCAACAATAGACGAGTCAATCGACAGAGCTTGTGAAACAGAGAAAACTTCCAGGCGCAAGCTTCCTCGATCAACCTAAGCTGGCCAAACCACTTGACAAAGGAAAAACAGGGGAGGCCGTATCAAGACACCCTGTCACCGCCACCACAACCTCCAAAATTGCTTAAGTGTTATTTTTGCCCTGGAAATCACTTCAATAAAGACTGCCCTCAAAAGCCAACACCACAACCTCCTAAATCCACGGAGATACAGAATGCTATCCCGACACCGCGGCCCACCCAGAACAAAGAGGCACCACCAACCAAGTCGTCGAATGGAAACTACAACGCCAGTGGTAAGAATGGAGCATTTCTACCGGGCAAACGGAACCTACCGTCAATCACCTAGATGAGAAGGCAGAAGCACTTATGCTGCCTTACATTGAGATGAGATCACGATAAACTGCAAAAACGCCTTAGTATTGTTGGACTCAGCTACATCAGGGAACTTTATTCGCCGCAATCTACTCCTGACATACTAGCACCAAGAGCTGGAATCCCAAAGTAAGGCAGTAGAAATGTGCAAGCGAGATTGCACCCTCGACGTCGATGGACAAATCCCTTGCCTTTCGAAGTGCACAGCCTGAAGATCCACGCTGACTTTGTCGTCACTCCGGTTATCGAAGAAGACGCCATCCTCCGACATCCATGGCTTTGCGAGCAGCAATGTATTATGGACCACGAGAAGCACAAGGTATACCTGGGCGACGAGAGATGAGTCACGTTACATTGGGAGTACCCGGTCGAACAGTAAGAAGCCCTTACTATAGATGAAAATAAATCCAACATGACCTGACAAAAGAGCAGTTTCAACAATTGAAGGTCGCCTTAGACGAACATGCAGTCGCCTTCGGAACCAATGAGAACTTGCGCCAGACGCGTATGGTACAACATGAGATATTACTCAATGACTCCACGCCTATTTACAATATGCCATTCAAGGTCTCGGCAAGACCCCGAAGCGTAATCATAGACAGACTGGGAGCAGTTCTTTACCAGGAAGACCCCTGGTAATAGCTTACACTAGTACAAAATTGAACCCGACAGAACAATAGTACCACATAAACGACAAATGTCTTGCAATCATCTACGGAATACAAAAGATTCTGTATCACCTGGAAGGGAACCATTTCATTCCCCAAACGAATAGTAAGGCACCATGTGGCTTAGGGAAGCCAGGCACAACAAAGCCAATCTGGGGCAATGAAACCTCTGCCAATGGAATTTGATTTTGAAGTACAGCACTATCCAGGGGCTAGAACGACTTACACGACGCTTTGTCCCAACAGCCAAACTCCAGAGAAGACGCCAAGCTGGACAAAGACATGGCTGGGTTTTCCTTCCAGAAACTACTAAGCTTCAGCCTGAAGAACAGCTACGTTTGCTACAGCTACAGATTTCGCAAAATGAAATCAAACTGCATCATCCATTCGACCTAGAGATTAAAGATCTGCTCCAACAATTTCCGCAATGGTATGAAATGTGCGACAGCTTAGTGTGATCACGCAATTGCCAGCCGGATGCCCCATGGAAGATCTGGATAACCCAAGCTCTACGTAAAGACATATGATCCACTTCCATGATCACCCTGATGCAGGACACCTAGGCCCTCGGGAGATGCGAGTGCCCTAAGTGCTGTCAGCACGAAGCCTACCCTGTTCGAGAGAACATAGTAAAACTGCGTAAATCACACGCACCAGGGAACCAAGTCGCTGTGAACTTAATGGGGTCTTATCCCAAGAGCACCCAAAGAAATCGCTACCTGCTGGTTGTCACCGATATGTTTTCTCACTGGGTCGAACCTTTCCCTTTACCCAGCGAAGAAACCCGGCATATAGTAGCCAAGTTAAAACAGGAGGTAATCACCCCCTCTGGAAATCCTCAGAGCATTTTGTCGGACAATGGAACCCAGTTTACCAGTGCATTGTGGCATAAGGCATGCCAAGGCTGGGGAGTAGAGACTTGGACGTCACCGCCGTACCATACTCAAGCGAATCCTACCGAATGGCGCAACCAAGAATACAAGAAATGCCTGCTCCTCCGTCTAGGAGAAAACCAACAGTACTGGAACCGCCATTTGCCGAAGATACTATTTGCCCTCCGTAGAAGAACCAACGAAGCCACTGCTTCAGGCCCAAGTCTGCTTCTGCTGGGATGCACATTACAACTCCCTGGTGAATGGCAACGGGAGCACACATATACACGTCGAAGATGTTCCTACAAAACACAAAACAAAATTATGCCATTTCCTACACATCTTCATGCCGAAGATATTCCTACACGACACGTTATGTGATAACTTTGAACAGTTTTGCTATGCACACGTTCATTATTACACACACATTTTTCATCAAAAGCGACACTGCTAGTGTTAGGCTCGTAACTATGTGTCATATCTTTGACGCCCGAAAAAAGCAATTGTTTACATTTACATATTCCGTCAATACAAAGACAGTCCGCAAGTATTTTTAATTCAAAAAAGATCAATATTTTATTTTCGTTGAAAACTAACCCAGTGAAGGACATTTGCGAAAAATTTGATGCATTTACCAAAGATATTCTCATTTATTGTAAAATCATAAGTTAGCGTTTTCTAGTGAATAGTGAAACTTTCAGATTTTATCGTGGATATTTTGCTTTTGCAAAATTTCTGGGACTCTACAAATAGGTAACACACACATTTCCTTTCATTTATGCGAAAAGGTGGCATGAAGCTGTGTGGCGAAGTAACAGTACACACGTAGGGATAAAAATTTGATGCATAAACCATTAGAAAATTCCCTAACTTTGTCCACCATCTGGCCAGTACTCGTTTATTTCATGATGCATATAAAACAAGGCATTCTTTTTTGTATTCTTCAGAATGAAAATGCAATATGTTGACGCCTGCCCAGCTATTGACTGTGTGGCACTGTCATAGAAATATGATGTGCTAGACCAAGTGCGTGGTTATAGGTAGCTGACGGGAGGTATTAGAAACCTGACTTACTCGGAAGTTCTTCGGTCCGTTGGTAACGTGGATTAACTGGCTGAGTGAAACTGTTGTTACAGTTCTCGAGTTAAATTACGCTGTGCTTCAAGTTCCAGTCCGCTGACTCTTGACTCCAGAAGTTCGGATTGGCAAGACCGTACCTAGCTTCAGTCCGATAGACTCCGTGTGATAGTAGGGACTGGTGCAGACGAGCGGTGGAAAATGATATATCGTACCACATGGACAGTCGAGACTGCCCGTAATCTCAGTGAGGCGGCACGGTCCCGTTCCGCCTGTCTTTCTTGCATAGGAGGGGCTAAGTTACTCCACTGCTGGGCAGCTAGATGAGCAATCTTTTGTTCCCTACGCTTTCGGCAGTGTCTTATCTTGTAAGTCACAGAGTTTGGTTCGCTGCTGAACAAGATACGGTGTGCACTTTGGATGAGAAACTTGATGCGTGCCACTGATATAAACTATCTACAACGATTACGAATTATCTCACTGCAACCCAGTATACTAATTAACACACACGAGAGATTCACACCCCGCGCCACCCCGTACACGGAAGTTACAGTCTGTCACAATCCTGGAGAGCAACCGAACATGCGATGAGAGCCTACAAGCCACAGCCGCCTCGGGCATGCCCAAAAGCCACCAAGGATACGCGAAGGCCGAAAGATGATCAGAGGTTGCTACCCCCACTCCGGCCTCGCAGCAGAGGGACGTCACATGCCCTCCCCCGCAGTCGCCACGACACGCGCTATCCTGACTATATATGTCTGTGCATGGCGCACCTCATCAGTTGCGCTTCTTCAGTCTTCGAGCTCGCTCCGCCACTTCTAGTGCTGGGGCCCTCCGACTACTGTTAGATCTTCAGCATCGCTTCCAGAGGCTGTCACCAACTGCTCAACACTCTTCAGCAGCCACCAGAAGCTACCTAACTTGACGTCGCCATCACAGCTCTACAGCACCTGCGACCATACGCTCCCGCGACGCCAATAGCTACCCTAAGCTTTCTGTAGCTACCAGACATACCACACTTAACTTCTTTGTCTCTTACAGACATCCCGGTTAGAGTTCGATTTGTAGTAAGCAATTTTCTAAAGTTTAATTTCACATCCCCAACTAGCTTAGGACCAGGTCACCTACACCGGTCTTCTTAGTAGGAGAGCACGCATCACCGTGTTTACTAAGATCTTAATAAAAACAGCTTTGCTTCTTTTAACATCGAGCCTCATTCATAGAGTACTTTGTAACCAACTGCTGAGAGAACCTCAAGTCGAGTACCGCCGACCAGGAACGGGAAATTATTACTAAGAACTAGCTACAACTAGAGACTCTGCCTCAGGCGGCTCCAGTTGCAATAGACACATATCAAACAGCCATCTATTTTATTCCTGCCAAGTATACAGACTGGAGGAGCAGAATAAAGGAGCCCCGACAATTAGCAACACTTTCCACCCAGGGAGAGACAGTAGACCTGAGTTATATCTTTGCCGGAGCACGTGGGTGCTGGCGGGGGTATCTGATTAGGTGCTACGGCCTGACCTTGGTTGGGATTGCACACCCATTAATAGTCTTGGTAGCCCACACGGCTTCATCGCTTCTGGTTCGCCCGCTAAGTTGGGGAACCTTCTGAAGCAATGGGTTCCTGCTACCAAACCACTTCTGGGCAACACTATTCTAGGTCTACTCGTGTCCGTAGTGCTCAATTCATACCTCTTAGCAGCTAAACCGCTCTATGCCTTTTAAGGTTAGACACAACGCAGGGAGAGAGGGGAAAAGAGTTGCGTGCCTTTCTGCAAAGCAGCTGACTGGTCCCATCCCCCTTACAGCTAGTCGACGAGCCATACGAGATTGTGCCGCTCTGCTCACATCATTAGAACGGCCTACATCTGCAGCAGGAGATACGGCTACTTTCTCGGCATCACCTCTTCGTACACATCCTGCCTGCCTCCCAGTTGTGTGTGGGCTAATCAAACAAACAGAGGAATGCCTTGGCATCTCAAACACTACCTTCTGGAGCTCAGCAGTTACAAGGTGGAACTGTAGTTTTTGCGTTGCCACTCCTCAGGCCCTAGCTACAGCCCGGGCAGAGAACGACCGACTCAACCAACTATACCGACGTAGTCCTCGTATTCAAGACGTTACTGAGTCTGCTACCGCTAGAACCTCCCGCCAGTCATCTACGATAACTAGTTATGCTACTAGCCATAAGACGGACCAATCTAAGGGACTCATCACAACGTCGAGAACATTGTTCCCTCACGTAAGGCCACGTGTCCAGCTACCATATCCAACCGCAAATTGTAGTAAGCACAACCGGCCGAAGTGCAACTAAAGCCACACAACCATGATCTAGCCTTAACCTAAATTGACACACATCAAACTATGCCCTATGATAGTGTAGGTCAAGTGGCACAAGCTCGGTAAGAGTCTCCACTGATCACCCACATCTGCGGGCGGATCAAAGACGTTGAGCCGTGTGGGCCACCAATACTACTACTAGATGTGAGTTTCCAGCCACAGCCAGGCCGCAACACCCAGACCATTACCGCCCCCAGCACCTAGGTGATCTGGTAGGTGATATAACCTAGGCTTGCTGTCTCTCCTTGGTAGAAGGTATTCCTAGTGGTCGTAGTTCCTCTGTTCTTTCCTCCCAGCACCTGAGTACTCGGGTGGTAATAGGAAGCAACAGGCGGCCTTCTAATGGGTGTGTTCCAGACTAGAGGTCCCCAGAGGTAAGAGGGGGGAGAGGGGGTGGAGGTCAGTCCAGCTAGTTCGGATACTCAAAAGTAACAGTTTCTCTCTGTAGTGCACAATGCAACTTATTCCTAGTGAGCGAAGTAGACGTTACTCTAGAAATTAAAGTGTTACGATAGAGAACAAGCTGTATTTATTGAGGACTCAATAAATATAGTGACTCGTGCTATCTCCTACTGAGCAGATGGAGTACTGAACGAAAACTACGTTAGCCAGGTGTAGGGGACCTGGTCCTAAGCTGGAGGGAAAGTGAACTAGAAAACTGAATATTTAACTACTCAACTAAAGCTTCTAATGCAGGTTTCTGGAGGAGACAAAAGCAGTTAAAGTAGCAAGGTATATTCGAGTTCGATGGGTGTTGAAGATTGTTGTCCTCGCAGAGGGTAGCCGCGATGGCTACTGAAGATTCGAGGTTTCGCTTGAGGCCCAGCACTAAGGAGTGCTCAGACTAACCCAAGAGAAGAAATAAGAATGACTGCTGGAGCCCTGCTCCGCACTGACTTATATATTCAGAAGTCTAGGCTGCCGCAGCGGGGTGTGGGGAAGGCGTGTGACATCCGTCTGCCGCCAAGGCTGGCGTGGGTGGTGCTTGGCCGCGCACAAAGTGGCTGACAGCTTGTTGGCACTCAGCGCGGGGGGAGGAGGGAAGCATCATGCTCGCTGGTTGCGCAATCCTGTAGCCACGTGCTCAGCCGCCCGGGAGATATAAGCAGGCGAAAAGATTCAACTGGGCGGAAACATCTTTTGACAGACTATGGTACAGTAATCATGTCACCATTTAAAGCACTTCACACTCTAACAATCTGCAGCACTGCTGTGACCAGCTAAAAGGAAGATTTATAGTGTCCCTAGTGTCGCACCGCAGGCCATTTTTACGTCTTTTCGTTTTACAAAACCTAAGGGTTTTCAGAGAGCCGGACTCTTTCAGACCCATCTCCTGGCTAAGGGGTTCCTTGTAGAGTAAAAAAGCAAGGTTTATACATACAAAAATTCACTAATGCATTCACCACTACAATAGAAGACAGAATTAGAAGGAAAAAGTACACATAAACCCTTGTAGAATATTACAACATCAAAATATTTCTTTCTTTCTGGCAGTTGCTGCTGAAAAGTATTTACACATCATTTAGAACTATTGATGGGACGGTTCCACAGTTTTCCGAGTCTGGTTCTCGGTTCTGATACCGGTTCTTGTACTGGCTAACACTAAACTTGCAAATTCACTGCTCATGCTAGTTTAAGGACTTTGAGAATAAGTGAGCAAACAACTTATTAATTTTGTCTCAAGATTAATGCCAAAACTGAGTCCTTCACCTTCGTTACAATTTTTTTTCCCCAACACTGGGAGTAAACTAATCTTATTCACGGCAATGTGTTTGTGTTGTGTTTTAACATGGTTTTTGAAGTTAGAAGTACTTTGACGTGTGACAGACCCGGCTGATTGGCTGCCCTTGTCTCTGGGTTACCTACTGGACGCTAGGCGAGTTTCGTCTCTGGGTGGTTGCTCATCTTGGAGCACTGGTTCCTGACCGGAGTACAGTACCGGCCTAGTAGGCCGTTGGCTTGGCACAAACACTTTGGTTCGGATAGTTTCACCCTGCGTGATGCAGGCTTAAGCGGTGGTACAGTGGGATGGTGTGTCTGTCCTGCGAGTAGTTTTACTGCCCCTGTTCCCACGGCTCTGGGGACACTCGACTTGAGGGTGGGGTTTGTGTGCGAGGTGCTTGGATATTTTTCTGGCCTAGAGATACTAATTACAGCTAGTGTGCTGGTGGACCCTTCGTGAAACAGTACTTCCTGCACTATAGGATGGTATCATTCCGCATCACAGGTTGGTGGCTCAAACAAGTTGACAGATGTGGCGGTGGGTACTGGTGCGGTAAGCCATTGTAAAAAGCCTGTTCAAGTGGACTAGTACCCCGAATCCACGGGGAAGGATGCGAAACCCCTGCGGATTTTTAGAGATAGCCCTCGCCTTCTTAACCTGCCTCTCAACACCACACCTATGGGTGTAAGGCATTTGGCGCTAACCTAAGATTAGGTCTGCAGGAGGTAAGCAGTTGACGTGAGTGTGTCCAAGTGTGGGTGACAATTACTACCACCAACACCACGCCTCAGTCTTGACTTCCCCACTGGAGGTTGTAGGAACCGTACGGTGTTGTTTCAATCACAAAAAAGTCAGCAAAAGAAACCAAGGCTAGAATCACCTACAGCCAGCAGTAAGGTTAGTACCCATAAGCAGTTAACATTGCATGATGTCACCAAAGCCCTCAAGTTAAATACTGGCAGTCAAAGAGCGAAGGCGATCACCCATACAATTGGTGAAATGATGGTACTCGATTTTCAAACCAAACTCTGTTGTAGAAGACAGGTTTCCAAAGATGCAGTTTATTGCTTTTGCCATGGCCGGCGTGTGTAGGCAAGTGCGCACAGCCGAGACACTTGTCTTTTCCTTTTGCTAGGCACCAGCTTCCCCTCTTGTAGGCATTGGAGGAAAAAAGGAAGGTGCAGAGATAGAAAAAAGAGACAGAGAGAAAAGGGGGGGAGAGAGAAAGGGGGGAGAGAGGGGGGAGAAGGGGGAGAGAGGGAGAAAGGGGGAAGAGAGGGAGACAGAAGGGGGAGAGGGAGACAGAAGGGGGAGAGGGAGACAGAAGGGGGAGAGAGGGAGACAGAGGGGGAGAGAGGGAGACAGAGGGGGAGAGAGGGAGACAGGGGGGAAGAGAGGGAGACATGGGGAAAGGGGGAGAGAGAGGGAGCAAGGGGGGAGAGAGAGGGAGAGAGGGGGGAGGGAGAGAGAGGGGGGGAGGGAGAGAGAGGGGGGAGAGGGGGAGGGGGGAGGGGGGGAGAGAGGGAGAGAGATGGGGGGAGAGGGAGAGAGAGGGGGAGAGAGGGTGACAGGGGGGATGGATACAGGGGAAAGGGGGGGAGACAGAGTGAGAAGGGGGGAGAGAGAGGGACAGAGGGAGAGGGAGAGCGGTAAAGGGGAATGGTAAGAGGGGGTGGGGGATGCGGACAGATATATAAATAGGGAGAGAGATAGATAGAGACAGATAGAGATAAATAGAGAGATATATAGATAGATATATGTAGATATATATATAGATTAACAGATAAAGAAAGGGGGGAAAAAAAGGGAAAGGGGGGATGCTGGTTGCTATAAGTAACACTTTCCCTCTCATCAACATGTATGGGGAAGTTGCAAGCCAGTCTTGCATAGTCACACCTCACCACAGTGTCAGACAGATGTGTTGGGAAGGCGACACTGTGCCGCAGAGCTGTGATAAACGACAGCACGTATAACGTATTTTACATCCAGTTAGTAGACGTTTGCATAAACAACCAGCTTAAAAACATTTGTAGGAAATATTAGGTGAAGGGACCCTAAATATACTTTGATCGACGCACCATGCGATAAACAATACAAGCAGTTTATGTCAACATTATTTACATAGGAATTTGGCCGGGACCACAAAAATTGGTGGATGCAGTTTATCGATACATGCAATAACGATACATTTGAGAGTCAACTGTACATATTTCTGAAGAACTAGCGAATCAGCATGCAATCATATCAACATGTCTCGTATTAGAACAGGAGCCCAGCACATGGTACAAAATCCCCGTTAATATGAAGTGCTCTGGACATAATTTTTCAACTTCATCAAATTACATAATTTTGTATTAAAGAAATGCACATTTTCACTTTCCAAAGTAAACACAACTATGGTCCCGGGAAAAACTACCTTCTCGAAGTTACAACCCCGTTTTGGTAAACCATAAAATTTTTGGTTTAAAAAAGGCACAAATTTTAAGGAAATAGCCCAAAAAATAAGTTTGTTCCATTTACCTTGATCATTAATTACAGTGAAAGTCCACTGTAATGATAGTTTATATCTGCACAAAAAATTGTCGCTATAACGGAATTTCATTATAAAAAAAAAAATTTTAATTCCACATTGACAATATTTTCTTTTGTGCTGTATATTAACTTCAATCGCACAATCCAAAAAAGTAAAAAGATTGATAAATATAACTCGTTAAAATTTAATTTATACTGCCTAAAATTCAATCACTAGCGGAGAAAAGACGTGATGCATGCAAGATTTTGGAGCAGGGAGGGTGGCAAGGCAACGCACAATGCATGCAGCTGTCTCCATGGGCAAGTTCGGCCAAGGTCATTGTGCTTCCTGTCGGCGGCGGCTGTGGGTGGGAACATGGAGACAGACGGCGACGTCTACATGCAAAGTTATTATGTACGACTGTCACTTGGCACATTTTTTTGCTAAAATTGAGTGAAGAAATGTTATTACATTATTAACAATTAACAAAAAATCCATCTTGTTAGTGACTATAAAATGCAGATTGATTCACATGATAAACATTAATTAGCAAAAAGGACGATAGTTTAGCACCAAAATACACTTTTAAAAAAATTTGCACAATCACTCATTCTTGTAATAAGAATCAATGCTTGTTTGCTTTAACAGCTTGTCCTTATGACAAATGACAGAACTTCTTGAAAAGCTAGCAACTTTCCAAATGTATACGCAGTATTTGCAGATGTGCATGGCAGTTACGTAATTTAGACCCTTAAAATTTCTATACGTACTCGTCTTACACTGAATGATAATATAAAAATATTTGGCAATCTTAAAATCACCCGACAGGTTGCTACTCTAATTTACGTGATGTTAATATTAGTATAAAAACATATTTTCTGAATATCACAAAACAAAAATGTCCACAAATGCGTATTCCGTACTATGAAATGGTAACTTTCATAAATAATGTCACCCGAACGATTGCTATGTGTAGTACCACATACAACGTATACAGTATTTTAGCATATGCAGGCTGTATGGTACTGTTTTTAAAGCATGAGGTTTGTTCACGTACGGGGACAAATGATTGTCAACTACACGCTCCCATGAAGCGATTGAACTTGCAGGCATCCTTCATAAACAGCACAATATTGTGATGCGTGTGACTGAAGTGCTAAAGAGCCTGACTAGACCCTATGCTCTCTCTCTCTTTTGTGCGCGTTTCCCGCTTCACAGATAAACAAACATGAGGCCAAGTATTCCAATTAGTTTCTAGTTTCATTTTTCTTAATTTGTGTCTGGCATTTTGAAAGGTTTAGTCGAAACAATACGACGTTTAATTTCCTAGCATGCAATGTTGTTTATTTTGGTGTTGTTATGATTTCAAAAATAAAATCTGATATTGCGGCGATTTAGTAATCTGTCAACTTTGAAGTTGTCAAAATGCAAATTGCAAAAATATGTCGTAGATTTTGTAAACAAACGAGTCACATGAACATTATGTTAACAAAAAGTGCCAGTTGGAACATGGCTTTATGATAATGGAAAAAACACAAAAGTTATTTGGCAAAATTTAAATTGATGGTTGGGGAATATGCACGTGAACATGGAAAAAGGGCACTTGGTCGACGATAAAAATGTACGGTGTTGATGCGGGGTAAAATATACTTTGTAAAAATTACCCAGAAAAATTGCTTTGCGAGGCAAAATGTGTAAATGCCCGGAACTGGAATAATAGCTGTTTAATCATGTGCGCACCACTAGGAATAATGGTTTTTCTGTCACCACAGAAATGCTTCCATTTGAAGTTAGGGAAATTGCAACTAACAAAAACATTCCCGTAGCAAAATTTAATCCGGAGGTTCGCCGGCGACTCGATTGTACAATATGCCGGCGATCAGATTACCCAATTCTTAGCAGTTGTTCAGTGCAATAATAACACGTATAAATAATTTACTTGTATTCTCAGGTCTATTCCTTGACAATGCAGTGCAGGACCTGAGATGTCATTTTACTATGGCCGGAAAGGTTTTTAGAATTTACCCCCCCACCCCCCACCCCCCAAAAGTCTAGTGTATAGGCAGCATAATATTTTTTCATGTGAAAATATACGGTAATTTCCAATGATTGATTCAAAGAAGTTTAAGTAAAAACACTAATCCGTAGGTATATTCATGTTGCATTTCACTATTAGCTTTGGCTGATATTGAAACTTTCCGCTTTGCGTTTACACAAATACACAGTGGTGAGCGCACAATCAGCATGCGACATAATACAGTCGAATGCCGGACTGGACAGCACGGCACGGTGCCAGCCACGCAGCCACGACAGGCACGTTGTGCGGCATTGCCAAGTCTGCACGTGGCCAGTTAGCGGTAGCAATGTTGCCATGTTTCACAAGTTTCACAAGTTCACGCATGGAAACCAAAACCGTTTTTTTTACGCAACCATTTCTTCTTTCATTGTTTTTGAAGGAAACTGATGAGTGCTGCTATTTAAGCTATCGTTATAGCAAAAATAAGCCCACAAGGCATTCATTATTACGGACTTATTTTTCCAACCGAGTACATGGGCAATTGATGGTGCTGATAAAAGTTATTGTTATAGCTTACTTTTTGTTACATCTGACATTCACTGTATATGTTCACGTGCAGTAAAATATAGGTGTTGTAATTGTTGCCTTATATTGTTACGCCATATATATATATATATATATATATATATATATATATATATATATATATATATATATATATATATATATATAAATAGTAAAGTTTGGTTAAAAACTGCAGCCAGTATCCTCTTGCTCCCTCTGTTATGAATGCACTTCCAGCGAATGTTGATAAAATTGAAAGCGAGATGCAGTATGCTTGCGAAATTTCAGACTTGCTCTTCTCATTTTTGTCCACTTCCTTGATTATTTAGCATTTTTCTGAAATAGTCCTTGCAGTGCACTATTGCTTTTTCTCGCTCATATTATTTATAATACTACAAAAATATGCACAGTATTTTGCTTGCAGTGAACTTATTTGACTCTATCAAGACTAAGTTGTCCATCTTCTAATCATCGCAGACAAGTGCCTTGCTGAATTTTTTTTTTCAAGCATGAAGATTGGCAAGGGACGACTAGGGAGCCCTGCAAGGAGGTGGATATTTTTTATGGGTTTGGGGGTGACAGTGCTGTTGCTGGTACTCAATTCCATGCTGCCTGGCTGGCCAGCAGGGCGCTGGAGCCAAGTGCCGTATGGTTTCGTATCAAGCAGTACCCCTGGATATGACCTCTGAAAAGGTCGCTCCATTCTTCTTCGTCTTTGCTCCCCTCCCCCGGGTCAACAGCCTACCCTCCACAGGCTGTCTGTCATCACTCCCCTTAGCCATGCCACCCACACAGCTACGCTCCCATCCTTCAACCATCCTCCATCCACTCCCACACCACTACTCTCCTCTCTCCCCCATTAAGCCACGCCCACACCAGACCCAGTTTCTTTCCTCCCTCCCTGCCACGCTATTCCACGTACTACGACACCGCTCTAAGCTCTCTTCCATGCCCCTACTCTCTTTTTCATCTCTTTTTCTTCTCCCTTCCCACTTAGTACAACTTTCTATCATCTGCATTCTTAGTACAACTTGCTATCATCTGCATTCTCATCCTCTTGCTCCAAACACCCCCTCCCCCTTTAGAGGCAACTGTCACAACAGGCATACCGGAATTTCCGTGTCCTACTCTCCCTAACTTCACGCAGTGTGTGGCACTAGCTGTCACATATTTTCACTTCATCAGTGGGCGGAAGTGGCGATGAAAACCAGTCAACAGACGTGAAAACTCTGGCACGATCAATGACATCACTGTTGTGGGTGGCGGCAGTGGCTGCGTCAGCTGATTGCCACGCCGCCAACCATTGCTGGTTTATGTGCACACACCTGCAGCAGTGTTGGCTATGTATGTTGATTATCATAATTAATACAGCTTTGCTGATCTTCACATACACTTTTGGATGAAATCCAACTTCGAATTACATAAAAGGCGAATTTCGAATTAACGAAACTTAAAACCATATAAAATTATTCTTCCGATTGTGGGCAAATAAACACTTCACTTCAAATTATATGATTTTGAATTAAGTGACTTTGAATTAACGAGGTCTTACTATATATGTACAATTTGCGAATTTGCCCGTTTTTGATGGCTGCTAGACACTCAGTTTAATTATAAATAGAAAGACGTCATCGATCAGTGTAATATAAAATGATAAATCCACACGTAGGTACACTTACAAAAATGATATGCTGACAGACTGACCTAAAACTTAGCCATGGAACATTTTCACCAAAGTATTCAACAAATAACTACACAAGTTTAATTTTATGTTTAACTCTGATTCAATCATTACAAGTATTGTAAATATGTATTTATACATAAGAACTCTTTAAATAAAAAATTAACCCAACAAAATTTCAGTTCAAGCACTTTACAAGAAAATAAAGACTTAAATACAGTAGACTCTCAATCTACCGTTGTTCAGGGGACTGCCAAAAAATATCCATACATGCGGAATTTCAGTAGACGAGGGTTCCGACATCAATAAAATACAACTCCTAACCTTATAAAACTTTATGTTGGGTATAGTAAGAGCTGTACATTATCAGTGAATAAAGATTAGCTAATAAACACAATAAAAATGGTAATTATAGAATAAGTATTATTTAAATAATACATTTAAAAAAATTTCACATAAAATTGTTTAAATAAAGAAAATGTCTTAAAATACAGTATATAATTTATTGTAATACGACACCAAATGCAAGTTGATCTAAAACTTTCAACCCTCTGAAAATGAAAATAATATGGCACAGAATACTAGTCAAATTTTGAATTTCCCACAATGCAATCGATCAGCTGAGAGCGTACAGAGAAGTTATTGATCTGGCAGTATGTTCATGGCGGCTGATAGAGGGGTGGCAGCGGGAGGATTAGCCCTCCACGCCGTTACATGTTGGGGACACCTGGTGCGCGTGGAAAATATGTGTCTTTTAAAGTAGTTAATTAAATTTTACTGCAAAGAAAACTTGTAATTTTGAGACAAAAATGATTATATAAGGCAATTATAATAGATTTCTTTGCTGTCTTTAAAAATGAATTATTCAAAACCACATCCTCAGATATCCCGTCGTGAGTTACACTGCCCTCGGCTCAGTGATTACCTACCCATTATTAGACAGCAAAAGGTGCCGAATAGGCCCCTACATTTTATCAGTTTATTCAAAAGACACGCAAATATCAAAATCAATTCTCCAATTTCCCTGCAAGTAGTTACTGAAAATGAACTTTTACACTAATACAAGTCGCTCGATGTACAAACAATTTTTGGTGACAAGGGGAGATCAAATATACGCTTCTAGGCTGCCCCTTGAGTTAAATAAATACAGTACACTCTCGTTGAATCGTGCTTCACTTAACCAGTTTTCGACTTATCCATGCGGTGGTCAGGCGATGTAGTAAAATGTGTTTAACAAGCAGCGGTAAGTTACGTCTATCACTGTGCCACGAGAGCTGATGTTTCTCTCTTTAAACTGTCAGCCTGTCACAGAGACCTGTGTGAGACATCCACTTCCATCCATTGAAGCACATCGGACTCTGACTCATCTCAGGCCGTGTCTGAAATGGCAAATTTTGTTTACAAAATGATTGTGTGACCCAAATTTAGTATGCAAAAATTGTGACTTTTTGGTAATTTACTTTTTGTATTTTCTTTCTAGCAGCGGATGTTAACAAAAATACAACATGAACACATGCGCAAACGTTTTATAAAAAAATAATTATTCATAAAATACACTAGGCACGTTGTAAAAAGCAGGTAACTGTTGTGCTTTGTTTTATAATTTTGCAACAATCATTTTTGAAGTCATTATCACATAACTTATTTTCTTATTTATTAATGTACGCGCAGAATTCCAGTGAAGATTAAAGAAATATTTTTTATTGTTAATGTAAAAATGTGTCACCGCGAGTGCTAAACAAGTGACTTGACAACTCCTGCAGTGAAACTTCCGAAATGACAAATTAGAAAATAACGAATTTGCCATTTCGGTTACGGACATGGCCTCAGTTATATACCCCCCCCCCCCCGGCCTTTCTTTCGGGAAGAAACATGTCTTGCCGGTTTAGCGATCGCCGAACCGGGTCATTGTTCACTCCTTTTCTCAACGTCAATAAAGCGTAAAAGGGCAGTTTAAAATATTGCGGAAAATTTAGAAATAACTAAAACAATTTGAGCATGGTGTGTTACAAATAAAAACATCAATTCTGGTGCCAAACAAAAGAAAATTGAAGCCTTTTTGAAGAAAGGCACAGTTTAACTTCTCTTACTTTTTTTTTTTTTCATGTCAAGTGTTTAAATGTTAACAAAAAACTAAAAATTTCAGAGATTTTAAACTTTTGTGTGTGTGAGTCAGTATCATTTTAATAAGCTATTGTATTCTAAGGGTTATTATTTTAATGGGGATTGTACTGTATTGTTTAAATTCCAAGTTGCCTCACTTAAAGTCCCGTTATAGTCTAGTCTTTATTGCATTGCATTCTAAACTTTCAACTAACTCTGCCATCTAAAGGAGGGGTCTGAGTGATGCACATTGAGAAAGCGACACAGACACAACTACGGACTGCTTATCCACTACTCGCGGTCGCCCACCCAACGCACCCATCAGGTGCCGGAGAAAGGCTGTGTATACTCGATGCACCGTGAATGAACTATACTGGGTTCACCATAAATATCAGTTAAAGTAGCATGCACTGTAAATCCTGCACACACAGTGCACGATTTGTATTTGCTTTGAAATCTATAATAGGTACTGTGTTTTATTACAATTTCGGAGCCAATATCACTGTTCCATTAATAGTGAAAAAATTTTAAATTTGATTATCCAGGTTTTGTAATATAAATTCACTTATTCATGTTTTCTCTGGCCTCGATTAACACGGTTAATCGGGAGTTTACTGTATTATATTTTAAAATCATATTGATTTTACACCAAATAATATGAAACACCAATCTTATGGCAAAAATTACTTTTATTCACAAAAAAACATGTCTGCAAATAATAATTCCTTGTTAAAATGTTCTGTGCAACATTTTCAAGCGAAACCATTTGCTTTGAAATACAAGTATTGATAGGTGTAACTATTTCGAGCAACGCATAATCTCGATAAAAATCTACATTTGCCAGGCACACATTTGCTCTACACCGGCATGTGACAGCAAGCCCACGCTGCACAGCCGAGACACGTATTTTTTCCCCCCTTTTCCTACACACCAGCTTCCTCTCTCATGGCATGTGAGGAGAGGAAGGCAGGTGTATTGCTGGGAGGTAGGGAGAGAGGAGGACGGGAGAGGGGAGAGTAGAGAGAGGATGCTGGGTCGCCGTGCTCGTTGCTAGGTAAACACTTGCCTTCTCGGAGGCCATAATAGAGTAAGTAGCAAGCCAGACTCGAACATCGCACCGCACCGTCAGAAAGACGTGATGGGAAGACACTAGACAAAGTGATGTGCTGCAAAGCAGTTATAAACGGCGGTGCGCGTAACACATTTCACATCCAGTTACTAGATGTTCGCATAAACAACAAGCTTAAAAACATATTTGCAGGAAATATTAGGTGAAAGAACCCGAAATATACTTTGATTGATGCTCCATGTGATAAACAATACAAACGGTTTATGTCAACATTTACGTAGGGATTTCGCTGGGACCACAAAAAGTTGTTGGTAAATGCAGTTTATCTATACATGCGATAACAATACATTGAGAGTCGACTGTATACGTCAATAAAAATTAAGAATACTTTTATGTTTAATTATCTTCATGTTACCTGTACATGGCCACTTTACAAGATATTGATAACTTGAGAATATGAGCACTGAATGTATAGTATGTATTAGTTTCTGGCAAACTGTTCATATTACATGATTTATAGTGATGTGATATTCTAGAAAATAACATTGTATTACTGAGGGATTTGTACGTAAATCAAACTAACCTTCAACAAATTCATCTACGTCTACTGGTGCAATGGCTTCGAAAAGAAGTTTCCTATTGGCTTTGCTGTGCTCCACAAGGTTGATTAAGAGTATCAGCGCCTGAAATAAACCAACCAAACAAAAAAGTACCATATGTAAAAACAAGCAAAATGATCACAAAAATATTACCAATTGCAAATGTCAAACAGACTGCCATTATGTGCACATTAGTCTGTTGCAAGAACAAGAACAAACCAACAACTTAAAGCTGGGACTACACAGATCATGATAGTGGTACAGAAGTAATTGCTTGTTATAAGAGATATAAGAGAGACTATATTGTCACTGATTGAGAATTGAGGAGCCAATAAGCAAATTTTTCTTCCAAAAAATTTCTGTCTTTCCCCCAATATACAACTTTTACTGTTTTCCTGTCTTTACCTCCCCTCCCCACTTACTCAAGTCACTTGCTCTAGACAGTCCAGAAGCTCTTCAGCACCATCTCCAGCATCTACCAGACCTTCCGGAGAATCCCCCTTGGCCATCTCTGAAGAAACTGGTCACGTCTACCAAACGACCTGGTAACGGCTACCAAACAACCCTTCAGCAAGTGGGTCTTCCGAAGTCCCTTAAGGACACTGCACAAAGTAGATAGGGAAAGTTAATAGCTACCTAGTCAAAACTGCTACCCTCTAGTCTAGAACCAGGTCCCCTTCACCTGGAATCTGCGTAATTTATACTTACTGTCAGTTCAAGGAAGTTAGAAAGTAGTACAGGCCACCGTGTTTATTCCTCCCCAATAAAACACATTTCTCACCTACTTTGACTATCATTTCCTGAGGTAAAGGTAGAACCCTAGTATGTACCACACCGCCAGAGTGGAGCAGGAAGACAGTCTTTTACTGCAATAAACTTTACTGTCTAGTGTAAGACTGTGGGCTCCACCTCAGGGACTCGTACGCCAAAGCCACTAAAATGCTTGACAACCACCACCATTTCGGTGCACCCAGTACATCGAATATCAAAGCCCCAACCACTAGTCATACAACCTCTAGGGAGGCTAGACGAGTTGCCGGAGGGAGTGTTTGACCAGTTCTGGGTTGGACCTGTCTGCCCTAGGGCCTATACCCGCAATTGTTGTCGGAGGACTCAGAGAAAACATGACCTTCAACCACCGCACTGCTTGTGTTGCAGGTTGGGGTAATGGTACAGCTCTACGCCGGCCTGGTCACTGCTGCGACAGAACACTATTAGTTATGGAATGGAATTGCCTACTCTCCTCTTGTGCGGCAAGTCGTACCACCCCTCCATGCCTTACACCAAAAGGGATAGTAAGGATCTGCAGGAGAGAAAGGCCACTACAACCTACAAAACTACCCGGGGCTGCACCCGTCAGGCATCCAAGATAACCCCTGTGACCAAGCTAAAGCAGCCCGCAAGTTAGTGAGACTTCACCCCCAGCTCCCTCTCTCTTTTTGCAGCACCCAGAAGATGCAAGGTACCCCGCACCCAGTTGTCGCCAAATATTGCTACGGAGAGGAAGTACCATTGGGACTGTCCTGCCCTTGGTACCGTGGAGGATGCAGCACCAGCTTAATCTGGACCAGCACCAGTATCTTCAGCCATATCTTCACCTGGGGATCCGCCGATACCTCCCTCCAGTACCGCTAGAAATTACTATTAGCCTACTCGTCCAGTGCCAGAGCCGAGCCAATTGAGTAACGGCACAGGTAAACAAGTGACAGCCGGTCACACCACCCGACACATATCCGAGCTGGGACTCTACTTTGTACCTATCCACCAGACAACCCGACTCACACTGTACACTGGTCAGGCCCCTACCAGCAAATAAGTATGAATTAGCCAGCCTAACACCTATCTGACCAGCCTACACAATAAAAACAAGCTCTTGTCGTAACGTTGTATCAACCCGCACCAGATAGCATCACGTGTCAACATAATGATTGAAGCACTTTTAACACACTGCACATAGACACTAATATGCATAAATATTTTAATAGGGTTATTACAATCTGCACAGTACCTGTGTGATCAGCCAAACTCCTTACAAACTTGCTTCTAATGTTACTGTACTACAAAAAATCAGCACAGTAATAGAGAAACACAATTCTGAGCTTAATAAGATCTGCACAGCTGTATGCAGCATTACCATGCTTTTTAATAAGACAACTGCCAAAGTCTTTTTAAAAATTAAAGGAGAATTGTAATAATGTGTTTACTTACCAAAACTAATAGATCAAACTTCTTTTCGTCTGGCACGTACTCTGGAGCTTTCAGCAATACATGGAGGCTGGTACTCATGATGCCTTTCTTCTCACCAGCCAGTGTGCTGCCATATGCTAGCACATACCAACATGTTTGCAATATAACATTCACACAGCATTAAGGTAAGTATTGTATTTAACTAATGGGAAATTAAGGAAAACTCTCACAACTATATTTACACAACTTCATCTCTCTTGATAGTAGATCTTTACAAATTTTACTAAAAAAATATGAACCCTGTTACAACAGGTCAATGTGCCTACAGTTAAGTGTTGGTATTGGCTGCACTGCTGTTCCTTACCACTCCATGTGCAACAATGAATGCTGATGCTACACAAGTGACTAACATTTCCTTCACCAGTTAGTACAGTTTTTTCCACTTTTGTATTCCATAATCACCTGTCTGGTACAATTTTACAAGTTGGCCTATTGATTTCAATGTTTTCTATCATCATTTTTGCAGTATTTCTATTTTATTATATACAAAATAAAAACCAATAGTAAGTTTCTCTTCTACACTGAAAAAGAGGGGGGGGGGGGGGGGGATGGATGCCATAAACTTAACAGTAGCCACCAGAACATACATAATTAGTACAATCATTACTTCATATTACCAAGAATAACATTGCAGTGAGTAGTGGTACGACGGCTTCGCCTACCCTCTCAGCTGGTAGTGCCTGAGTCAGAAGCCACTGGATGACATCTGTCTGGACTCCTTTGTGAAATATCTTCTTGGGATTTTATCCCTCGATATAGTAACCTGGGAGGAAGGTTCCTTGGCATAAGAGGTGGTGTGGCAGTACCATGCTATAGTAGCCGAGCCAAGCTGCAATTGCTTGTGACCCGAGAAAAGGTGAATGATGCTGTAGGGAGTTTCCTTACAGGGAGTCTCCACACTGACACTTTTTATTTTTAAATCTCTACACACACCATTTATAGTTATTTAAATATAGTAACCATATATTATTAACTTCATTTGAATGATTTAATTTAAATTCTTTTACATGTCACGTTAATCAATATGTATTTTCACATATTGTAATTTATTAAAATCAGTCAATGTTAACTATGTCAAAAACATACCGCAACTATCATCCACACTCTACTAGATTGACAGTTTAGCTACATAATTTTAATAATGGAAATTAATGTTTAACTTGTGTGTTATTTGTTTCTCATTGGTAAGATAGTATGAAAGTGTCCCCAGCAGAAAACAAATTTAGTGGTTTTGGAATGTGACAAGGCAGACGTGTTTTGTCTGTTAGGAAGGAGTTGACTGAAAATTTTATGTAGTATGAACATATTCTAGAGAAGGAACAAATAGCCTCCATGCAGAAGTGGCATGTATGACTAATGCATCCAATGTTAATAAAATTTGATGATGTTTCAGTATTGAGGCTAAGCAGAAATAAATTTCGCTGCTAAACACACTGGAGAATATCTACCTGTAGGAGGATTATTCATTATGCATTTTCCGGTTGGTGTTCTGAGACAGTTTGGCATATCAGCTATTGCGCCTTAATATCTGCAGAATTCTTCAAGTAAGATTTTTCTTTACTATTTAATCAGTCAACACATTACTAGCCTTGAAGTTGTATATGGAATTTAATAATGTGGCAACTCCAGTGGTCTGAGTATGTAGTAATAAATTACCAAGATAAATTTTGAATGATTCTTAAACTCTACTGATGAACTAAGACAGGTTACCTTCATAAAACTGTTCAGAGTATTCTTCAGTTAAGTTTGGTAGTCAAATAATGTGTTAGTAGTTAATCAGAACTACTGTGTAATTATTTTAGGGAAATCAATTGTTTATTTGATCACAGATTTATTTTTTTAAAATAACTAATTTTATTTTGAGAACTGACAGTATCCTTAAATATTAGATGTCCTCTGTTGAAAAGGTTTTAATATGTTGCATGTGAGATATTAATGAGATTTTCCATTATTCCATTAATTATATTTTCCTAAGCTTTCTTCAAAGTGTTCTTGTGTTATGTTAGTAGTAAGTATTTCCTTTTCTGCATTCTATAATAGCCTGTGTATATTAATCAATTATCCTGATAATGACATGGGAAAGAAATAGTACATATAGTTATGATTTGTGCTGATTTCCACACGCACATTATTTTATTTTGACCACGCACACTTACATTCATTGGGTTATACCGGCTCAAAATACATATTATTTTCTGTAAATTTAATCTGTTCCAACACACCATCATTTTGGAAATATCGGTAAACCAAGCCAGGGATATGCAAAATAGTTGTGCGTACGTATAAGTGAACCATTAGATTATAGAAATTATCGGTGCCAAACAGTGCGGCCAAGATAGGAGAATATTATTAAAAGTAAAATACAACCTAGAGAAAACAATGCTAAGATATACTGACACAATCAAAGTCATCGAGGTGTAAGTAATACTGCATGGTCATAGACAAAAGAGTTACCAAAGAAGTAAGAATATTTAAGACTTTGTGCGGTATTGCTACATGGCCAGAAAGCCTTTTTTTTAAGGAGTTCCATGAACTATTTAAGAGATAGTGGGCCAAATAATATGACAGATTCTGATACTTTGAGTTTGAAGGAACACCTTTTGTTAGTCCGACTATGAGTGTAAACTGAGATTTTTATAGCGATATTGAAGAGGTTGGCAAGTCTGTTTTGAACACCAACATAATGGATAAGGTTTCAGAAAAGGTTGAAAAACCGGGGACAATTTCAATAACAGATGTGACAGGAATAATGGATTTCTTGCGAACGTTAAGTGCAAGATTTTATTCCAGCCTTGCTGCACAAAGCGCCAAAATTGCTACACAAAACACAAGAAATTGCTGCACAAGGTACTAAACTGAATGCTAGGTTTGACGCACAAGATCAAAAATTTAATGATGTAGTTCAGCATATTGTACGTGTAGATAATAGTTTGTTAAGATTGAATGAGTGAGTTGACCAAACTAATACTGTTTTAACAACCTTGGAAAATTTAGAAACTGAATTGCAGGCAAATCAGAGAGCACAAGATAGCGCTATGGTAACACTTCAGAATAATGTTGACGTAATGCAAACGAGTGTAGGAGAGGTACAGACTCGATTACATTCCATAGAGGTTAGCGTACCTAGGGAATTAAAGTGAACACGATCCGAGATCAAAAGTCAGTTATGTGGACTGGAAACCCATATCACTAACATGGAATCCAGACAGATGACTTCACCAATTAATGTGGATAATCAAATTGTAGATAATGTAGACCACCAGTTGGTAAATTTTGAGCGACATCTAGAGGCAAACCTTTATTGTACGAATGTTGAACGTGTTAATTTGCAGAAAGACGTAGCAAACAAAAATAAAGAATTGCATAGTAAAATATTGGAACTAGATGCACATTTGAACTACTAGCGACGCTTCTACAATAGTTTTCAGCCTAGACAATCCGCATTCACCTGTTCCTATAGATAGGAATAATAGTGAACATAGACCAAGTAGTAATGTTATGCAATCTAGTAATGTTGCCACATTAAATTTAATGGCTGCGATGTTGCATCATCCCACCAAGCAATTGAGTGAAGGACTGCCGACATTTTCGGGACAAAGCAATGAAAATCCGATAATCTACTTTAAGAAATTGGAGGATTACGTTAAATTGTTTAATCTTAGTGAATCTGAAACTTTGTTATTTTTTGGGTTGAGCTTAAAGTAGACTGTATTTTACTGGCAGGAGGTCGAGAAAGAAAGAGTCCACAGGTTTTCCCAGTTTAGACAAAATTTTCTGAAAGCATACTGGAATGCCCGTATTCAGGAAAATTCGAGAGCGTGTCTTAATTCGGAGAAGTTTGACCCAAGGAAGAATAAATCACTGGAGCAACATTAAGGAGAAATGTTTGAACGAACGCAACATTTTGATGCTCCAATGGGCGACGAGGAGTTCGCAGAAATGGTAATTGCTCAATTACTGCTTAAATACCAAGATCGATGCACAGACAGGGCGTTTACTAACCTAAATTAATTCCGGTCTCAGGTTTTAAAGATAGATCAGACTGAGAGACAAAGAGCAAATGCTATGCGAGAACCTGATAAGGCTATACCAGCACATGTGCCTCCGTTATACCACGGTCTAGGTCACCGACCAAATAAACCAAACCACTTTGATAATATTCCACATGTTAGTGCAATCAAAGTGATGACAGAAGGTGAAGAACCCCAGTCGTTACAAACTGATTGTGTATCGGAAGGCAGGACGAATTGATTTAATTACAATTGTCAAGGAAAACGGTTTTCGCCTGGATACAGAAAACGATCCAAACGTAAGCAACTCAGAGATGGACATACTTTAAGACACTCCACAACCGAATGCCTATGTACATGCAGACGGTAACGTGTACGTACTATGAGCTCAGGAAAACAATGTAGGTGAAAGGCGACCAAACTCGCTAACAAATGGTAGTACAAATACTACTCCAGGAAATGTGGGTTGGTCTGTTCCACCGTCATGAACATGGACAGCCGGTAACCATCAATTTCCCAGTAATGTAACTGCAAATGGTTTCAATCTGAATATAGAACCACCGTGAACTTATTTTCAGACGCCGGTTGTTCCTCTTTCAACACCTGCTAATGCCAATTATTTCACTCAGAACAATTCGCCACAAAGACTGGGATATTTCCAGAGAAACAAAGGGTTGAATCACCTCGCACCTGCTTTTCCTCCTCTGGCAGTATTGCCTAATGTACGTCAAGTGCAAATGTCAAACCCCGTATCTACTGGAAGCAGAAGGGTAAACTAGACAGGGTTGGTGACGAGTATTGCCAAGCGATGACCTGGTAGGTTCCTATGGAGACAAATTTAGTGTACGGTGTAGATCAAGGTTATGTTGCGAATGATAAAATTAATAAAGCTGATATTTGTAAAACAGTCAACAATCCTACTATCATATTGACTCTGATAATGGACGAATAAGACAGAGAGTTTTTACTTTGCAAAGATGAACTGCAGAAATAAATTTGAATGACTGCGATGATATGGTTCCGACGCTACTCGATAGTGGGGCAGAAGTTAGCTGTATCAGTGAGGGCTTGTTCAGACAAATTGAATGCCGTAATGCAAAATTACCAATTTTACCTGTTCCTAGTTTGAAGATTGTGGAAATTACATCACAATCCAGTCTTGTTGTAAACAGACAAACGGTTTTAGCTATCAAAGGGCTAGGTGAACCTAAATTGGCAAATGATCTAGTGGCTAAGGGATTAGTGAAACCATTCATACTGGGTACATATTTCTTAACATTGTATGGTATCATTTTGAACTTCGGTGGATGGTTAATTACTTCACCAGAAGCTAAGTGTAATTTGCCAGTACCAGACAGGTGATGTACATCTGACAATATGGCAAATTTGATACGTAAAGAAGTAAATGTGCTACAGATATTACGAGAACCAACATCTTGTGTAAATGTGTAGATAAATGTTAATATTTCCAAATCAGTATCTGTAGTAGATACTTTAAATCATCAGCATAAAACAAAGCTGTATAACATGCTTATGCAACATCGAGAATGCATGTCAGAAATTCCAGGGAGGAATAACCTCTATTAAGTAAGTATTAATGTTTCGGATTCTAATGTTTTCCACAGCAAATCATATCCAATACCGGCGAAATACCTGCCTGAAGCAGAAGCATTTTTTAAATTAATGCTTAAATGGAATGTTAGAAGCAAGTCCGTACGCTAATCCAATTTTATGTTTTCGTAAGAAAAATGGTACCGTAAGGTTATGTCTTGATGCCAGGAACATATACAAAATCACTGTTAAGACAGAGAGGGTCCTATTCAGACTTGAGATATTCTACACTTATATCAAGGTGAACACTACATCACTACCCTTGATATAAAGTGTGCTTATTGGCAGCTACCCCATAGTTCTGAATCTCAAAAGTATACTTCATTTCTGTTCAGAAATTTCCAGCATGTTTTCACAGATCTGATGTTTGGTTTATGTAACGCTGTGGCAGAATTAACTTGTTGCTTAGATAAAACATTGGAAGAAGAATGGCATAGTTATGCTCAAGCCTACGTGGATGACATCCTGATTACATCAAACACCTTTGATTAACATATAGATCATGTACACATTGTACTATCAAAGCTATAAAAAACTGGAATTGCAGTGAAAATACGCAAGTCACTTTTTTTTTTCGTTCCGAACTATTATTTTTAGGTCACATTCTGACTAGAGAAGAAATACGTACACCACCAGATAAACTGCAAGCCATCACGCAATTTTCTGTTCTGAATAATGTAAAACAACTTTGTGCATTCTTAGAAGTGCTGGGATATTATAGGAATTACTCCGATAAAGTTTCCGAAGTAGCTGTACTATTGTTTACACTATTGAAATAAGGCGTAGAATGGAATTGGACAGATCTACATCAAGACGCGTTTGTAAAACTAAAGGAGATATTTTTGTCAGATAACGTAATTTACCATCCGATGCAAGGGAAAGAGTTTTTGCTTTACACTGATGCGTCAGCCTACACGCTTGGAGTGAAACTCGCGCAGAAGGATGATAGAGATATAGAACGAACAGTAGCCATAGCTAGTCGTACATTAAACCATGCGGAACACAACTGCACAGTTACAGAACAAGAAGCACTTGCGATTGTCTGGGCACTTCAAAAGTTCTGAGATCTGCTACTGGGTGAGAAGATGTATAAATTTTACTATAGGGTATAATATGTAATTTGTTAATGTTTTTTTTTTTTTTTTTGGAAATGAGAAAAAAAAAAAATGAAAGTTCTGCTTATACATGTCAGTTGAGTAGTCTGCGTACATGGATAAGATCACGACGTTGTTTAGGGTTTTGAATAAAAAAAAAATGTTACTTGTAGCAGTCTATCATTTAGTGCTTGTTAGGGTCTTCTATAATTGCCTACTTTAGCTGTTGTAAGATGAAAAGCTATATTTCACTGACATATGTTACCGATTTCAATCCCCAAAATATCACGATGATAGTTTTGATATGAAGCATATTTTTGGGCTACTAAACCAGCCAATAATGCTTCAAGACCATCAAGGAGTGATATCAACAAAGAATGGATTATGTTATGTATGGCACCAGTGAATATATTTTAATTCCAGCTATGGAAGAAGACGTAAGAGAAACATGAGTGGATCTTATACACTGTGACGTGAACCAAATGATTGTCGCTAGAGAGGAAAGCCTGACAACAACTGTCTTGTGTCTGACGTCTGTGTACTGCAGCTATTCTGGCGTGAGGGTGTACGAATGATGCAGAAACTTTCATCTCCCTGGATGAAGCAGAGGTTCCAAGTATTAAGGGGTTGCAGAGCTGCACAGGTCCTGCACTGCATGAGGTGCTGACTGCGTTTCGAGAGAAAAACAACTACCCAATTTACCTTCCGAAAAACAGTTACCTATTTCAACATACAGTGTTCGAACTGTTTGAACTTTAACATTTTTTTTATTAATAAGGAAATTGACATTAGAGAACAAACATTCTCGCCATTTTTAATTAATTGTTGATATTATGTTTTGAGTGTTCTAATATGTTTTCTTTGTTTCTTTAGATCCTAGTGATGATGAGTCATCTCATGTGTATATTGATTGCTCATAGTGTTTACTTGTACTTGTTCATGATTTCTAAGTTAATGTGTTTTTCGTAAGTAGTAATTAATCTGCTGTCAGTTAGTTAGTTTGCTCATTTATCTTGAGTTTGGTTGAAATTGTTATTATGTTAATCATAAAATTTTACAATTGTGACTAAACATAAGTGGGGCTTTCTGTAAGGAGTTTCCTTACAGGGAGTCTCCATATGACACTATTATTTCTAAATCTCTACACACACCATTTATAGTTACTTAAATATAGTGAACATATGTTATTAACTTCATTTGAAAGTGGAAGACAATTGCAGATATTGGCGCAACTCAATAATTTAATAAAAATTCAACCAATTTCAAGCTAAATTCAAACAAATTTCTAATTCCCCATCAAATTTATCAAAGCACAACTCAAATATTTGGGATCAAAATCAAAATCTATTTTCAACCTGTGTTCACTCTTTGTGTGTGGTTCTTTAAAGACTAATTTTCAAGTTAAATCATCATATTATTTACGAAATTCCCAGAATTTTCATACTTTTCTTGTATTATTTTTTGAATAAATGATTTGGCTTTCAAATTTAAAGTAAATATTTTCCTTATTAACCATAACTTTAGCCTCATTCACCCTCAAAAAGGACTACTGATCAAAGAGTGAACAAAGTATGTTTTTTAAAAAAGTGCGCTTAATTGAGAATGAAGATTTGGATCAAATTATCTTGATTTTGGGGGTGAAATTGAAGAGATAAATCATGTTTGAAGAAGAGATTGAAAAATTGTTGATTGAAAGTGTGAAATTTGTATGAATATTAGTTAAATTATTGAGTTGCGCCAATATCTGCAATAGTCTTCTAGTGATTTATAAAAAAATGTATACATATAAACACAAGAGAACAAAAATTTCACTAAGATTAAAAAAAAAAAATTTTATTTGATAAAACAACTCAACCAAATATCTAAAAAATTGTATGGAAATATCGAAACAATTTCTTGCTTCTCTAAAATCGTTTACATTATCCATTTAATAAAATTAAAAATTTATGTATCTTCAGTGATATTTTCTTTCAAATAATCATAAGTTAAATTTTGTTGGCTAATTAAAACAACGTTGCAAATTGTATTAGCCTCAACAGCTATTTTAAAATCTAGACTAATTTTTATATTTGTTTTATATTTAACTACTGGTGTTTTTCTACACAGGCAGTCAACATATAAAGGTCTTCGTCCCCAAAATGAATAATAATTTATATCACAATGCTAGTTTGTAGTTGGCTTATAATAAAGTTAATTATATCTGTATGTAGTACCTAATTTTGCTCTAGAATTTCTAAAATCATTAAAAGCCAGAAACATTTTAAGACAAAGATCATTTTCAATATCTAGATACCAATTTTCTTTTGGAAAATTTTAATTTCTTCCATTTTTAACAAAAATATTTCTCACATTACAATGATCAGCCATTGAAGCATGTACATATTGCTTGGCGCGATTTTTTCTATTAGTTCAGAAATCCACAAATACAAAATCAGGCATGTCAAATTGCAAATTATGAAACTAATCTTTTATATAAAAATTAAAGACAGTTGTCACAGCTGGTACTTCTTTTTCTAAAAATTGCCAATACTTAAAACCAATATGAATTTTAGGATTTTTATATATTTTTTCTATAATTGCAATTGATGTGTTACATTTGTATTCAACAATAGGCAACAAAATTTCTATTTTTTCAATAACAATTTTACCTGGATCAGCATAGCTTTTATCAACCGAACCATCAGCTTAGTTTCATTAACAAATTGTTACCATATGAATTTTGAAAAAATGTGATTTTATAACCACCTTTCCAGTAACCCTTCATTATTATAATGAATAAAGCCAAAAAATATCTTAATGGATAAATTACTTCATATATTTTATCACTACGAACAGATGTTACTCTAAATTTATTATAAACACCAGTAGACTCTAAATAATTTCGTTCACCTGGTGATCTTAGCAAAATATTCATCATTGTTGAAGTTATTCTTGGATTATTAACAGCTTCAATAATATGTCCGTGTTTTGAAATTTCTACTCTAGAAAACTGAAATGAAAAAAAGAATAGAACAAACGTCAATATTATATAATTTTTCGTAATTTGCCTCATCTCTAGTTTTATTTCTTTTTAGTAGGTGATATTCCTCCAAAACATAAGCATCATTTGGAAAAGAAAAGCCATTTCCTATGGGAATATCAAACTCGATCCTATTATTGTAAATATTTAAATTCCCCCTCATTTGATCAGTTGGGGAAAAAGTTTGTCTCTCAAAACTCTCAATGCTTTTATTACTCATTCATAAGTAATTTTTTTTGAATATAAATGAAGGATTCAGAGGGAGTTCATTGAGTAAAATTGTTCATCAAGAAGTATAGAAATTATAAAAAGAACCATGAGGTAGAATACAAAAAAAATATATAAAAAAATAATTTGTGAATTACAAAACATTGATAAAAAGTAGAACAAGTGAAGAAAACAAAAATTTAATAACAGCACTAGTACCTGCTGCAAAAAAAAATTTATATTATCCACCAACACCAGAAGAAACATCTTTTGAAAGAGAATTATTCCTAAAATTACCTAATGTAGAAGAGCAAATGGGCATTGTATCCATAAAAAATTTTATGAATCCGGATTCTGTTATAAACCTTGGGGAAAGAAATTTCTGAAAAAATTGTTTTTAAAATACCATATGGTTTACAAGGAGATGGGCATAAATTTGAAATTGGAGATACAGAAGTAAAGATAAGTAATGTTACACTATTTGTTAAAGGTACAGAATATACATTAACAGAAGGACTTTCTAATTTGTTAACAAAAAAAAACAACACAAAATCGGATCTTGAAAGCGAATTCACTGATAATGACTATGAAAATTACACATAAATTGTTTTATCAACCAATGTTGCATTCCAAGAATATAATCCTAAAAAGCCAATAAACTCGAACAGAAGTTAGAAGTATGCAAATATAATTAAGTCAATTTATAATAATTATATAAGAGCATCAAGATCCGCACCAAACACACCAGAAAGAGCAAATTTTACATATTCTCCTAGATCTGGAGAAGGTATAAAAAAAATATAATAATTTGCCGACAGAATATATTTGGATGGACAATGTTAGAAAATTAATTGACAGATTATTAGTTATTCACGGTGAAGAAAATTCTGGAAATAAAAAATTTCTACAATGAAAAAGTAAACATTATGAATATGCTAAACAACATATTTTCTAATTTCGTTGTTAAAACCATGAAAGGAATTCCATATCTAGTACGAGTTTTAAATGTTATTCCGCACTCATTTTGGAATTCTGAACACCATGGCAAAGGCATTATAAACTGGACATTAAACAATTTATATTTGCCTGAAATGCATTTTCCAGGTTATAATATTGTGGGCTATTTACAAAATTAAATGAAAGCCTAAAAAGAGGAGATGCAGGAATAAATAAATTAGATGAAGCTTGTCAATTTCATGATATTGCATATAGAAGATCATAAAGATTTAGAATCTAGGAATGAAGATGATAAAATTTTACAAAAAAGTGCAAAATAAATCATGTTAAATAAAGATACTCCAATTGGAGAAAAAAATTGCTTCTGCAGCTGTTGCCTAAACAATGTTTACAAAAACAAAATTAGGTTTTGGAATTAAAATATTTTGTTAAATTATTCATATTTTTTTACTTATAAATAAAGATAAAAAGCTATACCCATTGTAATATACCCATTGATCAATTATGATATTTGGGTATAGATACAATTTTTAACAAAAGAACATGAGAAAAAATAACAATTTGAGAGACGGAAATTTTTTGAATTAACTTTACCATACCCTACAGTTAACAGAATTAGAACAAACAGACACCATTTAGCAATGGAAAAAAAGCTGGAAGTGGTGTAGTTGCAAAAAAAATTTAACTCCTTTATCTAACATCGATATTGGAAAAAATATATATATTTCAGAAATGTTTATATGATTGATGAACTACCAAAAAAAAATGCTCAAAAATGAGTGTGCTGTGGTTAATTTTGATATTTCAACAAATCCTCACACTCATTGGGTTTGTTATTTTAAAGAAAATAATGTTTATTATTTGACACCACCTGACAGCCAGCAGTGCTAGAGCCCATGACGGCATTCACGTGTCACATGTGCCGTACGTGCGCACGGAGGCCAATAATTTTGACCTTTTTATAAGCATTAATTTCAGGGTAAAATGTGTTAGGTTGTCTTTACAGTGTTCAATATGTTTTAAAATGTTTTAAAGTGCTTGTACTGATTTTAATTGTTTAGTTATGAATATTCAAAGTCCCTGCTGCGCCGAGATTAAGAACACATAATATTCTGCAATGAAAGTCACCACAAAGAGTCATTAAAATAATATTGAAATTCTTAACAAAATTATAGAAATGTAAAACAATATCTAATTTTATTTGTGCCATTTTATTTTCAATATAAAATATTTCACTCCGCGTGCATAGTACTTCCGCTTATGTGAACCTCGTAGGCGGCCATGATAGGTCCGTGCGACGCTTGTATCTGGACAGTCTGTCGAGGAGAGCTGGTGAGGCAAGACACTGTCATGTGCGCACTACAACTTTTGTTCACTGATGTAGGTTTCCATAGTCCATGTAGTTTACCGGTTAATCTTTGCTTGCGTACGTTTTTGCCAGAAAAATTTCCCCAGCATTATTTCCGCTTTACTAATTCTTAAGCCCTTGCGGCATTTTTAACTTAATCTAGGAGGAGGAGAAAGATGTCGGAGAGGTCACGTGACACGCACATTTTGAATCAGATGCCATCTGCCTATGTTTATAGCATTTCAGTGTAACTTCTGCATAATTGCTACACGCAATTTTAAGAGCTTTATTTTTATGTATGTATTTAAGGGCAATTTTTGTGTTTGACTATTTTACTGCAACATCATGTATAACCACGTGGCCGACTGAAGCCAAGTCATTGTATACGCCATCATTGTATTTTAAGAGATTATTTATATAACATCGTATGTGCAATCATTTATTACAGGGATTTATGTCAGTTTTATTCAGGGTTCAATGTATTTTTTACGTAAATTGATGCTTTTTGTACTTGACCCTACGGTCACAGTAATGTTTGATTTCACCGCCATCAGCGAATAATTCTGTATTTGGATTTACTTTGCCGTTTCCACACAGAAATATTGTACTTACACCTGCACCACGTGGTCCCCTACAAACTTCATCCAGCGGCGTCCACGCCACCTAAGCTTGTTTTCACACATGCGTGTGTTTATTGTGAATATTAATCTCGTGTCCCATCTTATTTCATGTATCAGTCAAGGGTCTATGTAATTGTGTAATTAGTGTATTGTGAAAATACTCCCGTCCTAGCCGGCTCTGTGTATAGGCCGGCACCACACTAACCACGTGCTGGAGGGCAAGCCCCGATGAGTTTGCGTTAGTGATGCTGAGTAATCACGCGTGTTAATGTGTATTAAGGGTATTCATTTGTAATTCACAGTGTCCTGTCTTCAGGGAAAAACCGTCAGTCCACCCTAGCAGCTGTCGGCTTTCTTCCCTTGTGAAGGATATGCTTTCACGCACCTCGGTGAGATAATCCATTTAGGCTTGCCCTAGATTAATTACAGGTTGGGGAGCACCCAAGCGGAATTGACTAGTCATGACCGAGATAACCATCTCATTGGCACGTCGATGTGTATAAACAATATCAATAAAACAAGTCTACAGTGAACTCAATTTTTTTTTATTAAGTAGTGACAGTGTCCTAGCCACAAATGTTTAATCAATTGTTTATTTCAGTGATTTTATTAAAAGTGTAGTATTGCCACTTGCCAACGTGTTTTTAAGTTCACACAGGAAAGACGGAATCACAGAACCCACAACACCCCTGAGAACCCAGAGTCTCAATAGTGTGGTGATTGGGAAGCATCTCTGACACTCAAATTAAAAGTAAGTATTTGTGTCATCGTTGGTCTCATGTCTCACCCGACTGCGTCATATTTTGATTCATTTGGTGGGAATATTCCTAATAATTTAATTAATTATTTCAAAAACAATAATGTTTGTTACAATGATGATCGAGTACAGAATTTTAATTCTGTTATCTGTGGACATTTATGTTTAATTGTTTTACACTTTTTTCGAGAGAATTTAAGATTTGCGATATAATTTCTTTGTTATTAAATGAACAATATATTCATGAAACCATTAATTGAATTTTTAAATAAAAACTTTGACAATATTGCTGAAAATTTAAGAAAATATGTATAATCAAAATGCAATTCAAGCGTTTCTCTTTACAAAGCCAATTGAGCACTATTTTTACAAAATCATATGATCCTTTTCTTGGGCGAAGAATTGTTAATATAGGTTAACCGATAGATAAAAAAGATGTGATCAATATAATTGATATACATATATAGACACACACACACTCTCTGTTAACACAAAAGTTGAAAAAAGCAAAGAAGCTGTTGATAAAGAAACCGATGTTAAATTGTACGATTTCAACAAAGTAATTTTGAATTATTGCCATACACTTGATTTGAAAGTTGAAAAAATCAAAGAAGATTCTGATAAAGAATTAGATGTTAAATTACAAAATTTTAACCAATCTCATATATTTTATTTACGTGCAAAGTGGAATAAAATGACAAAGTTTTTCTCTTAGATAATGATCAAATTTTCTTTACTTTTTTGAAGGATTGTACTTTTATAAAAATAGTTACGCATATTCTCATGTTTGATAATAATTTGGCCGTTTTCAAGAGTAATACAAAAACAGATCACAGCAAGCCCTTAGATGATAACAAAAATGATAATTTAACTTTTTAAATTAATAAATATAAAAAAAAAACCCACACACACACACACACTTTTTTATGCTGACAGAGAGATGGTGGCAATAGGAATATTCGTGAAATATAAAGATTTTATATATATATATATATATATATATATATATATATATATATATATATATATATATATATATATATATATATATATATATAATTATTAAATGGCCAAAACTTGATGTTTAAAGTGCAAGGTAAGTCACTAAACATAATAATATAAAAAAATGAGAATACAACAAATGGGAGATTATTCCAAAAAAGTATATGCTCGTTCTGCAACAAAAAAAAACCCCACAAATAACTCAATGTGAGAGAAGCAGTACTTAAAGAATTATATAAACCTGTACGAAAAAAATTTCCAGGAAGAAAAGTTATTTCATACGGCATTGATGATTTGTGGCAAATTGATCTTGTAGATATGGATACTGGAAATTTAAAGGTATATCTCGCATAAATACAGGCTACAAATATACTATGACAATTATTGATGTTTTTTCAAAGTTAGCATTTACTTTACCAATCACAGATAAAACAGCAAAAATGTAGTAAATGCTTAAGAAAATACTTTGATGAAAAGAAAACCAAATAATTTACAAAGCGACAATGGCTCAGAATTATATAATAAAATATTTAAAGAGCTTATGAAAAAGCATAATATAAATCATTTTTCTTCATTTTCTGAATTAAAAGCTAGCATTGTTGAAATATTTAATCAAACTTTAAAAAATATGTGGAAAAAATTTGCTTTCAATGGCACCTGTAAGTGGATAAATATATTGGATAATTTAGTGAAAGACTACAACACAAAGTACAACACTATTGGCATGAAACCAATTGAAGTTGTTAATAAAAAAAAAAAATGAAAAAGTGACAGCTAAAGCAGTCTATGCTGCACAAAATTTATTGCAAACAAATTCTGTGTTTACTAAACCAATATATAAAGTTGGAGATATTTTGAAAAAGGTTATACAGCTAATTGGTCAACAGAATTGTTTACTATTTGTAGCTATTCACATGAATAAAACTAATGTAAAATTTAATAAGCCAATATATGTGGGCATGGCCATTTTGGATATTTCGAAAGAATTAATTGTACGGTTTTCATTATAAAATTATGAAGCCAAAATATGGTGATAATATTTAATTGTGTTTTCAAGATACAGACTCCTATTTTTGTAACATTAAAACCTAAGATTTTTATGGCGGCATGAAGTCGATGTTAGATAAATTTGATACAAGTGAATATCCAAAAATCAATGATTATAACATGCCACAAACAAATAAATTTTTTTTAGTCAAAATGAAAGATGATTGTAATGGTAATGTAATTAAAGATTTTGTTGGTTTAGGAGCAAAGATATATGCATACAGAGTTGAGGATGATGTGGTGGTGGTGATCAAAAAAAAGGGTGAAAAAATGTGTTGTCAACAATAGAATTAATTTTGATGACTATAAGAAATGAGTGTTTGATGAGAAACTTCAAAAGAATTTGATACGAAGCGAGAATCACAAAATATATACAGTAGAAGTTAATAAAATTGCTTTAAGTCATTGTGATAAGAGAATTATACTAGAAAAAATAGATACATTGCCATATGGATATCCAAATTTATAATTAATTTTTTTATTCTCCACTAGGAATGTTTCATCGCTAGTCAAATCTTCATGACTTTATTAATGAGAGGTGCAATGAATAAGAAAAATATTAAATATCATATGGCGAATTAGGTGTCGGCAAAATACTGACACTTGGTGCAATACAAAAAATTGTTCATCACACCTATTTCTGAAAGAAAAGTTATATATTTTAGAGACATTATGGGGGCCCTCAACACGATGCCCTTCATGATTTATAATAAAATAGCAAAATTTAAACATCTTTAATCTCCAAAACAATGTTGATATCAGAACCATCAAAATCAATTTTCCTTTTTTTTTTGTCTCTAAATTCTAGAACAATGTTATTAAATTGCTCATTGTTTAGCATATAAAAAATTGGAAATGGGGGCTCATAAATTAAATAATCTCTAAAACCAAACATGGTTTTTGGTGGAAAACTAGCAATTATATTAGTCTCCAAGTGGTTAGATTCATCGTATTTTTTAAACATGCCATATGCCAAGTTCCAATGAACATTGATTGTTTTGAATGGGAAAAAATTAGGCAATTTAGTGGCCACGGCAACTTTGTCTTTTTCAATAGTTAATTTTCTTTCAAAACCGAGAATATCAGACAAAGTATCATAAAGTTTAATATCAAACTTGGTTTCAATTGTTATTCTATTTTTTGCATTGTCTGTTGTTATTTCAATGTTGTTTGTTGAAAATGGCTCAATTAAATATATTGCTTCTTCCATGATTCAACATCGTATTGGCCTCTGGCAATATCTATAACTGTATTTTTATCAACAGGACTAATTTTTTTCAATTGCAGTTATAGTATTGTTCTCCACATTTGGAGTTACAAAATTTTGCATGAAAACTAATTTATGCTATTGATTTATCGTTATGAATTATATCACAGTGAAGTTTCTTCTTTAGAATAGAACTATTGTTTGTTAACTTAATAAAAACTATATTATTATCCATTTATTACAAAAATTATTGTAATTAAATGAAAAAAGTTGACTTAATCATTAATTTTATTTATATGACAGGATGGCTAAATTTTAATAAACTATTGTTTGCTCTAAAAGTTTGATTCAACCAAATAATATTCAATTACAAAATGATTTTGAAGTGATATCCAAAAAAATTAATTAAAAAATGGCTAATTTTTTAAGTAGCAATGGTGAAATGGTCTTACTAGATTAATGTGAAAATAAAATCTCTAGTAATTATTTTGATGTAATATTGGATGAGCAAGATGTAGTCAGCTTATATTTTACTAGAGGTCGGCATACAAATACTGATGTTTTTAATCTTGTGCAGACATAATCCAGAGTCCCCAAGCAATTATTTCGAGATAACACAATATTTCTGTGTATATTTCGAAAAGATGAAAAAAATTTGAGACATATATTGCGATTTTGTTGGAGGAGACACGAGTTTTGAGAAATTTAAAGAGATATGTGCCAAGTGCAGGGACGAAAATTATGATTCTTTAACATTAGATTTGAGTAGAAAAATTGACAGTGGTAAGTAAAGAAACCAAATAAAATTTTTTTTAAATTTTAACGCTCTCTTGTGAATTCAATATTTTTGTAGTTGCACAGCTGCAACTAGCAATAACTTTTACAAATTAGCTAACTTCATTAACACGCTTGATAATAACATCGCTCTTGTTTTTATAATCCAATATTACAACTTCATCTTTGTGAACCACTTCCACAACTGAACTGCAGCGAATTCTCGTAGTGAAAGAAAAAAGTTTATCTACACACTCGACTACAACTAAACTTCATCGCACTCTCATAGCGATACAAAAAAGCATATCTGCGCTGGGAGGCAGCACTGAACTGCGGCACACTCTGCCTGCGATAAGAAGAAGTAATTTTACAGAAAATATCTGGCCTTGGTGATGCAAATTTTCCTACTCTGCAAACTCTCGTGGCAACAGGAAACATGTTGTCAATCAACTGATAATATCTCCTCATGCGCAACTGCAAACTCTCGACGAGTGCAGATGCAGAAAATTATCTTCTCACAGAGAACACAGTTGAGAATTCACACAGCAAGAACGAATAAAATTATTTCCTCACCAGCATCGAACACTCCCATTATTAACATTGTAGCTCACCACATGCAGCATTTTTATCGGTGCCTCACTCGCCCAGCCACTTTGGTTCAGTGGTTGGGTGCTTGTAACTCGAGATTCAGGGTTCGATCCCCGGTTGAGAGGATAATTTGATAGTGTGAAAAGGTGCCCACACTATTAAACGGACGAACACCCTATTCCCAATTCTTGCAGAGACTGCGGTACACGAGGGAAGTCAGACCTCACCTTGTCCAAAGACACACATGGATGTATGGCCCTGTCCCTGTCCCTCCGTCTTCCCAACCTAGGGGACGACAAACTCTCCCGGCCGACAAGTTGTTTCCAAGACAGTGTACATGTGTGGCTCCTCAAGGGGTTGACAGGAAGGGCAGCCCAGGCTAGTGTGTGTAAGGGGAAAACAGTCTTCGGCTCATTTGAGTGAAATTCCCTGGGATCACCTATAAACCTGTTACTTGAGGGTGACTATCAAAGGGTGCTAAGTCTACAGGAAAAGTACTCAAATTAAAAGCTGACCCACATATCATTCCGATAAGAGAAATAAACACGTGGTGAATGCACTCTAGCTCCTGGTCAACGGCGCAAATGAGCCGAAAGCTACAAGCACAAGTTAGGATGGCCTATAGAGGTGACCAGCATACAACCAAGGGAATTTGATGTATGATGCTGAAAGTCTAAGCAACAAACTCTTACATTGTATGTAACTGATGCGATGAACATCTTAACGAAATTGCTAACACGTAGCTGGGTGAACTAAGATAGGATGTGACAGGATTTAGCCTTGAAAAAGACTCAAGGATGGGTCCACCACGGATACGTCTGTAACTGCAGGATGAAACAGGGTTTGTGGGGTACGTAGCAGGGAGAGCTCCTAACTATAGTAACCTAACCCTATCACAAGCATAGCTTAAGCGATGTTAACGGGGTTTCGTGTCCCAGCAACGGATGTTGGAAACAACGTAGAAAGGTTGATTCCTGAGCAGCGAGCGCTAGGAAGAAATGAGATCTATATGATCAGAATCTGAGCGTCGAGCGCTAGAAACAAAGACTAACATGGAGATGTGGGCCATCTCTGCTTTGACACTAATTTCGGGCCGCTGTCCACTGCCGATTGGCTCATGCCACTAGGGCGAGGGATGGCCGCAGAAGGGAGGGTGCAAATGCATAAATGCCTGGCTTGCCTCTGTGACAACAATGGCCGGCTGGAAGGGGAGGCAAAACAAAAGACAAGCAATAATTACTACTACTAGCGGGGAGTAAAGAACTTGTTGCCTTTAAGCATTGTTAGGTGGGCCGGTGAATAAAACAATCTGCAAGGCAGACATTACAATCTCACATATTAACGTAACAACTTTAACTTAATTCGTAGTGCATCAACTAAGTGTATCAAAGTATAAAACAATACAACTTTTGTAGCTCGGATCTCATTTTGAACACATAGAGTAACTATTCTATTTAGGTCTAGAAACCCCCAAACTTCTTTACCTAACCTAAAATATTTTTCCTGATATTTCCAGAATTCCTGTGGGAAATTTAAGTTTCTTGCCTGAATTTTACCTGATGGCAAAATTCCATTCCCGCACACCAGTAATTATTTTCACATATAAGTGTATTAAGGACTCTCAAAAATTTTTTTTTTTACATATACAGCTATAAAATACAGTAATTAAGACACAGTAGATTTAAGTGTGATGTTTAAATCAATATGGCCTGTGTGAAATACTTAGATTATAAGTAGCTTGGGTATCAATTTTTTTTTTCAATTCAAAATCTCTTTTCCCCCTTAAGAAGTTTTCCTTGATAAGAAATTTATAGCATCTAGCCGACATGTGGCGCAGTCGGTTGATGTGCCACTGATCTGGACTGTGAGTGGCTCTGGGTTCGAATTCTGGGTAAGGCATGGGTGGTAATTTAAGTTAGATTATAAGTTAGTCTGTAAGCTGTCCTCTGCTAAGCTTTCAAGCATAAAATCGAGGGCCGTTTAAAAACCCTTTACAATACAATTTAGCATCCAGTCCTTTGAAAAATGTATTAATAGAGTTCTACTGTATGTTGGAGGAGCCCTCCAATGACATATTGAGAGTATTAGATGTACCTCGCCTGAAGTGTGTTTTCTTTTCATACATCTATATCACGAGGACACCTTTAATGGTTTGGTAAAAATGAACAGATTTAAAACACACTGCAACGCAATCCAAGTGACATGTAGGCAGCGGTCTTAATTACACATACATCTGAAGTGTGGTATGTTGATTTTAACACTTTAGTTTTCATTCACTGCACCTCACTTAAACTAAAACTTATGGCTAATTCCAATGACTTCACTGGCAGAATGCAGTGAGTTCCGGACTCATCACACCATACAGCATAAAAATTCTGCAGCACTGTCTCTATAGTCACTGTAGGATACCGAGTTCAAATACAGCCATCAATCACAAACTTATTCCACGCAATTCATTGTAGTTGAATTGCACTTTTCTATATTCTAGGCTACTAAGGGCAAAACCAGTGGAATCAACAGGAAAATGCAATAAAACTTGCCAAGAACTACAACAGATTTAAGAGGTAGTAATAATGAAAAGTTAGTCAGACACTCACAGAGATTGTTGAAGTCATGGGTGAGGTTGATGAGGACCTTGAGGCATGCGAGGAGAGCCTCACGTACCACCACGCCTGTGGACTCCTTGTCTGCAGGATTACCGACAGGGTAGAGCTGCAACTCACTGTCACACTGCCGGAATAGGCGTATTAGCGTATCCACCAACACCCCATCCTGGTATCGCAGCAGGTACAGCTGATTCTCCTCATTCTGGTGTGTGATCTATAAAACACACATGCCCCACCACTACCGTCAAAACACTGGTCCTATATATCGCAAAGCATACGAATAGTGTTCCATTCAAAGAGGTTGTACAGTCGACTCCCTTTTTACCATTTTTCAGGGGACTGTTATGTATTCTTAAGGAAAAAAAACTGCAATTATGCACAGACCTACGTTTACCATTTCATGGAGGGATATACATGTAGCTCCCCTCCAAAAAAGATGTCTCAGTGGACTTGAAGAAGGTGTCGCAATTAAGTTTGAGCGTATTTACTCATCAATTATTATTCTCAACTGTATCCTGTGTATTTTATAAACATTTTTGGTCATTCGGGCTGGATATCGGTGCCTCAGGTAATAGGCATGGCACTGTGCAATCAAGCTATCATGCACGTGGTGAAACTGCCGATGCAGTTTATGTGGACTACTTGTAAACTGAAAGTTTAAATACGTAGTGCAATAACATGAAGGTATATTTCTTTCATTTTTTATTTGTATTGTGCAATTTTACTTCATTTCAAAATCTAAACTTCCATAATAGTTTGTGAAATGATTTTACATTAATCTCATCACAAAAATAAGCACAGTGTGCCCCCTTTGCCAGTGCAGTGTAACTTGTTCAATCATTCTAGTTGTTTAAAACAAAACAAAAAATTTGAAAGGAAAGGAAATATGAAATTGTTTTCAGTTTTCTCTGTTGATGATTTATATTTATAAATGTACCCTAGTCGGGGTTTAAGCAGGTGTAATGTTGAGGGGCCTGACTACCATAGTAATATTGGCTGGCCAAACGAACGTAGGCGTCTTCTTTGGTGGGGTTCGTAACAGCGGAAATACTACATGATGTACGTGCCAGATGAGGTTCAGATGGGTGCTCTACGAGCTGGATGCAGACCCTCTCTGGTGTGCGGCCTCTTCTTTCTTCCAGGTGTGAGCCTGGTTGTCAACCAAACCACTACTCTTCAGTACCCCAGTCTCAGCTACCCCCAACTTGGCAGTCTTGCCCTGCCCAGCCCTATGGTGAGGTATAAGTGGGCGTGGTAGACCTGATAGGTAGATAGTGGGTGGTCAGTAAGGGGTAGACACAGCCTGATGGATAGAAGGGTCCAGAGGCTAGGCCAGGTTGGAAGCCTGATCTACTGGTCTTCAACTTGGTGGCTTGGCACGAGGAATGTCGCTAGCAGACCCCAGTACCAAACTGGAGGTTACAGCAGCAGCGCTAGGAGCTTCCACTCCCAGGGCTTGGTGGCAAGCGTAACATCGCTAGTGGTCCCAGGTGACACGGAGAGTGGGGGATCCTTTGGGGTTGGCCTATGGTGTCCAAACAGGTGACATGGAGAGCAAAATGTTGCTAGCGAACCCAGGTATATGCTGGAGTGGCGATAGTGTAAGAGAGAACTGCTCTACTGAGGCCTAAGAAGATGAGTTTCCTAAGCTGCACTTCAAAACAGTTACAAATAGGAGAGAAAAGGATTGAGGTTTGATTCATAGATATCCCTAGAACAGTCTTACAAGGACTGGTGAGGAAAATAGAGAGTGGCGGAAGCAAGGTGTGGGAGGTACAGAGTGCTGGACGAGACAACTCAACCAAATCAGATTTTATCATATTTTATTGATCGTGTAATCAAACACATAAACCAGACTGTACCCTCACTTAGGCAGGAAGGGCCGATCCTAAGTTGCCAACAGGTTAAATACCTTGTCTCGGAAGACACGGCAGCGTGAAAAAGGGAGGGGAGGGGGGGGGCGAGGGCGGCAAGTCAGCAGTACTCGTACTTGTGAAAGCTGTCTGTGAACTACCGTGGCTTCTGTGTGGTGGCTTGTGTGCTGGAACGCAGCGAGGCAGTGTCGTGCAAAGTAGAACTCTCGACTGGACTGCAAACAAGTGTGGCGACTTGATGAAGTCTGTAGATGCTCGGGCATCGTGACATCCTGCGAAAGTAAGATGTGATGTCTGGAAGCTCTCGGGCAAAGTAACAGCATGCTATTGAACTGGCATGAGACAGCCTCAAACTGAGGACTGCCGGTCCTATTTATACTCAACTCACAAGGTCAGCGTAGGTTTTGCGGGGTGTGGAGAGACAGACGCGAAGGAGAGCAGAGAGTAAAACAGAGCAACAGCTACTTCCCCTCACGTGCCAGGCGCTGGAGGGTTGAGAGAACAGCAACATGATGCAAAGTGTCAGTTTGTAACTCCTGAAATAAAGTAGGCACTAATCAACTTAATAAATAAAACATATTTTTACAAGTTCCGAGTGAAGTGGCATTGTTTGTTATTGATTTATGCAGTATCTCCACATAATTTCTTGTCACATAAATTCATAAATTTCATATAAAATGCCAACCTGGAATGTTCTGTGTTTGGTACTGTGTGTATAGACGTCTTTGTAAATATTACTGTGTAGAGATTTGAACTTCTTGCCATTGCTCGTAGTGCTTCTAGGAACTAGCATATTTAGACAGACAGTTGTTCGCAATTAGTTTGGGAAAACTGGTGTTTTGCGATTGCCGCCAGTTTTAATATTAACAAACTTTCCTGTTATACAGTCCATCACGATGTTCGACAACATTTATTGGTCCTCCGGGTTCGATATTGTTCCAAAATAGTTGATTATCAACAGCATCACTGTTTTGTGTATTTGTTCGCGCAGTGCTACCTCAGCCGTAACTTGTGCTACATCGTTCCGCGACTCTTGCTACCTCGGTCATCACTCGTATTTCGTCAAGAGTTTTCAGAAGTTGTGGTGGAATTTGGTCCCAGCATGTTGTCAGAGCATTTACATATCAGTATTTTGCCAAAACGGGTATATTTGCATTTAGTTATATTGATGTGTGTAACTTGTTCATAGTCACAGTGATCTACATGTACTAAGGGTAAGGTTAATGTACAGTGGAACAGTTAAGAAATCACAGATCCTTAGTTCCGCAAACAGTGATATAATCAATGACATATATACATATATAACTAGACCCAGCATAACATCAGAATCTTGAGGTCAACGTCTCTGACAGCTGATTGTGGGCTGCTATGATGTGTTTTGAATGTAATGTTATAGGAATATAGTGTTATTCTTGAAGAAAAATTGTCCATAAATGTGTTGCTTATGGTTATAATGAAAAGTCAGTGAAAGAAACATCTTTGGGCATCTCTCAGGTACATTATTTACCAATTTTATTGCATATATATTTATTTACATTCAATAAAACGATTGTAGATGTTAGGCTGATGTGTCCGTAAAACATAATTTTGCTTGCATTTATGTCTTAGATTTCTTCTAAGGTCAACCTTTCCCCGGTACAAAATTTTTTATTTATTTTAGTTTTTTGGCGGATGAAGAACTGAGAAAGAAGTGGACTGTAGCTATCAAGTGGAAGATTTCACATCATCCAGGCTTGCTCTAAACACTTTACCCAGGATTGTTTTGACAAATGTATTTTCGGCGGTGGAAGAAAATGTTGATGAAAATAAAGTGCCATCAGCGTTCGATTTTCTCACATTTACGGTTGAAAAATGTTGAAAGCACCATGTGATGGGCGCTAGAGGCCTGCACTTGACGAGTTTAGGTTCTACAGGATATAGATTACATTGCAGGCCCCCTGTTTAAACAAGCCTGGCTGACCCACTGAAGCCAGACTATTTAAGAGCTGAGTGCATACCCCCACCCCCTCCCCAGGTGACCAGAGTTTGAACCATGTCGACATCAGTGCCGGAGCAGCATGAAACAGAAGGCCACAGTGTCCGGAGGAGCTCCGGCTATCTGCATCCTACACAGTTGTGATTATTGGTAAGCATAATTATGGTCAGGCAGTACGGCGGCATTCCCGATCTTGAGGTCTTGTCTAATAGACTTAAATATACGTGGCAAGGTTAGCCACTTAGGGCATTTTGTATCCTTGTGTACAAGAAGAGATTCAGAGTAAAGTAAAAGTATTGTATTTAGACTGTAACAATATCCAAGTGGAGTTACTTAACTGCAGTAAAGTTTATATTGTCAATTGTATTCTTATATTGTTCCATCGTAATTGAGTAGAGTAATAAAGCGTTTTATAGAAATCCCTTTCTCTCATTGTCTAGTATTAGCAGTTAGCTACTCCCCACGTAGGTCCCAACCTAACTAGAGTGAGAACGAAGTAGGAGTAGTGACCAGTAGGATTATTGGCAGGAAGCATAGACGTTACGAAGGGAGCCGTTACAACCAGCGGAGTGAGTTTTGCAAACTACGTCTTGTCGTAGCTAAAAACCATTGTCAGCCCAGATTCATCAATCTCCAGGTAAGTAAAGTGCAAAGGGAGTATTATTAAGATGAATGTGTACTTTTAGGGATTGAGTTAAGCATAGAAAAGGGAAGGTAGGGATTTTGTAGGGACATTATCAAGCTGTTGAACCCAGTCCTAGGTACAGTGTACTACACATCATACATACTTATGTCCGAAAATGAAACGTTTTAATGACATAAACAAACATAACAGTGGTGTTACCAATTAACCAGTACCACCATAATTCAAGTACCAAATTCTTACATGGTCTTCCAGTTTGTCGCTCCTGCAATGCGAAAAAATTATAAATGTTTCTATTCTGAAAAACTGTCGCATCCGCCTCTTTTGTCACGTTGACGTCACAGATGTCTTAATGCTGATATGCTTTTATTTGTGTCGCACCTGTCGTGTCGTTTCTGTTGCACTATTGTGATTCCAGCATTACTTGTGAGCATACAGCCTATCAACAAGTACTAGCCTCTGAGTACTTGGATTCCTGTCCTTTTTATATTTTTAGTAGCCTAGCAGCAGCCTATTTACAATCTTAATATGGTAGTAGGTAATTAATGACAGTCGTTTGTATATTCATCTTAAGTTTAGAGTTGTTCCGATACCGATACTAAGTATCGGTATCGGCTGATACTTCACCTTTTCCCGATGTATCTGTATTCTGTATGGTATCGGGCAGACACTTTAGTATTGTTTGTAGACAATGAAGTTATGTTATTACCGTATTTACTCATGTATACATATTTACTCATGTCTAGGTATTTACTTGTACATAGCGTGCCCTTTTTTCCCAAAATAGAGGAAAAAATTTCTGGGGTGCAAGCACTATACACGAGAAAATAAAGGGGAAAGGGGAATGGTAGTAATAAATTGTCCGGGGATGTTGAGGGAAGTGGCGGAACTCTCTGTTGTCTCATATCTTGTTCTTGCACCCCAGGCTGTTGCCGGCCGATAAATCTGCCAAGCCCTCTTTGTCTCCCTAGCAGAGGCTAGCCAACTAGGATCAGGGGGTGGTGTAAGGACGAGACGAGAAGACGGGATGAGGCGACACTGTTTTTTTTTAGAGAAGGGTAGTGCGACATTCTAGCACTAGTACCGCAAAAAAAAAGAGAGCCTGTCATTACTAAAAGGAGAAAGGAGGAAAAAAAAGGGAAGCCGGAATGTTGAGTAGTAGGATCATTAGGTTATAAAAATTTTATTTTGGCTTTTTATGCCTAAGTTATTTGATTAGCGTATTTTCCTAACATATCACAATCGCCACACATTGATGGAAAAAAGTATCATTTGTTCCATACTTACTAACAGGGCACCACAAATTTTTGGTGCAATATTATTTTTAAAATATTTTCCCCTGGAACTTGTTGCAAAAATCATTGTGCACCCTATCAGGGTGACTAGTGTCATGCCGTTTTGAAATTCCCTGATAATTCCAGGTTTTCCAGGCAAGATTTAAACTTTTTCAAAAATGTATTTTTAAATAATTCGGGCATGGGAAAAAATATTTGACAGTTAAATATACATTACTTAGTGCTGTCAGAACCAAACCTGTAATATGATTCAATGCAACAGATAAAGAAAGCTTATAACCATATCACATAGATCAAAATATTTTGATTGTTACAAATATTTATGCATTATGTACTACAAAATAAAAGGTCAACTGTTTACTGTACATTCAGTAACACAAATACTGGTAGCTATCCAATGAAAATTCATGTACAACTATGTTCTGCTGAAGTAACTGGAGGTAAATGTTTATTTGAATTACTGTAGTAGACATCAAAATTACTTGTAAAATGGAATACAGGATAAATATAAAAGAATTACGTCATATATTAGGATATAATAATTATTACTGGAAAACAAAGATCACAAGCTATCACTGTACTAATTCTTGAGAGCTTCTATATGGGAATCAAGAAAAGCACTTTCCTTTTGTGCAGCGTCCAAAATTTTATTCGTTTTTGCTTGATGCTCAGCAAGTTCAGTTGCTACTTTACATTTCGTAATGCTAGATCCTTCTCTTGGGCAACCTTATTCTGCTGTTCCAAGTACTCTCTGTAATTTGAATGTGCATTCCTAGCAGCGTGTACGAGTTGTTTCGATATAGGGAATTTATCAATGTCTCCAACAACAGACACTGTCATAAATTCTCTGAAATTATTGCTGATTTTTAACTTAACATTCCTCATTTATAGAGAATCCCCTTTCAAGAGCAGCATTGCCATGTGAAACGATGAAAATCATCTTTAGGAATACAGTAACGATAAATTTTTTGTCTCTTCATTTGAACAGAGTTTTTTTTAACTGATCAAAACAAAACCTATCCAAGACGAATTTTGCTCAGAATGTATGTTTTCAAATTTTCTTGTACTGAACTTGAGGTGCACACTTGCTTGAATTCTCTGGAAATTTTGTTGGCCTGCATTTCAGAGAGCCAATTATTGCTTACAAAAACTTCCAGAGCACCAGTCAGCCTTTTATTTGCTAAACTAGGAACACATACTACTGAAGGTTCAATTAATGAAATGCTCCTCATCAAACTGATGGTAATTGGAGAGTGGGTCAAAATCTTCTTGACCTGAATTGCTCTATATCTTTCTGAGACAGGTTTTTTGCAGACCGTAACACTGACTTTGTTCCAAAACCCAGGTCAACTTTTTGTGAGACAAAAGATTTGCTACAGATAAATAAATTATAAACAAGGACATGGATTCCAACACCTCAGATTTGACACACCTTGTCATGAGAATTTGCACAACAGCAGAATAATCTGAGTAAAGAAAAGGAGCCATAGGATTGTTAGTTCGGAATTCTGTTAGAAGTGGTTCAATTTCAGATGCCACTGAAGAAACTAATGCCAATTTGGGACCAAGTATCTCATTCTGTAGGGCTTTTTTAACCACTAAAAAACTCGCACACTTTGGTTCAGAATTTTTGCCAACACTCTGAACATATCTGTGCAAATTAGGCAAACCTATTTAAAGCCCTGTCTGCCTCGGATGCATTGTCTAACCAAGGAACTAGGCAAAATTTTAATGGAAACAAATGTGATCCCGTAATGTGGATGTAATCAGCTCTGCGAATAGGAATGTTGTGGAAAAGGTTGTGAATAACATGCAGAAATTGAATTATTTCCCATCCTGTTCCTTTCATTGCTCCCTTGAAAGCACAGTGCAATGAATGCAAACCACAAGTACCAATGTCCAATATTACACCTTCATGGGGACGAACTACTTTTAAATCTTCTTTTAACTCCTTTAAGAAACGTAAGTTCACGTTAGGACCATCCATAGATACTTGAAGTATCTTGTGTACAACATCTGAAGGTAAAGCAGTTTTGAATGCACTAAGTAAATTTGCTGCAGTTGTGTGTCCCAGATAACAGAGGTGAGATAACGAGTACGAGTAATGTTCTCTACTTCATCGCAGTACCTCAATGACAGGTCCATTTACTGCTCTTGTAACACCTTATTCAAACTTTTGTCAAAACCAATGACAATATGTGAACTCTCTGATATCGAAGTTGTAAAATCTCGTTCAAACTGTGGAGCTAAGCCATGAACAATAATGTATAAGTGAATGAAAATAAAATTTTTTTTTTTTTTAGTTGTGAAATCACTGTATTGAGAAATGCTAAATTATTTTCTGGGACAAGACAAGTTTTGTTACAGCCGGCACAACACAGTATACTACTTAAATTCCCACTCTACATTCAAGTTTTAACACAATTTTTCTTCTAGACTCATGAAAATACGTTTATTAAATTGTAATTTAATCACATTTAAGCAATAAAGATGGAACATAAAGTGAATGACTTGTACAAACTGATCTGGCAAGCTTCACCACTTCCAGATATAGGTTCCTCAGACCAAGAAGTTAACATCAGAGCCCACACTGTTACTACACCACTTTGGTGAGTTATTTATTTTTCCTTACTTGTTAGTTTTACCTGAACAATCCATCAGCCACTCACATTTTCCAGCACACGCAGGCAGCGGTCGATCTTGCGCAGTTTGTCCAGAAGGGTTTCTGTCCATTCCACAACACAGTCACCAATCTGGTCATAGCAGTCACAGATGGTACTGACAATATGCTCCAACCCACCCAAAGCCCGCAGCTCCTCCTTGAACCACTCCCCGGCCCGACGTGACGTCAGGCTCAGCAACGTTTCCATCGCCATCTGCCCCACCTTCAACATTTCCATCAATGTCACTATTGCTGCCCACACATTAACCAGTTAACTACACATGCAGTGAAACTAACTTTATACTCAACACTAAACACTAAAAATTTTAATTCTGAGAGAACAGCAGAATAAAAGAATTTGTAAAATTGGATATAAGGGATGGATGGATTTCTTCTCTACTCCAGTCTACTGAGCATATTGGTACCCAACACTATTTTGTTTCACCGCATATTCAGAATGGAAGAAATATTTTAATTAACAGCAATGTTATACCTACACTATTATCTTTGATTTTTCTGAAGTTGATTTTCTGTGAATATGTACAGTCCAACAAAGAAAGAAGCTTAACCGGAGAACTTAGCTGACAAATCGTAGTGAGCCACCGTTCTTTTAAACCTCCTTTTTTCTTAAGCATTGGTTGTAAAGACATGGGAACGAGGAAAACTGGCATATAAAAGAACATGCAAAAAAGATGGTAGATGGTAAATACTAGAACACAATTGGATAACGTCTCAACAAACAGGTGTAATGTAATGTATCAAACAATGTGCAAAGAATTTTAAGTGTCTCAGTGAAGATGACTGTACAATTATGTAAGAGTCAAGTGACACACACAACACCAAAATGCTTGAAACAGGGTGTGAAGAAAGGCATAAATGTCAAGACCACTCAACCAGCTGAGAAAAGGAAAGAAGGGAATAAAAGAAGGTGTGGAAGCTAAAATGTGTTAGCTCAGCTCAGGGTCATTTAGAAAAGAGAGGAGGATAGGGTAAGTAACAATGAGCACATGCAGAGGGCAGATGGTACTGACAGTGATGTTGTCGAGGTTAAGATGCTTGGCTCGGCCTTGGCTTTGAATCTCAGCACACAGCTCACGCACACGCTGCTTGTTTTTTGTGCAACTGAGCATCACTCATGCCACAGTCATCAAGGGCGTTGCGGTGGCTGGCATCTGACTCAAGCAGGTTGAGCATCAATTCAAGGCTGTGCCTGTCCAAGTCCATGTTCAGCTGATCCTGGCTTAGCACGAACATCACCGTCGCTGTGCACAGGCTCAGGCTCTGCAACCACAACCCACACTCTAATAGTATTGCAAAATAAAAAAATTTACATTAAGAAGTGCTGGGTAGAATTCTATTTACAGCAAATAAATAGGATTGTGCGAATATTCTGTATACCCAACTGATAACAAAACATTTGAACTACCATTTTTTTGGGGTAACAAAACATGTAGCAGAAGTCAAAATGAAAAATTTAGAGTACAACAAATATTTAAGTGCTTATAAATTATTGGCTTTATTGACTAACAAGGATCAAATTTTAGTTTGGGCATCCATGTGTTAGTTTACTTATTATATTATTTCTCAAATAATCACACCAGCTAAACTTGACATGTTGCCAAAATAATTGGGTTATTTATTAATTTATATTTTAATGTTCTTCACAGATTTTATAATAGCAATTATTCCTTCATTATTCAGTCCACTTATTTAAATTAATTTTCACATGTGCATAACAGAAGTAGTTTCGAGGTTTTGTTATACAGTGAATTCTTGTTATAGTCTGTTCCTGGTTACTTCCACCGGTTCTGAAGTTGTGCTAAAGCTCTACTTCCAAGATATTCTGCCACCTCATGGAAACAAAGCTCAACTAAGTACAAAAAATCACACCATAGGGAGAATTCAATGGATTCGTGCACACTTAGTGTAATACTTTGCATAAGAACTATTTCTTACCAGGCATTACCCAAAACCCTTATTTTCTGACTGTTTTTATTCATATTAATTATAAATATTATAATTGATACGTAGAATATAAGTTCAATTTAACTAAAAACAACGTACTTTTATATTAACAGAAGTATAAGACACTTGTAATGCCCAACACATTTAGGGAACAACAAAAAACGTTATATATAGGTGATTTTTTTAAAGGTTTAATTCAAAAAGTTTAAAGAAACCATGAATAGCCTATACAATGTATATAAAAGGACTTTCAATTTTATGCATAATAATGAAAGAACTACATACTGAACTACTATAAGATGTAAAATTTTGATACAGGTTTAAAAATACATACTTTATGATGAAAACACTTCTTTAAAATTTAGTATCTTGCAATGATATTTTACTGTACTATAAAACAACCAACAGTACCAAATACTGTAGAAACTAATACTAGACAGCTCTACATTAATACCACAGGTGAGTGTAAGAAAAGCAGCAGCAGTGAACCTAGTGGTTTGAGGGGGTAAACTCTCACAAATTTTAAATAGGTACGTATTGCTATATGTATAGTATAACATACAAGTGCAACAGTGTTCAAATACAATAAGTGGAACCTCGATTATTCATTTTTCAGTGGGACAACAAGAAAAATCTAAGCACTGGGAAAACGAAGGATACCTTAAAAAGCTATTTTGTTTAAACCAAAAACCAAAAGACATCATTAAAACCACTTATTAAAATCAATTTATGAATATTCACTTTAAATTAAAAACTTAATTTTTTGGAATTGAGTAAAATTTCATTTTTATTTATATTAATATTTTCATTGTGTTCCTTTGCCAGCCGAGCCATGCTCAAACCCTCAGTACAAATTACCATGACTGATTTATTTGCAACAATTTTTGCCAATTATTACTTGCCAAGTCTTTTTCAAACCTTTACAATTTATAACAGGTTACTGTCTTGTCCTCTCAGTGTAGTTCTCAGTAAACACCAATGAACTAGCTCAGCGTGAGTTGGAGACTTGGACTACATAACAATGGAAGTTTGTTGATACCAGGATTGCCAATAAATAAAATAAGTTAATTGTTTACTGGAGATTTAGTGTCTTCTCAGCAAAACAAACTATTGACACTCGCAGCTGACGAACAAAATAAAACAAGAAAGAATGTCAGCCTTTATAAAATAAAACTTCTCACTTCAAGAGTTGCGAAGACAAGAAAGAATCGTTACTTTTCTCTCTCCCGTGCCCTATTGACTCCTCGCACCGATGGAAAATAAAATTAATAGATATTTGAATTTAAATGTCCGGAATACAAAAGAAAGTTAAAGTTGCGGGTGCTGGTCGGTGCAAGTAACGTGATCACTCGTTGCAGGCTGTCCGACTGACAGCTGACAAACAATCGTGCTGCGACGAACTGTTGTGATACCCGAGATAGGTTGTGCTTCCTTATATATTGGTAGAAAGTTTCCTCAATGAAAACATATTGTTTTAGAGCAGTAAGTCACGTCAGCTAAAGGTGACCTCTTATTTCCCTTGTTTCGCCATATTGTGCCTTGCGGTGGCGATGTTTTTAGTTTACTAACCCAGTGAAAGGAAAAGATGCGCTATCGTCTTATGATGTCTGTTGACTACGTCTGTTACTACTCATGAAATGAGGTAAGAAAAATAACAAATTTAGAAAAACTAAAATATATGAAATACAAACAAGTTGTCATTGCCACGACCTTTCAAATATTGCATGAATTACTATCCTTGACTGAAATATAGATAATTGAAATACTTCCCGAATATGCTAATTTTATATATATATCTAGATGCAATGCTACAAATTCTAACCAAAGACACAGCCAATAGTTTCTGATATAATCATGCCCCTTAAATTGCGTACTGCCACAGCTCTAACCTAACTATTAATTAAGTTTACAATAACAAACAAGGCCATAGATAGTTGGATACAGTGCCCCAGACTGTGTGATTCATTTTCATTGCCGCCAACCTAAGAGTGCAGTAAACATGTAAGAAGAATAAGATTTCGAGATGGTTTCTTATACTCGCCAACCTACGAATGCATTAAATATCTAAGAAGAAGAAGAAAAACTGTTGTGGAATGTACACAATACTATCGACAGCACCAGCTATCGATTTTCTGTGTTGTTTTGTATTTACATAGCATTTAAAAACGAATGATGAAAGCAATCTTTGGCAAATATACTGTGAGGGTATATATCTCAGATATTATAATGATTTAAAAATATTTATGGTTGACATTGAATAATGATGTAAATTGTTGTTTATGATTTCTTTTTATTTTATAGGATCAATATTATTTTATCACACCGGAAAATAAACTCAATAATATAATTTGTGACACATATCACTTGCATGTAATATTAATGTATCATGATTTGTAATCTGTATACATACATATTTCTTTTATTAAGAAATTCTCATGGTAAATAGGTGAGTTTTACAAAAAAAAAACGTAATCTGAATGGAGGAAGTGTTTGTTTTGTACCGCCAATAAACGTTTGCTTTTTGTATCAATTCAAATAGATTGCTGTATGCTGTGTTGATCCGTAACCCGGGGCAATGGCTTTGTCAAATGAAATATATTCCTTATGTACAATATTTAAGCGTCTTTTTCCATGAGCCATTGTTTATTATCTACAGCGACTGGCCGTAGGATTCAAATGACTATGATGAGATAAACTCTGACTTATTCGCTACGTTGATCATTGACATTAACTGGTTTCTATTGGGTATGGATGACCAAATTATAACTGATCTGTGTGCAAAGGAATTTAATATGAGAGATCTTTCAGAACAGTGTGCAAGTTAACTTCAACTACCCTCTTGTCAAGTATTTTGTCTGAGAGAATTATAATACACCCACTTCCAACCTGAAACTAACTATTTCCCGACTGAGCTACATTCACAACTACAAACTATACTTGAAAGAATTTTAAGAAATAACTCCAGTACACTAAAATGAGCATTTTCCATGCACTTCTTTTCATGTATTTGGCATCATATATGCCAGGCCTAGATGTGGTTTATTATAAGTAATTCTATCAAGGGTTTTGTACATTTTAAATAAATAAGATTTAATATATCCTCTTAATAAGGTAACCCATTTATATTACAGATCAGTATTGAACAGCCAACAAATATGTTTGATCATCTATATTAATATGTTGAAATATTATTTAATCAGTTCGTCCAATGAAGTGTAAGTATTGCTGAAATGTTCTGAAATAATTATGTTTTGTCCCACTGGTAATTTTGACTGTGTCTTGAGGTACCTATGTATATTTGCATCTTTGTCAATGTCTTGTTGGTTGTTTTGAATATTAAAACTAGGTTGTATAATTCCTTTTAAAAGGGTTTTTACTAGTGTTCCAGTAGTTATAGTTCTTTCACGCTTTCTTCTGCCTTTTGGAATCGAACCTTTGAATAATCACCCTAGGTGTATTATGTCAACCAGTTCATCCAATAACTTGTATTCCACAAATATTTAACACTGTGATTAACTTTAGAGTACTGTATTATTGAATAAATGAAACTTTACCTTAGTATCTTATATAACCTGTAATATTTATTTAGTATTAAATATGAACTAACAACGAGAGCAGCGACGTGTTGGCAATGGCCGGTAAGAAATAGTTCACAGTTACAATAATTTTTAACCTCATTTTATGTATACTATTTGTAAGTTAAACGTTGCCAATTGATATATTTGTATTGTTAGGTAGCACTGACGGAAACACATTTCATTGCTGCAGTTAAAAATATCTGCGCAAATTCCCGTGTGTAGGCTGGTGTTTTTTTCCCGTCCGGAATAAAGGTTCAATAAGCGAAGCAGAGCTTGTCTCTCTCTATTAATGTGTATTATGTGTAACGTGATATATCGTGTGTAACAAATAGTTATAAAGCTGACCTAAATATTGTAATAGGCCTACATTGTGAACATTCATAGGAAATGGTTTCTGCAATATGAAATAATTCTTTGAACAGTTGTAAACAGCAACCAACACATTTGACAGTTATAAAAGTAGAAGTCACATGGCAGTGTTTATGTTTACATGTAGCGGAAGGATACGTAATCAGTAACCAAAAGTAGAAATTTGGCAGAGCTTCAGAAACGGCTGAAGTTTTTGTGAATCAACTATAGTAGGATGTGTATGTTGATTCTGCGACATGCTAATATTCGTAGCAAAATAAAAGTAGGCCTGCCTCTTAAGACCATGTTACAAACACATCACCTGTTTTCCACTCTTTTCCAATGAGTTACATAATTCTAAAACACAGAATATGCTGGTGTAACTGCAAATTTTATCTGCTTGCCATTCATTTATTTGTCTGCTTTCAGAGGTGTCAGACATTTTTAATTTTATTTGATTACACTCATTTGATGGTCAAACAGGTGAATGTTACTCCTGGACTCTCAGGCTTCTATTTATTATTAGTAATATGTTCTGTAGTGTGAGTTGTGTGATCCTGTGTGTAGCAAGGGTGGGACACTGGCGTGAGGTCAAGTGTATGCCAGGCAATAACAATAAACATACACTGCCTCATATCCCCTGCCTTACTTGTACACATGTAATAATGCAATTGATAGTCACACTAATGTAGTGACCTGAAAGTGTTATACACAATGCTGCACTTGGATAGCGCAGTCTCTCACAGACTGGTGCACCAACGTGTTATCCGACAAATTAATAACCAGCGAGTGACGTTTGCTATGACTGAGTGGCCACGCGAGCCATATTTTTAATGTAGCTCCTTAAGAATGTCTACCGACTACACACCTGTTAATATGGTGGAGGTTACTTCCGACACACTAAGTGCGGAAGTCACACCACCTTTAAGTGAAATAGGCAGTTTTGAGAAAGATAATGGAACACAGGGTGAGGCCAACCAACAACTTCATATATCTAGTAACGTCACGGTCGTGCCACAAAATGTAGAGTCACCTACTATAAATAATAGTATAGCAACCAACGCTGCAGGAAACTACAATAGCAATGACATAACGTCATTGCTTATGTTTTTACAGAACGAGTTTGCTGAACGAAAGAAAGAAATTGCGAATAAGGACGAAAAACCAAATCGAAATTTTTGTTGAATTAAAACAAGATTTTTCAAAGCAATTTTCCGAACAGAAACATGAACAAAATCTAAGTTTTGTTAACATTGAAACCAAATTGCAGAAGGGTTTGAGTAAACTGGAAAGTTATGTAGATAAGTGGACTTGTCATATAGGGTTACTGAAGTACAGAATAGGCCGGTCGCGATTGCTACTAACTCTGAACAACATGTGCTAGCTAGAGTTGATGTGCAGTTGAGTAATTTAGAGAGAAACCTAAGTGACAAGCTAAGCCGTATGGAAACAAAATGTTTGAATGCCAAGCAGAATTTCAAACAGAAAAGTAGTAAACTGCAAAGCAAACTAAATAAATTGCAGGATCAATGTAGGCGAAGTATCTTATGCGAAAATGTATCTCCCTCAGCAGACAGTTTGGAATCTAGACATCCTATTAGTATGCACGATAGAAATTCCCCGTTGTTAAACAATAATGAAACCGTCAGTCACCCAACATTGTTAATCCTACTGTAGCTGTATGGCACCATCCAGTAAAACGATGGGCAGAGGAAGTGCCTAAATTTTCCAGTGGTAGCAATGAAAATCCTGTAATTTATATTAAAAAGATGGAAGAATATGCTAAATTATTTGCATTAACCGATCAAAAAAACTTGCCCTGTCTAAGTCTCAGCTTGAAAACCACTGCTTTCTTTTGGTGGGACGTTGAAGAAGAACACATTCAAAATTTCAATCAGTTTAAAAAAAATTCTTATCCGAATACTGGAACTCCCGAGTACAGGGAAATTTAAGGGCGCGCTTACATCTAGAAAAGTACGAGCCTAAGCGTGACAAGTCGTTGGAACAACATATTGGTGAGATGTACGAGTGCACTCGTCATCTGAATGCACATCAGGTAACAAAGACCACGACAGACAAGCTATGGCTCGACCACCTCCACTTTACTCACCACAACCAGATATAAATTTCAACACACAAAATCAAGGCAGTGGAAATCCTAGGATAAGCTACTTAAGTGTCGGCAAGAACAACGCAGATGATAGTTCACACAGCCAATACAAGGAGACAGAGAACAAAAAGGGCTATTCGTCACAATTTAGGCGGAAGAAACGTTTTTCGCCGGGATACCGACAAAGGAAAAACGAGAGGAGAGAGAGTTGCAAAACTTCCAGTCCCTACCTTCAGCCTAACACTTACCTGCACCCAGATGGTACAGTGTACGCATTACTGTCAGGTAACCACTCCGGTCAAGGTCAGCCAGGATCACGTCACGTTGTAACTAAGGACAATCCTATGGATGTAAGCTGGCCAAGTCACTCCGTTGGCATAACGTAGCGCGCATTTGTTCCGAATTTCCAACCTAATCAAATTGCTGTACCGAGGGAAACATATGTTCAACCACCATGGCAATTTATTACACCACCAAACGTAATATATTCACAACTGATGTGTGACCAAAATAATCAAGGTTATTTTAAGCGAAATGAGGATCTGAACCCTACCACAACTTCATTTTCACCTCCTGTAAGTAGTAGTATGAGAAATGGGGAGGCAGACACCACAGAAATGGGTTGAGGTAAACAGTTCCCAGCAGTCAACCCAAGTTCAGCCCATGGAAACACCTGTAGCATGCAATGAGAAGTGCAAAAATGCAAATGGTATAGATCTGAAAAAAAATGTGAAAATTTTGCATCAAAGGAATACAGCCATTCCAATTTCTGCTTTGTTTATGGACGAAACCGAAAAATATTTTCTTATTGAGAGAGAGTGAGGAATACACCTATGTTTAGGGCTTCTTTGTGCCCTGAGTTGAATTAGGCTGTTTGTGGAATAAAGGTCCCTGCCTTATTCTATAGTGGTGCAGAGATCACCTGTGTAAATGAAGAGGTGCTTAAGGAAATAGAGCATACAGGAATTCAGTTGCCTATTCTACCTGTACCGATTCTAAAAATCATAGGCGTTACATCTCGTTCAAGTTCAGTCGTCACTCGACAAACTGTATTACGTATTGATGGTGTGGGTACAACAAAATTGGCTAATGCATTAATTGTGAAAGGCTTAGTAAAACCCTTAATCCTGGGAATAACTTCTTGATGTAGTACAGCTTGATATTGAATTTCTGCAGTTGGTTAATTACCTCCGTGGACAGTGAAGTTAAAAATTCCAGTGCCAGAACAGTGGCAGACATCTGATAGCTTAGTAAATAGCATAAGAAGGGAAGTAACTGTATTTTGTATGTCTGCAGCACACCTAAATTATTATCCGTCTAGTCTAAATGAAGAAATTTCAAGTTCTGTCGTGGCAGCTTGTAACATTAGTAACTTACAACGTCAGCAACTGTATAACATGCTCATTGAACATAAGGATTGTATGTCGGAAATTCCAGGCCGAAACAAATTATATGAAGTTCAAATCAAAGTAAAAGAAAATGTGGTATTTCACAAGAAATCATATCCCATACTGGCCAAATATATGGCCGAGGCTGAAGAATATTTAAAACTTATGTTGAGTTGGCAGGTAGTTTAAAAGACACGCTAGTCCATTTGCAAGTCCTATGTTGTGTGTTAGGAAAAAGGACGGAACGATTTGTTTGTGTCTAGATACGAGAAGCATTAATAAGATTACAGTAAAGGACAGAAAGGGTCCTATACAAACACAGGACGTGCTAAGACTTTATCAGGGTGTTAAGTATCTCACCACAATGGATATTACGAGTGCCTATTGGTAAGTGCCCCATTAAAAAAATTCACAACGGTATACAGCTATTTTGTTTAAAAATAAACAATACGTATTTTTAGTAATGCCCTTTGGTTTATGCAACGCAGTTGCAGAGTTCACTTGTCTGGACTTGACACTTGGGGAAGAATACAAGTCATATGCGAGGGCATATATAGACGACTAGACAACATTTTGGTAACATCACAAACATTAGAAGAACATGTTGAACACGTTAATGTCATATTACAAAAATTACAAGCCGCTGGAATGACAGTCAAAATACAGAAGTCGTCGTTCTGTAGAACTGAGCAGCCTTTCCTGGGTCACGTCCTGTCCACTGTTCACACAGTGCCTGACAAATTACAGGCTATAACACAGTTTCCAGTACCTAGAAATACAAAGTAATTAAGAGCATTCCTTGGTGTTTTGGGATTTTACCGTAATTACTCTGGCATAATTTCTAAAATCTCTGTACCTTTGTATGATTTACTCAAGAAGAGTGTTGAGTGGAATTGGAATGCAGACCACCAGAAAGCGTTTGATGACCTTAAACAAATTTTTCTGTCAAAACACGTAATTTACCATCCCATCCAAGGACGAGAGTTTCTATTGTACACCGACACTTCCAAATACGCTGTTGGAGTGAAACTCACACAACTGGATGACAATAGGAAAGAAAAGGTTGTGGCAATGGCTAGTAGAACTTTGTCTAGCGCAGAAAGGAACTAGAGCGAGAGGCACTTGCAATCATTTGGTCCTTACAAAAAATTTGTGATTTGCTTCTGGGAGAAAAAATAAAATTGTCGACAGACCGCCAGGCACTTACCTGCCTAAAGACCGGCAGAGGATTTGGTCATCGACTCATGCAATGGTTACTGTATTTACAAGAATATGAAATTGAGACACAGCATATATGAGGAACAGATAACGTCACAGCAGACTATCTTAGTAGAATACGTGACGTGGAAACGGGGGTTTTGCAACCGCCACACAAGATAAAAGAATTAGTGGTAGCAGGTACAAATACTCCAACTTTGAAGTCCAGAACTCATTAAAAAGAATTGTTTGAACATCTAGCTGATCTACAAGCCAGCGATGAGTATTGCCAGAATATATGTGCTAAGTTAATTACAATATCGCCAGACCAAGGTTTTCACCGCTACTATTGTGTTTATGAAGAAAATGTTTTATTCTACCAGAGTGAGAATTTGTCTGCGTTCGAACGTGATTGGAAGCCTGTTATTACAGTAAGCTGCCAAGTCACCATAGCCAAAGAAGTACATATTATTATAGACCATGTGGGAGCGAAGAAATTGTACGCTAGTTTAAGGCAAAATATGTACTGGCCAGGTATGATTTCTACTATATATGAAGTTACACGGTCATGTGATTTGTGCCAGAAGGCCAAACACCTTATGGAAAATTTACAAGGTTTATCACAAGCTATTCTGCCCCAAAAACCACTTGATCTTGTATCAGTAGATATTTTTGGACTGTTGCCGCAATCAAAAGCCAGAGTAAAATACACATTTGTAATGTTGGATTTGTTCTCGAAATATGTGAAGCTGTACCCAATCGTGCAAGCCAACACTACCACACTCTTGCAAAAATTGAAAGCTTTTGTTAAAGTAGTAGGAAAACATATTACATTGCTACTACTAACTGAAGATATTTTGAAGTAACAAGTTATCAATGCTGTTATTACCCGATGCTGCTGTGTATGTAAACAAGAAGTCATTTGCGACGACGATTTACACGTAAGATTTCAGTAAGCAAATCTCAGAAGAAAACTACCTGATGTAGCTGTTGCTTATAATAATTACATCACGTCACAAAAAGGCCTAAGTCATATGTCAAGTAGTAACGGAAAATTTAAGGAGATATCACACAATATAATTCATGCACACTCCTGAAAAGGTCAATACTTAATTAGTTTACATAAATCCCAACTGGAACAGAAGTTAAGGGAATTAAATTTTACTTATTCATTTGGGACATGATGACTGATGTTCACACAATATCTTCTCTCTTCTTAAGTCACGCACATGATAGCGAACTCCCAAGTTCCTTTGTAAATAATTTTTGTTAGTGTGATAGTTGAATTTGTTGAAATATTGATATTTATCATTGAATTTCTACTTGCTTGTTTACATAGCGCCCTCGAAAGTGTATTTTAATTGTTGTGTTATGTATCTGTGCTGTTTAAAATTAATTAATATAATCTTTGCAAATGTATTGTTGAATTGTTACACTCATGTTGCTGGAAGGTTTCCCTAGTGCCGTTAGGGAAATGGGAATATTTTCCCCGAAACCAGCCAATTCCCTTAGATCATTGTGATTTCTCTTCCCTAATGACATGGAGCTGAGTGAATAAAACTATACCCGGAACCTGCTTATATACTAACCGAGACCCTCACACTAACATCGGCACAAATGAAAAAAAAAATCCGGGATCAAAATGCTCTTACTACTAAGAATTATTCCATCACTTCCAACATGGCAATGCGAGCTCAATGGCAACGTTCCGTAGTTCTAAGCTTTGCCGCGGAACTCGCATTGCCATGTTTAAAGTGATTGAATAATTCTTAGCAGTGGGAGTGTTTGGATCCTGGTAAATATTTGAGATTCAAGTGTTTGGTGATTGAATTATCCAATGTTTCGAGCGTTTATCCGTAGATCTGTTTTAGCATTAAAATATCCCCGAAAACTGTATCCGGGTTTAGGTTGAGGTTAGAATGGCCATTACCGATATGCTGATATTTTAGTGCACATCTCCAATAATGGTAAATGTACCGATTATACCGATATCGGTTATCTGCTATCGGGCCATCACTAGTTTACAATAAAAAATAAAGATATGTATTGCTAGTACTATTCAATTCATCCTAAAGCATAGTTTCAACTAGTCCACTTCCATTTAACTTGTGTTGGGATGTAAGCTTAATTAATCACAGTTTGTGGTTTTTTTTTCCTTCTTTATTTCTTGTTCCCCCCCCCCCCCCCCCCCCCCCCTCATATTGATGAGGGGCAACATTAGACAGAAAATAGAATGTCACACTGAAACTACATTACAGTGTTCAACCATTACTCTACCGGTGTAGGCTTAAGACTGCTGCAATTTAAATAAACATAATCATACCCATAGCTAAAAGACAAACATGTTGTTTGTAGTCATGCATGCTATATTATGCATAACTATTGCCACTGCACCATTACGAAGTAAGTTGGGGAACATTTCACACAACCTTTGGCAAGAATGTGTGCATAGCCACTCACAGTATGCAAGTCAAATTTACTGTTGTAAATGAAACAAATCAATTCTTAAAAATAAAATGTTTACAATGTCAAAAATGGGAAAATTTTTATGTTGCATGTTTACCAACTTAAAAATAAACACATTTTCCTAAAAAGTTTGTTTTGAAATGACATCTGATTATAAAAGAAATGAAAACATTCTGCTTTCCTACATGAATTGTAGCTAGGGAATTTTATTAAGGCTGTGGTAATGAGTGTGGTTATTTCAATCGTAGAATGACATTTACCAGGAATGGATAGGTACAGTATGAGCATCCAGACTTGACTTTTTTGGGGAAGAAAAAAAGATTGTAATGTGCAGGTCCATAATCCATACCAGTAACAAAGGGGTTAAATGCAAGAAACATTTTATCTTTGCCACAAAACAATAAAATCAATTAAAAAAGAGGTAAAGATGGCCACAAGTGGTTAAACTAGATTGTAGTAGATTCCATGGACAGTCTTTTAAGTTGGACTCACAACCATCCATCAGTCACCCGTCTGTCCGTCACATGATCTTCAACCAATCGCGGGGCAATTTTTTTTTCTATCCATCAACCTGTCAAATATATCTCAAACTTTGAGTTGAACTAAAGATGACTAGTAGATTTTCAGAGGAAATGCTGATAAATTACGTTAGGGAAAGAGAATGTATTTATTACATACATTAAAAATATTTGCCTGTGCATGAGAAAGTTAGTGTTGTTGGGTGGTAACCCTGAAAATTTTCTGGCCCGACAAATTGATGGACTGTTGTGTCACTCGGACGAAAAAAATCAACGGATGGCTGACTGACGGACGGGCGACTAACGAAAGCGACAGATGGTCGTGAGCCAAGCTTTAGTCTTTCAGTATCAGCATAGTTTATTTCTATTCCAAATATTTAATACTTTGACACAACTCACCAGACACATGTCATTCTGTCATGTTTGGACAAGTAAGGATTATTGTAGCACATTTTGTAGCAATTTACATTGTACCAGAATCTTATTTTAGAAGTTCAACACCAATCATCTTAAAAGTTGTATAATAGTATTTTGTAATTTCAGATTTAATGTCCAGACCTTTTAAGGTGGATATGTGCAGTGCAAAGAAAGGATTGAATGCCATCTGGTCACAGCAGACTGTTTTCTGAGCCTTTTGATGCCTGAAATTTTGCAGTAGGTAATTCTTATTAGAATCATTGTAAAATTCTTGCAGTTTTATAACATTTAAAATATTTTTTTTCCTTTAGAAAATAGGGGATCTCCAGCTCCACTATTGCCCCAGAGTTCTTAGCAATGAGTAAAAAAATTTATGACGATATTTAAGAAATTTATAAATAATGATTAATGTACACATTGTCAACATATTGAGTGGAATAATCTCAGTTGTACTGTTTTCAAAACTTTATGTGAATTATTTATTGAAACCCACAATCCTTGGAACCAAATAAAAATGTCAGTACTGTACATAAAGTAAAATGATTGTAAGGATGGATTATTATTTGAAGTCTTCAGACTCCAGTCAAATAATAAAATAATTAGTTGAGATTTTAATCTGATTTGCAATGAAGAATCAACAATTTAATTTTTCCTTACAACATTTTGCAATTATTTTCTGCTAATAAATTTTAATGAATTAGATCAGACTGAAATCACACACTGCTTATTCATTCCCAGGAGTTCTGTGGTAATTGGTGATTTTTCTTTGGTTGGTCCTGCATATAATATTCTGAAGCGGAATAATTTTGATGAGAGTTTGTGTGAATTTGAAAGGGTATTTGTGTGTCAACATTCTAAGTGAAAATGTCACTACCATGTGTTAAAACACTTGTTTGCAGTTGTCACCACTAACCCTTATCCTGTTCATTATTCTGGGTGATGAAATAAAGAGCAAATTTTTCCTATCTTATCCAAGTTGCACTAAGTGTTATATATGTCACAAACAGTAATTGAACCAAGACAGTAAACAACCACTGTATTGTGTAAGCATATAACACCTTACACTGACATACTAGTTTTAATACTATCTCTACAGAATAACTTTTTGTTCCCTAAGCAGTTTGAGGAACACTAACTATATAGGACCATATGTATTGTCAATTTTTACTCTAATTGACAGAGAATACCAAAAAAACCAAAACTTTTTTTTACACATTACAAAAAATATATGTAAATAAAACCCAACCCAAAATATTGGGGGACGATATGCAGCTATAAATATGAACTAATAAAAAAATGTAATAAAACAGACCTGTGATATTGTGGTATTTTAGTGGTGTAACGCACATTATTTGGCTAAGCTTTAAGTTGTAAAAAACAAGGCTATCGTATAGTTTATCCAAATGATAAGGGAACTAAGGAATTTGTGCCAGAATGACACACACGCACACACACACAAACACACACACATACATACATACATCCCAACACAGGGGCGGCTCTTGTCAATGGACGCAGGAGCAATTGCCCTCCCAAATAAAATTTAACATACCCAAGCAAATAAGTGCTCTTTTATAGATCTTTCTTTCATAATTTAAGTGTAACCGAAACATTTTGTTATTAAGTTCTGTATTATTACTAAGCTGCCAATAGTGTCTCCTTACTTTAGGTGTGGACAATATTTTTCCTCACTGCTTTGGGGCACAGATGGTCTGTGCCCACGCTGCTGTATATTTTCTCCTTGCCGCAGATCCACGAGACTTTTGTAATAGCAAAATGCTACAGAATCGGGGCACAAGCCACCTGTGCCCACACGGTTCACACAGTGCTGTTGAGTTTTACTTAATAATTTGAAATTACGGTAGTGAATGTTATTCGCAACCTGAAAGATTTTAAGAAGAAAAGGTATTTATTTTATGCACTCTGATTTTCAGTTCTATGTTTACAGTACCTATCACAGTAACTGTACTATGCAAAGCCACACTGCTTAAACAAATGACATGCATTGCATATTGAGTAGCAAACAAATAATGGTTACCCTATTGAAACATTCCAAAATATATTACAGTTTGTTGTAGTTTTTTTATCATTTATTTTAGATTTATTAAAAGTTACTCTGTTGTTGACATTTTGAGGTCTCAACAAAATTATTTTTAATTTACACTAATTCATGGTGTTTGACTTTAAATTTGGATTCACACTTGTATGTATTCATGTTTTCGATGCCTCTTGAGTGCAGCACCCACCATTTCAACAGAAATGAGATGATAAAAATAGTTAATATTACTCGTTGCATTTCTTTGCATTTAATGTTTCTACAATAAACAGGAATGTTTGAGGCTGTAGTTAAATTGCTTTAAATAATGGATTATATTTGGGTATTTTAAATGCTAATTTGTTGAATGTTTGGAAATTACGGTACTAAGATTGCATTTGATTGAGTGCAACATTGATTAGCTAAGTGCAAATAAAATTAATATGGCTCTGCACCGAGTATATATATATATCAGCCTTTTATCATAGCATATTAAAATGTGTGTGTTTCATTGGCAGATGCATATATAGCTTGGTAATTATAAAGAACTACTTTACTGTACATGTTTAATATAGTGCACCAACTGTTACATTATTTCATTTTTGTGGGTTATATTCACTTTTATGCCTTTTGAACATATTTGTTAAAAAAATTATTAAAGAACACGATGCAGTTTATAGTCTCTTTTAATTTGTTCCTGCTGGTTTGGTACAGTATACTTCTTACATAAATATGTAGTGTTTTTGGTTTTAATTTATTCAAGAAGGTATTTAACAGCGGCATTATTGATCACGACAACCCAGGTTCACAGAAATCTATAAAACTAGGAACTTGTGCAACATGGGAATATCAGGAAACAGTATTAACTATTTACATACGTACTATTTCTGTATCACAGTGCTATATAAACATAAATATGCTGACTACTCATATGCTGCAGCAAGGATTAACAAACAAGCAACAATTAGCAGAGATTAATAAAAATTCTATTCACATAACTACGCACAACAGACTTGTTTCTGTGCACCCGTAATGCCCATTTTCAAGAGATAAGGCTACACATAAACTCTTTGTTATGTTAAATGCTGATGCAGTACATATATAGTATTTTGCATGCTGCCAAAGATTTTTCTCAGCTCCAGATGATTCATAGGATTAAAGGGTAATTTATTAAGTATATTATAATGAAAAAAAATTAAATTAAAGGAGTGATTCATTATTACATGGGTTCAAACTGGAGAAAACATGACTTACCTGCCATTACTAGGAAAATTTAGGTGGCACTGTGAGAATGTTACAGTTAAAAATGAACACAGTAGAAGTTCAACTTTTAGTAGGCTACTGGTAGACTGTAAAGGTACTTTGCGTGACAGGTTTCTTGTCTTTATGACATGTTTGACAGGAATTTTTAATCTTTGAGGGTTAATTCACTGCTAGGCTTCTAGTTAACATGGCAATGTGTGTTTAGGTGTTTCGAAACAATTGTGGTGTGTGGAGAAGAGTGAGCAAGGTAGCCAAATGTACTGCTTATGATTTGCCTGTAATAATCCTATTTTTGTGCATAAGTTCCATAAGCAGATATTTACAATCATGAACAACCAAATTCCACTAGTAAGTACCCCCTAGATTTTTCAAAGAGGGAAATGAACTTTCCAGTTATATTTTACCTACTCTAAATGAAGTTAACAGCTGTACACTCCGCTTGAATTCCTAGGTATTGGGGTAAACTTACAGCACCATACATAACAACTCGTACGTTAACGTAATAATTATAACAATGTAACTTCCAGGTCTGTAATTCACAGCAGACAATAGCAACTCTACCTGTACAAAGTGGGGAGGTTTTAAAAAAATACACCTCATTACAAATATGTATGTACAAAATCAGCGTGCAATGGACAAGTATATTGGTTGAACTTTCACAAACCGCAAAAGGAAATAAACATAAAACGACCTTATTTCACGAAGGACCTGTTTAGACATTATTTCTCTTTACAGTTTACTTATTGTAGCCATATGTATCACCTTCACATAAAGTTGACATTACGAGATAAAAAACTTACTGACAAATATTTGTAAGTTGTCGCGTAGCTACCATACGAAACAACACATCATGGAGCTTTTCTCGCCCACATCGCCCTCAAAACATCGTTCCGTATCACTTGCTCATTCAGTAGTTCCCTAGCCTGCCGTCTACAGCAGTAATCAGCGCTGTAAGCACAGCCATCTGCAGTATATATATATCTCTAGGTCATCGTTCAGCAGCGAGCCGCCAGCCCGCACCTGGCCGCACTGCAGAGGATCTAGCCGCTCGCCCAGCTACGTACCCGCCGCCCGCCCACCGCCACTACCGTTGTTACAGGGCCGGTTCACTTCGTAACAGCAGCCCGGCATTAGGAAAACATGCCGATAGATGCAATTCACATCAATGTGTTGAATTTATACGAAATGTAGGCGGAGTGAGGGCCTCTGCACTGGCATGATGAGGTGCGGCAATGTTTAGGGGAATATAAATATTTAGTGCGGTCTACTTGAAATATAAACTATGCCGAATTTTTCATCAAAAACTTTTGGCATTGCCTATACAAGCACACGGCCTCACTCGCCATAATATGGTACCGGTAACATAATACATTTTATTTGCACATACTTATCTTTATTCACTTTACACATAAAAGTGACTTCACAAGGAAAAAAAACAATTGTCCACCATAATAAATTAGCATTTTACGTAAGTGTAGGCACACATAAACTTAAAAATAATAATTAAAAACCAGGCATTGAATTGAATTTGAAGATTTGAATTAAGAAACTAGTGTGTAATGTGCTGCTGATTTTTTTTATAGAAAAAGATGAGGGATAACGGAAGCAAAAAAAGACAGGGAGGGTAAGGCAGAGGCCGCGGAATATAACTAGGACAAAGAATCCTTACTGACCTGGCCTGGCATTAAGTAATTTATTGCTTCATGCTGCTTGGGACAACAAATGTCAAAGTCTATGATGGTAGCTTGAGAAATGTGTGAGCCCTAACATCAGTAAGGGCAATTTTTACATAGACTGAAAACAGTGGATAATAGTAACTAGTATAGCGGTTGGAGAAAAGGTCTACAAAAACCAATCCGCGCATAACCGAACCGCGGTTAAGATACTGCGGTTGGCAAGGAATTACTGTATCTATTTTTAGACCTGCCTCAAATTTTCGACTTTTTTCGACCCAAACTTTTCACTGTTCCTTGGGATTGGGTCGTAATAGAGGGGTTTTACTGTATATCCATTTTGAAGTGGTTTAAACAAAACTTTATTATGTAACTGCACAAATCACTCTGAAATTAATTATGTAAATAGGGAAATGTACAAATAGTGCATTAAGAATTATAGTTAATATTAGAAAATTTTTTTAGCTATTTCTCAAAATTCCCTGATAATTACAGGTTTTCCCTATTTTCCAGGTCGCTAAACACCCTGCATGAACAATATTGATTAGTCTGGCGCCAACTGAACGTTTCACTAAACTCAACAGCATCGGTGGAACAAACTAAAATTTAAAAGGATGAGTACGTTATTTCAACCAAATTGGTTTTTATAGTGGGAAACACAATATTTAGTGGAATCTTTTCTTAGGTTCATATAACCTATACATTATGTGCAAGTTGTAGCAGTTAAGTTTGAAGCAATTTCATTTTTTCGTGTTTACGATAATCAAATATTTAAGAACCGTAACTTATGGTATCGGTATTGAGGTGGAAATTAATAAATGGTTTTGGAATTGGAATCGGAATTGAGAAAAATTTCTATTTTGACACCCCTAGTTCCTAGCAGGCAAAATTTCAGCAAAATATTTATTTTGCAACAAATAAATGCTAACCTGCCACTAACGTATTTACTCATGTGCTACCTTTCACACTATTTTTTCTGAAACAAATTTTAGAAGGGGTATGGGTCTTACATGGAAATTAAGGGTTTGAAGAAAAATATAGAACTGAATTGCCTATCTTTTACAAGATGAGCCTGTTAATTTCATCAGCTGGAATGATACAGATGTTATTTCCTGACTCACACAGGTGGGTAGGCCATGCAGGATCAATTGTCTGGCCTGCGTGCTTCCCAGATCTTAATCCTCTGGACTACAGTATTACCTGTGGGTGTAGCTCAAGACCATTGTTTATGCAACTCCAGTTCCGGATATAGCAGTGCTTCAATAGCAAGTGGAACAAGATTGCCAGCAGATACATGCGATTCCTGGAGTATCTGAACATGTCAGACAATTAATGACGCTGCATGTTCATGTTTGCATTCAGGCATAAGGTGGACATTTTGAGTGCTTCTTGTAGAGTAACGTATCACTGCTGGTATATGAACATGGCTACCACTACCTGAATTGGAATGTGTCAGGATGACTACAGTAAAACCCCTCAATTACAACCACCTACCTCTCTGTTACGACCCAATCCCGAGGAACAGTGAAAAGTTTGGGTCGAAAAAGTCAAAACTTTGAGGCACATCTAAAAATAGATACAGTAATCCCTCGCCAACAGCTGTATTTACCTTGAACTGAGGTTTCAGTTATGCACGGATTTGTTTTTGTTGACCTTCACTCCAACCGCTGTACAAGTTTCTATTATCCACAGTTTTCAGTCTATGGGAAACTCGAGCCTTTACTGATGATGGTGGTCGTGCATTTCTCAAGCTGCCATCATAGGCTTTGACATTTGTTGTCCCACACAGTGCAAAGCAATAAATTACTTAATGCCAGAAGTGGACACTGGTGTATTATAACTGGAAGCGGTAAAGGGGGGCGGGGGAGGATCTACAGGCTGGGTCAGTGAGGATTCTTTGTCCTAGTCACATGCCGCAGCCTCTGTCTTACCCTCCCTGTCTTTTTTCTCTTCCATTATCCCTCCTCTTTTGCTGTAAAAACAGCGGCACATTATAACTTCAAATTTAATTCAACGTCCTTCTTTTACCGATTTGTTTTTTAGTTTATCCATGACTACGTAATATGCTAATTTTTTCGGTGGGCATATGTATTTTTTTCTTGTGAAGTCCATTTTGTGTGTGTGAAGAGAAAAAAGGTAGGTAAGAGTGTGTAAATAAAATGTGTTCTTATGATACCATATTTTGGAGAGCAAGGCTGTGTGCGTGTATAGGTCACATAAGAAGTTTTTGATGAAAAATTTGAGATAGTTAATATTTCAAATAGACCGCACTAAATTTTTATATTCCCGTAAACATTGACGGGCCTCATCGTGCCACTGCAGAGGACAACATGCCGCCTACATTTTGTATAAATTCAACACATTGACGTGAATCACATCTATCAGCACGTTTTATTAACACAGGTCTGCTGTTACGAAGTGAACCAGCCCTGTAATGATGGCAGTGGTGGCGGGTGAACTGGCGCCGCCCACCAGAATAATCTTGTAGCAGGTGGCGGCCGGCTGGCCGGCGCCCACCACCTTGTAGCGACCGACCAACAGCTGCCCAGCCCCTAGGATCTAGACCCGATCGACAGGGGCGAGTCACAGCACCCAGCCGCGCTGCAGAGGATCTAGGCGCTAGCCCAGTTACGTGTGCACTGCAATGTATTCGCTGCTAGCCGCAGCACACGAGTGATCCAATGTAACTTCATATATATTATCAATAAATAAAGTTCTGTGTTTTGCTTCAAACATAAGGCATCTCCAACAGTGTTTGGATATATTTTAATAATACATAGTCTAATCTTTTCACACACTTTCAGTAGCCATGTCATACTGGGTTTAGGCCTTCTTTATACGACAAGGGATGGCACAATATGCCTTTCTTGGGTATCAAATTAATCGGGAGACGCCCAGCTATTAAAATATACACATGTATTTATATATAGTTTAAAAAGTGGTTTTCTATGGTCTAAAGACAACTGAACAAGAACCTCATGCAAAAAAAATAGCAAGTTTGGGGGCATAGGGGTTACAGGTAGGTCAAAATCGGGCCAAAAATTATTCAAATTTTTTATTACAAGGGCCCCCCCTTTCTATTGCGACTCTATTCTCGGGAACCATAAGGGGTCATAATAGAGAGGTTCTACTGTATTATCAATACTTTCAGTAAAATGCTGAAAGGTGCGTAACAGTCAACATAAGGACATATGTTCATAAGGAGATTTTGTGATGTTTTGGGGTGTACTATTCACACCCCAATTGCGTACTTCCCACATATTTGGGAACATCCTATATTAAAATATTTTGAATGCTTTGAAGCACCACATACATATTTTGAATGCTCTGAAGCACCACTTACAATGAGAATAACTTGGTGAACACTCACCTGATCTTTTGTGGCATCATGTAAGGCACGGAAAAACTTGGTAACTGTCCCATGAGCTCGGACATGCATGCGGAAAGCAGGTGCCATGCACTTTGACGCTAATGTGATGGCTGACAAACACCTGAAAAATAAATCAGATTATGGGTAATACAACTTATATTTTACAAGAATTTAGCAGATCTACATTTATGGCGTGCAAAAAATTTTTCTGAAAAAAGTAGCAAATTTTTATTAGTTATTTGAAACACTGCAAAACTGCATAAAACTGGTGTTAAGTTATTATTCCAAAATTCTAAATTTTATATTTTTGTTGGAAGCATTAACCAATTTATAAAGCATTGTGTAAAATATCAGCTTCGAAAATGTTTTGCGAAAGAAACATTAGGGAATGACTAAGTTCAGATAAGCACGAGAAAGGTTTTGAAAATTTAAATGCACAAGCTACTGTCATGAAAGTGCAAGCTAAAGGGGATCCAGCATAAGAATTTGACAAAATTTCAGTTACACACATTCTGGCAACAGAACACATGGAGAAACTTTCGGAATATTTCAGTCTACAGTATTCGGATTATGTTGATATTCATGCATTAGGAAAATTGTGTTACAAACAAAAACAATTTTGATTTCAGTGCCAAGTAAAAAAAAAATGAAGACATTTTCCATGAAAGCTGCTATGTAATGTTTTTTTTACTTTAAAATATCTACAAAGAACACTTTCAAATTTTGTCATCATAACCATCATCTAGTTACATATTGTGATCAATGGTAACAAAGTGGGTTGATGGAGATGAAGTACTACTCCTTTTGTCTACTTTACATCTTAATAATCTCGTTTCATATGTGAAAATAAATATAAACACAGATGCTGAATTTAAAGTCTCTGTGATAGAGACTACAACTCACAATTGGCTCTAGTGACGAAGTATGTATTTAGTTAAGTCCAGTGGTATGTTGGTAAGTCCAGTCGTATATTGTTAAGTACAGTGGAGTGACTCAGAAAAAAAATTAGATGGCATAGAACAATGATTTTTTTTCAACTGCTGAATTTGGCAGTTAACACTTGTGTATTGAACAAGGTAAGCATGGGGGAAAATATTATCATCATTGTAAACTTCCAATACCAACACAAGACATAACTGCAAAATATGGCCTAGTATATGCTACACTAGTAGGAAGTCATTCATATTTTGGAAATCTACCAGTAAGAATGAAAGCAAGAAGATCCACGAGTATACCATGTTTGCAAACACACTTGGATAGGTGCAGAGAAAAGGACACTCAGCTGTTATTGTGAGGAAAATTAACACGACAACATATCTTTTCTGGCAAAAAGACATATTTACAGAACATTTATTTACAGAGATACCAGAATATGTACACACAATCTCTCAGGAAATGTGTCGCAGTGGACTACTCTTAACCCTGAGGAGCCAGGGCAAGCAAAAACGTCTGCAGCTGACCCTTCAAACTTTTCACTGAAGGAGACAGGCTGTTAGAAGCTATGGAAACCTACTACTTCAGGTTCATCATATCTTTCAGCCTTTATAGAGAGTCTTCTTTCGCACTCCCAATAAGGGTGAGTAGCTTCAATTACTGTTACCCTCACCAGTCTTTATTTGATGAGCGTTAATTGGAAATGAAGCAAGTTGGTGTCTTCCAACTAGTGACAACTCCAAGTCCACCTTTAACTGGCATACTGACTCACAAAGGTGTTTTATGAGGCAATCACAATTATATTTGTGGAAATACCCTTCAAATACGATTACATACATCCTAAGAGCTCATGTAAGTCCTGAAATACCAAAGTGTCTGTGTTGGGAAAAATTTTTAACTAGTATACTGAATCATATATATTTTATGCAGTTTATCTTTTACATGATGCATGTATATTTGTAAAACTTGTATATATTTACATATAAGTTACTAAATTTTTAAATAAAAAAAATGATTGTCTTGACATGTAAAAATACTAAGTATGTTTTACAAAATTTACATAAAGTTACTTCTAGCAATTAACGAAATCATTTAATTTTCTATTTACCCAACCAATTTTGAAGTGATTTTTTTACGCTTCTGCCCTCCATCCCTTATTCCACAATCCATAAAACTGGATGCAGTTGAGATTACTACCTAGACTTGGCAGAAATTTCCTCAATAGGCAAAAATACAAAAATACTCTATTGATATTTTAAAAAAACCTTTGTAGCCAACATTGATAAAAGTACAGTCATTATATACACAAAATAAGTTCATAAGAACAATTTTTTCATTGTATATTTAGTCTTTTATTAGTTGCGTACTTTTGTTCACCGTACCAATTAAATGTATGCGTATTAACAGCCATATTAGGTAAACTAGTAGGGAACTTGGAAAATATGCCAGTATACAAAATTGGCATCTAAAAAAGTCATTCTGACACTATGCTGTTCAATCCAATATTTCTTATTTTTTCACAAGTACACAATATCACTAAATGCTTCCAACATGTTTTATTGCATCCAGCCTTGTGCTAATACAAGTGTATAAATGGGAGACTGTATAAACAGACAGTATTGAAGAAACAACTTTTCTTTCAAAAATTATATTCATAGGTATTGCAGAACTTAAGTTTTAAAGAATATTCAAGAATACCATTAACAAAAAAGTAATTATATCCTCATTTTCAACAAGCAAAGAACATGCTTCTGGTTATATCTATGATCAGCACTACATTTGGGGTTCAGTCTTTTAACATACATAAAATTCATTTTTTGCAAAATTAAATTTTTCACCTAATCATATGTTTTAAAAGAATGTCCCACCTTGTGCCAACAGGGTTATCATCTTGCAGGGCATCCAGGATGTACTCTACATCATCATTCAATTCCTGAAACTCTCCAGATTCCTGAATCTGGTGGGCTTTCTTGACATTGCGGACTACTGTATAGAACTACAAAAACAAACAACAATTATTCAGTTTACAAATTACTTAACCAGGTAAAAATGATTTTACTCAAAGAAATGGTCAATTAAAAATAATAGTTTTTGATTCCATGTGAAAAAAAATTAAAATCACTTATTTGTGTATGAACCTGTATGAAACATTAATGTAATTGTATACAATACATAAACTACTCACATCACATCATGCAACATGCAAATGTGTCCTCTCGTATGATAAATATTTTCTCTTACTGTTAACTATTACTCAAGTTTAAATGTTAAGTCCAGCACAGACTAACAATTTCAGATAATACTATTTACCCTAAGAAGTAATAAATGTCAAAGTAAAATACATAATCGCAAACACAACAACAACAACAAATTAAGGATAAAAATTACTGGTGGTGTGTAAATTTTGTTCACAATTAATGCATAAAGCATCTGACAGATGGTCTGCACAGATGACCGTACCACTTCAGATGTACAGTCTAGTGGATCAATATTCTCACAATTATTTGAGTTGTGATGAATAGCTATTAGATCACTATCCCATTTGTTACAAGATGGGTCAAGCAACACTGCATGGTGTGTGTGGACAATTCCCCCTGCCTAGCAACATCCCATGTACTTGCCAGATGGACTGCATGGCATGGCCTGCCTCTGCAACACCTTGTAGCACAAAGGGTGGATTGCAGGTATGCAAACCAGAGACAGAGTATTGTCAACTCTTGGGATGACTACGCACTTTAACCCCTTCAGGAAAACATCATTTTGGTGATATGTGGGAAACTGTGGTCAAATTCTTAAACCGCAAGTTTTCACGAGTCACCGGAAAACAAGTCTTTCCATATAAAAAGTTGTACATCTTTTAGTGCAAGCAGAAGCTGTCCTGAACTGCCTGCCTCTCGTCGGCCCTCTATCCACTAAAATCTAAATAACCCGGCTCTAAAACCAGAACAATGTTTGACCTTGGAACTACCAGTTGTACTGCCAGAACAAAAATGTAGCCCATTCAGATTAACTCAATGCAAGCAGTTAGTTCCATGAAGCAATCAATACTGACGCATCCCGGCGCTTCTAGCAAGCGCTCTTTACTAAGCGACACTGCCCCATCTTGTAACCACATGCAATCCTTACGGGGCAAGTTACACCAATTAAACAGTAATAGAGGTGGGACACATGCCTACAAGGTTCTTCAGCGTGGCCCAATTGGTACTACAGACACATGCTCCTAGATTTTACTGTTCACTGAAACTCACCCAGAAGCCATCATGTCAACACCTCTCTCAGAAGACTGTACTATCTACCGAGCCGCGGACACCCTCCAGGAAGGTCGCGCCAGTTCCACAGTGTGCTGCTGGAGGGCAGCGCACATTCCACTGGAGAGTCACAGCCACGTGAGCCTCCAGTAGGTGATAAAATACGTCAGCGCCTCGGGCACAGGTGATAAGAAAAGACACCCCTTCGAAAACTTGGTTATTTCACAACCCCTGCGAAATGAGGATAGCTTCCCCCTCACCATTCTGAGGTCCTACAAGCTCTGGATTTTAGTATAAATAGGACTTCCAGAGCAGGCCTCAGGGCAGTCTGTTGCACCTCTTCCGCTGTGCTGGGCAGAGTGTCAGCCAAGGGTAAGTGCTGTGCTAACACTTTCTCCATCAGGAGAATATCTGCAAGGGTGCACCAGTACTAGACCCCCCCCCCCCTTCCACGCCAGTGACCACGGCCAACCAGAGGCCGTGGACATCTTCAGCAGCTCCAGAGGACCACCGCCTTTCAGAGGGTCTTCCACCTCTAGCCTCAACTCCAGTAGCTCCTGAGGGCCACGATGCCAACCAGAGGGTCCTGCCGATGTCATCTTTGCATCGACCTCCATTCCTTTCCTGGTATACTACCCTAAGGTAACAGGTCACGTCAATGACATCTCCTCTGGACAACCTCTAGGTTTCTAGCCAAGCCATTGTCTTCGCCCTTCTAGTGAAGACTCCCTTCTTGCTCAACATTGAATTCCTTCAGAACAATCCCTGATATTCACATAGGATTTCATTAATTGGCTAATTAATTATTTTCTCTAGACAGTAATATCTCACATCACAGTAACACAAATTTATGTTAGCCAGGTTGCCTTCACCTGTTTCGTTCTCGAAGAAATTAAATTTCCATTAAATATTGATGTTTTAATATTATTAATTCCAGAAGTGTGCGAAATCATGTGTACTAATTATGTAGTCAATAAACATATTTTCATTACCGAAATTAAAATTCCTGTGCATTCTCAATCATAGCTTTGTAACCCCTTTTTAGACCCTTAAGGTATTATTAAGAGTTTTGCATTGCTCTTGCTCTATGGTAAAGCAAACTACTCGCGTATTAGGCCACAAAGGCAGATACGTACACCTTAAGAGGCAAACAAAGTTCTGCCAGTAGGTAGATCTTCGGAAACGCCCAAAACACGTTAGGAACTCCTCCACTTGTGGAATCACAAGACTAAAATAGTCTCCCACTCCGCCACCACTTGGTAACGGCTGGATTGGAGGATGAGCTATTTTAGCCACCTAACCCACAGTGCATTACTGCATAAAACAAGGTATAATATCCTAAGCTTTGTTCCACTGCTGGGTAACGGCCGGAGGTTCCATCCATTGCTCGGTACCGGCCGGACCGGAACAACAGTGAGAAAAAGCCAGTGTGTCTAGAAGTACATGTTAGAGTCGTAACTAATAACCGGCTTCATCTTAGACATTTTATTTTGCTTTCATGACTTACTATAGGACAGGTGGTAATAAGCAAAAATTACCATTAATAGTAATAGAATTAGAATGACAGCTAGCAAAATTACCTCCATCATAGGCAGAGAACAACACTCCTTATTTCTACCACTTACAAAAGGATCAGGTAGCACACATTTTGAACACCTGTTAATTATGCAATAAGGAGACACTCTCCTAGGTCTCGACCATCAGTGGATAACAGAATACTTTCTTGGAAATCCCTCCTACCACGCCCCAGAAACCCCCTTTCAGTCCCCACACCACTCCATCAAAACCAGCATCGGCCGCTTATATATTTTTGGTAGCCTAGCGGCCTACTTGCAACCTTAATTAACATGTTTACGATTTGATCTCCCACCATCTTGTGTCCTTCCTTTGTGTAACCACCTAACTTTCCTGTGTATTTCATGCTTTCATTTCTTGTCTTCCTACCACATCCCACATTTCCAGCACTACTTGACGTTTTCTCAAATTAATTTTCACGTTTTTGCACCATCCGGCACATTTTTCAGAAACTTTAAATTGGTGATTGTTTAGGGTGTCATTGAGAAACACATTGATTTTTAAACTGGATGTTAAAAGTATTTGAAAAAGCAGTATGAATTTTACATTTATTCATAATGTTAACACTGCAATGTGAAAGTATTACAATATAAAGAGAATACGTGTTCTTTGAATAAACCCCAACAGCATGGCACATAAACAGAAACAATTGGTCCGGCACAACTCAATGTCTTTCTAACTTTAGTAGAATCAGCATAGAAAACCTAAAATCTAAAAGGACGAATAAGTTATTTTAACAAGACTAGCTTCTGTTGGGGGAAAATGTAGATGAATATAATAAAGTTATTTAGTAGAATCTTTTGTTATTACCTACAAATTACGTAGCGACATTGTAAATTTTACCAGTTTTTGTTAAGTTAAATGATATTTGCTTTTTCAGTCAAATTGTTTGGTTGATACAAAATGTGACATTCTACCAACATCTTTTACATCTATCTTTTGCAGAATAGTTCTTTTTAAGCTTGCAATTTGTTTTCAGTAGTTTTCTATTGTGCATGGGAATCATGCTGGTGATATATGCCATTGTTTAAATTTTATACATTCATATCAACTGCTTCCTTTATATGCATACATATGTACTGAAAACATAGATTGATAAGTTTTTTTTTTATAAAATTGGCAAATTTTAGCCATTAAAATACATATTTACATAAAATCAAGAACTTTAATCTAATATTTTGCTGAAGGATAGTAAAGTGTAAACATAATTTATATTTTGAAATATTGTATTACATTTTAAAAACTACCAAAATTTTAGAAAAAGATGCAAAGAATATATTGAAATCACCTCATCAAAAATTACAAAATCATGGAAAATTTTCACTAAAAACGTGTCCATTCAAATATTATATATAAAAACTTTAAATACTTTTTTTTGTTTCAGACTTTATGATGGTGTCAAAAGTTAACAGTTTTTGAAAAACATAAACCTTCTACACTTTCAGTAGCAAATGCAGACTTCACTTTACGAAACGTAAATAAATTGAAGCACTAAAATTTCATACATGGCATTAAGTACGCAAAAATGAAACTAATGCATCAATTCAGTAACAGGATTAATTTATCTCTAAGCTGTAAGAGAACAGCAAGTCCAAACAAGTAAACAGAACACTGGTACTCACCCCCTTAACCTTCCTTGGGCATTTTATACTTGTTATAGCCTCCTCCTCATCCTCCAAATCAAAGTCATTGCCTGGCCGTGATGTAACACGTGTTAACTTCTCTGGACCAAACTCCTCAAATTCACAGTAGGCATTGGAAGATGCTGGTGCCAACGAACTACCATCTGTTGGCTGTGTTTCTGCCTCTTTGGCTCCGCTTCCATCTTTGTCATCAGCCCACTTGTGCTTGTAGAGAGCCAATCGTTTCTTGTTGGCATTGGGCAAGAGAGACCTACTCTTGAAGATACTTCCTTTCTTATTCTTCCTTGTGTTTACAGTGGTTTCTGTTTGTTCCTGATCAAGCTCTTGAGACAAGCCATCTGACTTTGTAAAATCAGAGCTTTGGCTGTCAATCTTCAAGTCACCTTCTTCACTTTCACTTGGCTTGTAGAGGAGGTTTTCAGCTTCCAATTGTTCACCTTGAGATGCTGCTATTGAATTAATTTGGTCCGATATACTATTGCTGTCATCACTATCTGAGAACCAATTGTGATCCAGAAATGGTTTGGACGGTTCATGCACAACTCGTGATACCGGCATCAACAGTTTTTCAGTGGCCGAACTGAAGTCAACATAGGTGTTACACAATAGTTCTTCAGCTTTCAACAGCTTTTCCTGATCTTCCCTCTCCAAGACAGGTTCTTTCTGAGAAGGTTCCTCAGAAACAGAAACTTTCTGCGATAGGTCTTCACTTACAGCACCTAATGTCTCTTCCAAACTTTCGCCTCCTTCTTGACTTGAAGGGAAAGAGAGAGAAGATAAAGAGCTTGTTACTCCTGCTGTAGCACTTGCTAATGTACTCTGACTGTTTACTCCACTGTCTTCAGAAATGCAGTCCTGCTCATGCATCTTCTGTAACACCTCTTCAATGGGGTCTTGACTGTTCGTAATCACTGTTTCCCTGGTTCTGTTACCATCATCCTTCTCTTCACCATCAGGTACAGAAGGCGCACTCTCCCCCTGAGTATCCTCCAGTTCTTGCTGGGCATTTGTCTCTGTTCCTTGAGCATTTTTTGACATCTCCTCCACTGTCTCCTCAGAGACAGATTGGTCCGACTCCCTGCTCCTCTTTGGAGAAGGAATGCTTTCATTGGATGACACTTCTTTGCTGGGAACAGTGCTCAGAGACGACACATATTCGTAATTGCTATTTGCCTCAGAGTGGTTGCGCCGGCGAGTGATGCGCAAGCCCAAAGTACACCTGCCATCATTTTCAGAGTTTAGTATTTGATCATTGGTCGCAGCAACTGACTCCTTTATACCAACATCACTCACAAGCTGTGCCGTTCCTTTGAATATCCTCAGTACTATTGGTGGCTTGTGCTCTTCTCTTGGTGGAGGAGCAGCTTTACTTGGACTGGAGAGATTCATTGCCTCTGTCTGCTCTGCTGGTGGCGAGTTCTTAGTGGATGATGTGAAAAACTTCTTTGCCCCACTGGTAGTTTGTGCAGAAGATGATCTTGATGAGTGGTTTGCTCTACCATACTTTTTGCTGACATGAGGAATGAATGATGTCTCAGAACTTTGATTCCCCAAGTAAAGAGAAGTATTAATTTTTATCTGATCGTTATCAACATTACGACTCTTAAAAAACTTCTTGGGTTTTACAACAGTAGCCTTAATTTCATTCTCGGATAAGCTATGATAACCATCAAGATCTGAAACACAAAAAAATGAAGATTAATTTCTGTTTTACCAGATAAAAATTAATTCTGGTTTTGTGAAATCATTAAGTTTCCATCAAATACACTGTAACACACACATTATTTTACACAATAAAGCATACTAAAGTATTGCAATTGTAAACACGGTGATATTTAGTTCCTGAAAAAAAAACCTGAATATTTTTAAGCACTATCTCACATGGTACACCTAATGCAGGTATTGTAAGTTACATGTATAATGTGTAGTGTTAAGACTGCTCAATCTTAAGCCACCATTCAACATTCTTCCACTTCTAGCTCCTGGGGCTTTCAATAAACTCTTAATACAATCTAATTAAGCAGAGGTAGCAATAACTCGAGTATCGAAGCACACTGCCTTAACCCCTTGCACTATAAGTTTTCAAGCTTCTACTCTTCTCTTCACCCTGGGTCACACAATCCATATGGTGGGGCAAAACTCTCAGACACTTGTCTAACTAGTAATTGTAATATCATCTAGACTAATTTATTTTCAGAGATTGTTCAGTTGTCTTCCCAATTTAGCTGCAAAGTTTGCTCCATTATCATGGTGACCTCAATTCACCCTTCATAATTACCTACTATATCACTCCATGGCTAACTTACATACACCAAGTTGTACATGGTACTACAGCCACCAGATACAAGAAGGCATGGGTAGAGGGTATCACATCCCATACAACGAATAAATAACCTGGCAGCAGTGGACATACACACTTTTCACTTTAATTTCAGAATTGGTTTGGAACCTCTCTAATTCAGGAATTTTAATGTTTGACCCAGAAGTAAATATTATAAAGCCACAAATTTGGCAATTAGTTCTATTCACCTTCCAAAAGAACACACTGAATTTCCCCTAATTTCCTGTGCCAGTATCTTTGTCTTTTCATGCAAATTGTCATAAGTCATCTAAATTGATATGGGCAGAAGTGTCCCTTCAGATGTTATCCGAGTAAATAAATATCTTCCATATGGTTTTAAATTCACTACCAAACATCACCAAATTACTGTATGTATTAGTTCATTGAGAAAATATTATACTTTTGAGGCATCAGGCCATCAATTTTCCCTTAGTAATTCTCTAAAATTAGTGAAGTTAGAAACGAACTGGCTCAGAAAAGAAAATATTGATAGACAACAGAAAACTGAGCCCTACAAATATTGATTACGAGTTCTTCTTTTAAATGATTTATTAATCATCTCTCCATGATAAACTTGATGCATAACGTCTTAATACATATAATTAAAACAACTTCTACTCATTAGTGCAAACGAAGTGGGAAACAAACTGGGAGCACCTTCAACGGAGCTTGAGTTGCCGCCACCAGCAATGAGACGTCAGAAATTGTTTTACCTACCCAAGGCAAAGGACGGACGCTCCACGCCAGATATATTATTCACCGGCCGAGCCACCGAAGCCATGCAGTGTGCCGCTAGATGCCACTACCAGCACCTTCACAGAGGCATGAGCCTCGATCCAGCACCCGCCACTGACATCACTCACAGAGGATTTGTCACGCTCTTCACAGCTATTACCCCCTCTCCATGACTACCCCCTATACCAGGCGAGCAAGCAGCAAGCCACAGAGGAGTATAAATAGAGGGCCACACATAGGCTCTTAACCAGTCTTCAAGCAATTGACACCAGTCTTGTTCCTTCACCGCACCTCATGGTGCTGCAGGAACCTTCAGCTCCTACCCTGGTCTTCATCATGCACTAGTGGTGCCGAAGACATATCCACTCCTCAAGACTTCTTCGCACCTTCAGGGGCCAAAGATCCTTCTCTTCACCAGTCTTGCATCGCAGCGTTCACCAGACACATACCGGTCCCTTCTGGAACACAGTCGTAGTGTAGCCTAAATTTAGAGTTGTTTTGATAGCCACTTAACTGCATACCCTGTTAGTCAAGAAGCAGGTAGCCTTCACCTGTGTTCACGGAGGGTGTTTGACTTCAGTAAATTCACATGCATAATAATAGATAATGCTTCACCATTACTGATTATTTCCATCAAAAGAAATAAAAATAGTTCTACCAACTTACGGATATCATGCCCGTTCATAGTACCTCTCCTCGTAAATATCAGACTCGTACGAGGGACAGCAGGTGACCGGGACTTTATTCTCTCCGTTCCAACCCATCACATCAAACCACAGAACAATCTTGGAAGACCACCCCTTCTCAGCAGCTATTGTAGTGAACGGTAGAGCCACGACACTAGGTACACGCTCCTCTTAGGGTCGGCTTGTCATCTTGGAGGTTACAGAGGGGGTACTTCTCCGGGTCTGGGAAGACCAACTTTAGCAGGACATCCCCTCCCTATTGAGACTATACCCAGTGCTACGCTGCTCCCCCAACCAATACCTTTGGTACTGGCGTTGGAGGGCAAGTTACAGCATTGGCTGGCCGCCGCTATAGGCACATGTTTTACACACCTCCACCTCAACTGCTCCACTCTTACGAAGTCTAATCGTAGGATCCTCATTTTCTCATGCTTTTTAATCATAGTGGTGGTGTTCATAAGAGGGTGAAATGATTGAAGGCTACCTCTAATTATCCACGGGAGCTTTACTGCCTTCTGGTCGAGTTCACATATTTCAGTCCACGAGAACAGGCAGCCGAACTCCGCAAGCTCTCTGTACCAGTTCTGCCAGGCTACTAACCTGCTACGTTTGAACCACCAACCAGATTCGCTGAAGGTTACCATCCAGTCGTACAGGCCTACCTCTGTGGCTAGGACATAGCGTTAGAACTCATCACCTGCCAGATGCCGGGAGAACCAGGAACCTCAGTAGCTACCAAAACCTGCACAACCAGTCGTGCTACAGCCGGCACAACCGGAACTGTCAAGCATAAGTTGCCCAGGTATACCTGAAAGAGTAATCTTGCCGAGACGGAAAGTTGTGCTCATACAACCCGACTTTGTCCCTTGTAGACAGCCGAACCCCTGTCCCACGCCGGGATTAGAGATGACCACCGCTAACGTTCTTCTAGCTTAGAACCAATCAATATCAATTTGACCTTGCGATGAAACAACTGCCGAGATCCATCACGCGTCAAACTGTTAATGAGATACAGTTGTCCAAGCACTGGTATGCATTATTTAGGTGCAGCTGGTGGCTAGTTATCTTGAGAAAGTCCCAAACTAATTATAGGTGTCTGCTGCCACATAAGTTATGACAAAATGTTTAGTACCATAGACATCATTTATGAGAGAACAACATTGCACTATAAATACATTGATATTCAATTGAACTTTCCATTCAAAGGTTAAAATAATAATACAGTAAAACATTAATAAATATTCTGGGCAATTTTTGATGAATTTTGACCCACTCCCAACCCCTGCACATCAAAATGAGCAATTATTTGCATGAAGTCTGAGTTTAATCACCCCTAGATTGAAAATAACAAACAGGTTTATTCTTTCAATATAAATTTATTTTAATAGAAAGACTCTTCTGAAAAAAATGATACCAAAGAGGTTTCCTTGTCGTACAAAATACTAAAAACATTAAGAATCATATGACCATGTTATATAGTCTATGGCATAAAATAAACAAGATTTTGGTACAGAATATTAATTGAATTTAATATTTGGATGTCTTCCAAACAAAACGATACCACAGAACAGAAGGGTATCTGCCACCTCTCTTGTCACCAAAGAATTACAAAAACTGTAACATTGGATGATGCATACTTATTTGCAAGCACATATTCAATATTTTGTGGCCTCTTGCACAAAACCCCGAGAATCTTTTGACAAAATAATAACTCATATTAATAAACGGACGTCTTCCAAATAAAATGATACCACAGAAGTGTATCTGTGATCACCTTTGTTGCCAATTTATCACAAAAATATTACCAGACATAGCCTACTTTATTCCAAGCGAAAATTCAATGTTTGGTGGCCTCTCGATAAAAATTTGATATTTCAAAAAAATATTTATTAGTACTAATAAAAACATGTCTTCTGAATAAAATGATACCACAGAAGGGTGGAGTGAAATCCCAACGAGAAAATAATGTGTAGAAGACCCAAATGCATCGGGAGAGTCCATTGCCACTGTATGAAGGGGTGAGGATGTTCAGTTCAGTAGTGACAGCCACCGAGAGCGGGAGGTGCGAGAACTGCTCTGCACATGAATATTAGCAATCAAATACATATAGGTTGTGTAGTGTAGTATTTAACAACACTCTTAGTAGCGAGCAATGTTATCAGTTTGGAGTATACAGCGCCAACAGTGTCACGTGGTTTCCCTCCCTCAGAGCTGTGCTAAGATTATTTTCTCATTTTAATTTTACCATATCTGCCACCTTCCTTGTCGCCAAACAATTACAGTAACTGTAACATTGGATGTTGTGTACTTTTTTGCATCATATTTACAAACAAAACTAAAGCCTCAATGTTTATACCACACACCACCTCAACTTTCAAAAACCCAGATTATCGAAACTCTAGTTTCAAATGACCATATAAAGGCACTTGTCAGGACTGTCTGTTATGTCTGACACACTCGAGGGATGAAGTGAGTAAAATGGTGGATGATGAGGAAGAGAAGACCGGAAGTGAGGAAGCGAGAATGTATCTGGTTCTTGTCTAGTGTGATGGATTGCAGAAGAGGTGGAGGCATAAATAAGAAGATTTGCCATGGTTTCACAGTCCAGAGTTATATTTGTGAGTCAATTTGCAAGCTTCCATGCAGCTGATGGCATGTCCAAAAAAACTGACCATAATACATAAGTTGTCAACAAAGAGAGATCAAAGCCCAAGAGAAATCCAAGGCGTAACAACACAAGCAAAGTGAGAAGGCAAGCTGGCAAGAGCACAATGGCAGGATAAACAGTGAGCATAGTTGCATCACGCGCAGCAACATTTGGCCACCCGTGAGTTGGTGGAGGGTGGATGGAATTAATAGGTATTGGCTAGCATTGGCTGCCTAGGGGGTGGGAGGAGGGTGGTATCTATTTTTATGTATAGGCTGGGCTGGCACCTACAACCCTCACCAAGAAAAACTCAATAAGAAGTAACAAAAAAAAGGGAGCAATAAAATCCTGTTTATGCAGATTTCCCTCAAATATTCTACTTTTTTAACCTAAATTCTTTTGGTTGCTCAAAAAAGTTATAGAAAACCTGTCAATTTAAATGGGGTTAACCAGAGTGTTTTGGTGGTGGTGGTTGTCGTGGTCGTGGTGGTGGTAATAATTTAATTTTTTAAATTTATTTATTGCAAAGCTTAACGTGCCACCCAACAGTACAAGACCATTGACGGGGAGGCACATGGACATACAGCACATGACACATAACGTAAATAATAATAACAATAATAATAGAACTACTTATAATTCTGTATAGCTTACATAATCTTGTTTGCTAATGATAAAATTGATAAAACAATACTAAAATGCATTTTAAAAGTAAAAAAAAAATTGTAAATGCACTGAATATATTAAATCACAGATTGTTATTCAAGTTCTTTGGTACATTTTCAAGACCTGATGCGTGACGTCCTTTACTGCTGTGGAGCATCACGGTTGGGGCTGTTTTGGGTTGTGTGAGGTCAGACACACCGGTTTTAGTTTAACTTTACCTGATTACAAGTGTATCTGAGACCGGCCAGCGTACAGTAATGGTTTGTAAGCTAGGCAAGAAGTTGGGAACAGACGTTCTGGTCTTGTGAAAGGTTGGATGCACTAGCGCTGAATTACCCAGGCAGTTGATGACCTGGGGTGACTGCTGACTCCGCTGCGGCACTGGTAGTTGACGGCTGGTGCTGGCACCAGGACCTGGTGCGCTGGTGGATCGGCTGCTGCTGGCACTGCTAGTCACTCTGGGTAAGTTGGTGTGGTGACTGCCCCTGAACCAGGGGTTTGCTAGGCTGTCGGGCGGCTTGAGCTCTTTCCCGGGGACTAGGTCTGCACATCCTGCCCCCCAACAGAAGCTTTGAGACCCTTGTACTCAGAAAACCAAGCATGTGGTCTGGCCAGGGTTCTAGCCACAGCCCTAGTGCCTCTCCAGGGCACAATCGGTGCGGATTGCCACTCACCGCCCGGCCTGTCATAGAGTGGGAATCTCTCCAGACCTTCTCCAGCATACGTAGTTAACTACTGCCAGCACGAGTCCAACCTCACTGATCGATCACCAGAGAGAACCTATGATGGGGCCAACTAATCATCCCATGCTACCACTTAATTTCCATGGCACTTGTGGTTATTCATGACCAACCGCTCTGCCAATGGAATGAAGGGCAAGCAGAGATAGTCCTTTCCACTAACGTGGTCGAGAACACTTAACGCTTCACCTGGCATAAGCCTTACACCCAATTAAGAGCAGGTTGCTCTCCCCCATACCCTAGGACCCAAGGCCTGGAATGCGGAGTGTTACAATGACCCAGAATGGCTACTGCTCCAGTGCCCCAACCACACCAGGGAGCAGACAGAACTGTCCCCCTGTGTCGCGGTTTATCGGGGATAGTAGCACTTGCTCTGACAGTAGAGGATTAATATTATCAATTTAAGATAAACCTCCAAAGTTTCATCTCTGCATCCAAGTCATTGCTCTCCTCTGACCCGCCAAGCACTTACATGGTTATCCCAGTTCGAGGGAGCAGTCATCAGCCACACTCCATTCCATGCCTTTAGACTTTTACTCACGTTGAAGTCCAAGCATAGGGCCCCAACAGTTTGAATGCCAAGTGGTCCAACACATCGCTAAGTGGCCGGACCTAGGTACCAACTATCGGCCCAATCCATAATGGCAGATACCCCTCACCAGTCGCGAGGAATCTGGCAACCCATAGAGTAACGAGCAGCGTAGCCCAATTTGCAGAATCTTGGGTCGCCCTAAGTGGAGAGAAGTTATAAGAGAAGCCTCATCCACCCTGAACGGGTTGTGTGAGGTGCAACTTGGCTACTATAGAATGGTACTGTCACACCACCTCTCATGCCAAGGACATTCCTCACTAGGCTACTATGCTCCAGGGATAAATCCTGAAGAGTACCTCGTCTGGAGTCACATAACCCTACCCCCAGCCAGAGGGATACAGACATCCTGCACCTGTTCCTCTTACCCCGAGTTTAGGAGCACCCGTGCCTTCCAAGAGATCCACTCTCGACTAACAGATTTCTAACCGCTCATTACCTCAGATCGTCTGGATCCAGAAAGGTTTGAGCGACGCTGGATAAACCAAAAGTGTGCCATTTGGTTTAGGATTGGTAACTGTCAGCCCATTGCACTTTATAATGGTTTTCTAAAATATCAGTGTTTCTAATGCCATGAGAGTGGAGGACGTAGTAGTCAGATTCACCCTTTAGCCCGACGGGCATTACAAAGTAAGTTAATCTCACCTGCTACTACAGAAACTTTCAGTGTGCCCAATGAATTACCGCAAGGCCCTCAACCTATTGAACCCTGTAGTGAAGTGCACAAGGAACCACCGCCTATAACAGAGGATTGCAGCTCATATCTAGAGCACTTATTGGGTGTTTGTAGGCCTTGGCCTGACCTAGAGGATTTAATTCACCCAGAGAAATGAGAAATAGATCCTGAAACTAATTTCCCACCATGACCATGTACCATCCCATACATGCAAAATACATACCGCCACCAGGAAACTGATAGTGGTTCAAGTCCCACCAAAAACATCCCTGTCACGTAAGGTTGTGAATATTGTCCCCACCAGCCAACTAGGTCCCCCCTTATAAACAACAGAGTACGAATTGCAGGGAGAATTAATTTATACTCATTCCAATGGTTCTAGCAAACCCATTATCACCACTTTTTATTTTGTGACAGCAGGCATTACACATTTTGGCAGCATTCATGGTGAGCAAGACCAAACTCCCTGAGAGGGAGGTCAATGTTGCCAAACTCACCCTGGGGTTTGATTCCCCTACTCCAATTTAAAATCCTATGCGACAAAGTGTTCCCCTAGATATCCGGAGGGCAGATCCACGACCCCGCCAGGTAATACCAATTCTGAGCTCAAGGACACTTCTGGAGGAAGTTCTAGTAACTCTTAATATAGGAGGGAATCATCACTCAAACCCACCGAATAAATTCATCCTGAATTACTACCTAAACTTGGCTATATCTCATCCCATTCCCCTCCCCCGTTTCACCCCAAAGGAGTAGGTAAAGTGGAGATCCTGGTAGGTCAAGGGAGGAAAGGAGTAGAAAGTGCAATGACTCTTCTATTCGTAGATAGAGGAGCTCTGGAGAGTGTGCCAACCGAAACGACAGTTTCGAGAAAAAATAAAAAGGGGAGCAAGGAAGACAGAGATTCAAACACAAAACATTTGGGCTCTAACAATATGCCTTAGTGAACTCTAACATTAGTGGGAGCGTACCAGTCCAAGCACAGTTGTGCAAAAGTGACCTGTGCAATTTCACAAAAGTGAGGTTAGATTCACTGGGGGTGCCCTCCCCCCTCCCTCACCTGAGGTGTGTTGCGATTGGCTGCTGGTGTTACCCCTTCGTGCTGGTGGTTATCCATCCTTCACTGTAAGTGTGCTGTGATTGGTTCTTGGAGCAAGAAAGACACAAAGGGCATTTGGGGGAGAGAGGATGTTTCTTCGGAGCCCAGAGCACGGCAGAGCTCTGAAAGTGGGTGAGTGGTAAGGGGGAGGGTGGAGCAGCAGCAGAGGGGTTGACAGGTTGTAAGTCAGAAGCAGACTGAGGATGGATGGTAGAGTAGGGAGAGGGGGAGAGAGGAAGCAGCAGCAGGGTTGTTATTCTTCAAACTCTAGAGCATGACTGAGGAGGATGGATGGTGATGGATAAAGGGGGAGGGGAGAGCAGCAGGATAGGTGTTGACTCTTCAAACTACAGAATACGACTGAGGATAGAGGGGTGTGGTTAGGTGTATAAGAGATGGAGGGCGGTGAGGGTGTAAGGACCAGGTTAGGTCCTGCTTCTTCAAAGTCCAGAACACTACTATGCTGTGTTGTCGGATGAAGGAGGAGGGGGGTGCTGTGGACGAATTTTAATTGAGACTGGTAACAAAGGCAAAGCATATACAGTAGAACCTCTCTATTAAAACCCCTCACGGTTCCCGAGAATAGGGTCATAATAAATCATTTGGAAAATTCTGGGCCGATTTTGACCCACCACTAACCCCTATGCCCCCAAACTTGCATTTTTGCATGAAGTTCATGTTCAATCATCTCTAGCGCATAAAAAACCACTTTTTAAATTAAATATAAATATGTATGTATATATATATATATATTCTAATAGCTGGATGTCTCATGATTAATTTGATACCCAAAAAAGGCATATTGGATCACCCCTTGTCGTAAAAAAGAAAGCCTAAACACAGTAGGACATGGCCATTGAAAGTGTGTGAAAAGATTAGACTATGTATTGTTAAAACATAAAGTTATCATTAAATGTCAAAGTCTATGATGGTAGCTTGAGAAATGCGCAACCACCATCATCAGTAAGGGCTAGTTTTCCATAGACTGAAAACCGTGGATAATAGAAACCAGAACCATGTGGTTGGCGAGGGATTACTGTATTTATTTTTAGATGTGCCTCAAAGTTTCGACCCAAAATTTTCATGGTTCTTGGGGATTGGGTCATAATGGAGAGGTGGTTGTAATAGAGGGGTTTTACTGTATGTTATACAGTGTCTACCACACAACATTTACATTAAAGAAATTTTCAAGTTCAATAGATTTACTTTTTTGCTTTCTGTTGAATTGTTTCATTAGAATTGTTTGTGCCACTACTAAGCATCAATTAATATACAAAAACCCACTTATTATCCTAATAATTTACAAGAGAAATCATAAACAAACTCTCAAGATGTAAATTTTAATGAAGGCAATCAAATGACCCTATTTCACTTCGGCCAACCAAATAAATGCTGGTAATGGATCAAGTTTACTATGGTACCAGCTTGTGTAGTTCTTAATATGACTCAAATTTTCCATCTGTATTAGAATCATATTCTCTACAAAAAAAACCCAAATTCAATGTGAGTAAACACTGCCCAGTAAGCACTGAAACACATTGTGATGAACTAACATGTGCAATTATTCACTGTAGTTTTGCATGCACAGTTATTCATTACAGTTTTGTTGTGAATATTAAACAATCTAGAAAAGAATTTATTAACAGAGATAATATAAGGGTCACTTCTAACTCTTAGTTGGTTCTGGCAAGTTATGACATTTTAAAACTAAAAAACATAGATGCCAACAAATAATAAGGGAAATTCAGTATGTTGTCTTGGAAGACGAGTAAAACTAATAACCAAATTTGCACCTTTATACAATTTATTTTCTGGGTAATGATCCTTTTGAGACTAAAATTCCTGAGCAACTCACACCTAACCACAACACACTAAGATCACTATCTCTACCCCTTGTTGGAGCATTACTAGAAAAGACAAACCAGCCCAGAGTGGCCTGCTTTGGTAATTTGCAGCCTAAAGAGAGAACTGGAAGTGCAGGAATGTCATGTGCTGAAAGAAAAAACATTTGTAGCTATGAGCACAGTCAACTACAAGAACTGGCACAGGCAATGTAATAATGCACTATCATTAAAAATTATAATTGAACCATGGTTCTTGTTACAGTAAAAGTCATTTATTTACTGTTTCCATTAAAAGTGATGTGAAAGCATATTTCTGAAATATATTTGCATATACTAACAAAATAAAAGCAATGTTTTAAAATAACTTAATATGCGTTGAAGTCTGACACATTTTTGCACTGCTGAAGAGTGCACTCTAGAGGGCGACTTTGCCCCATCTTTGAATAATGGGAAATCTTATGTGCAAGTCATAAACTTAAAACAGTAATGGATGCAGGACACATGGTCAACACAGAGTTGACAGCTCCTCAACAGAATCTTTAAACCATGTGCTCCTAGCATTTACTGTGTTGCCTGCGTGAAGAAGCCGCCCCGCCAATGCCCCTTGCCACAGAGCGCCCAATTTAAAATTGCAGCACCCACAATATTCAAACATTGCGCCGCTGTAAGGGAAGCAGACCTTCCAGTGGAGAGTCACTGCATCTCCAATTGCATGAGGGCAAGATATGTGATCGCCTTCACACCAAGAAACCCATGTGTGTGATGTCAGATGCTCCACCCCGAGAGGAGAGGCTAAACCCCTCGTACCCTTATGAGTGACATCAAACTGGGAAATTTAGTATAAAAGGAATCCCAGCATGGACCCAGGGCAGTTTGCTGCACCTCTGAATTCACTATGAAGGGACGAGGGTGCTAGCATAAGGACCGAGACCCTTACCCATGACGGTGACCGCAGCGGTACCAGTGGATATTGACGTACCCAACAGCTCCGGAGGACCAGTCACCTTGCAGAGGTCAGCAACATCTTCGGCAGCAGCCATCAATAATCCAGAGGATCTCCAGCTCCAGAGGCCTTCCACCTCTTCAGGCCTCTGTCAACAACTCCAGAGGGTCGTCCACGTCATCCCAAGGGTCCTGCCGAAGTCGTCCATCCAACTTTCTTAAACCTCATCCTACCACTTTACCCCACCAAGTATTTTGGTCACGACGACAACGCCCCCTTCTGGGAACCTCCGAGACCCTAGCCAGGCCATACTCTATACCCTTTTGGTAAAGACCCCTTCTTTCATTATTAGGTACCTTCAGGACATATCCCACATAATTAAATTAGGATTAAATTAATTTTGGCTTGTTCAAAATTAATTATCTTTCGTCGCTTTTACCACAATTACAATCATTGTATACCAGGTCACCTTTCACACCTGGCTTAACGTAATTTCAATGTAAGAATTAAAATTATTTTAATACATTTGTCAGAAGAGTAATTACTATTACATTATATAACATGTATTATTTTTCATATGAATTTGTTGTGGAAAATTATTTTTATTATTTGTTTAACGTTCGTAAACCCAATAAGAGCTCTTCTTTAGAGGACTTAATTCAGTGATTTGAAGTACTCAATTTACTTTTAGCAAGGTAGAGCTGGTTGTGCATATCGCTGCCACTAAGGCAGGCACAACACTTTTTCTACCTATGGAAATTGAGTGTCTTGGACATTCTCTTTACTTTGAGCATGCTGGAGAATGGCCTGGTCTGAGAAGCAAGTGTTTTTAGTCACTGAACCAAAAAAACTCATCTATATCCGTTGACGTGCGCAACATGTAAAGTCCAAAGCTCTGTTTCACTGCTGGCAACGGCCAGTAATTGCATCCACCGCTGCCTGCTCAGTCGGACGCGGAATACCAGGGAGTGACTGCATGTTGTTAACTCAACTGAACTAGTGCACACAACTAGTACCTTTAGTTTCACCAGCGCCATCTTATTTTTCATTCTTTACTTTTGTTTGACTGCCCTAATACCTTATGCAAAGAAAGGCGGTAGTAAATGAAAAACCTAAAGCTATTTTACTCGAGCACACTATACAAAATTTATACCTACTGCAACTATACAGGAGAAGCATCCCTTGGTCACACCACCCACCAGACCAGAAGGACGAATAGGATTTGAACACCTATTAATCATACAATTCGACCACACTCTCATGGGCTTAGACCCAACACAATTACCTGAATGCCTTACATCCATTCCTCCCCATCAACTTCAAGAGACGCTCGTCAGTACTGCTCCACCGCAACAGTCGGCTGGTGTTCAACTGCTAACCTCTGCTACCAGCCAGCAGACGAGAAGGAATGCACCACCACGAGCATTTCTCAGGTAAAGCGACGAAAGATTATAGCCCCTGTCTCACTTGAATTCGTCCCAACCAGAGTACCAATCCGACCAACTCTATACACTGGAATTTTACCCAAACAAACCACAGTTCTTTGGGTATGCTCTACGTGACACTAGCATCACGTGTTGAAGGTCTCCTCACAACTTAAATCCAGAACTGTTTACCGCAAAGCTATCATAGTACAGTTGGGGTTGAAATTCCCATGCACATTCAAGGAAGAACATCCCCAAAAACAATACTTCGTTGACTTCACTCCAATATGGGGAACCCAAACTAAAGACCAGGCATCTTTGAGGCCTTGTGTTCGACCCCCTGATGAAGGCAGGGTAGCCTCTATTCTCCACTCTTCATTATAGCTGTTCTGGATCTCGAGGTTTCAATACTATATGATTGTTTATTGGTGCGTTCATTCTCACTAACTACCTCTCCAAGTGTTTGCACTCCGCAGTATTGTCACAATTTATGGCGTTCCACATGGGGCGTAACTGTACATAGTTCGACTAGGCAGTTAGATCGGACCAGATACACCTAACATACACCCTATGTAACTATTCCCACTCAAGGGGCCTGCAACAGGGTAGACAGATATTCATGGTACATATTTCCAATTCTGTAATGTGTGTGTCGAGAATAATTAGTGTGAAATGGCAACACTACAGCATAGTACACAATACAACCCCATGTTTTTGTATAATGGGACACACGTTCAAGACACACGTTCAAATCTTCTATGATTCTGTTCAAAAGCTTAAACAAAAGTTGGCTATTTCTGCCTATGACCTCAGAAGGGTAGACCAGAATGTAAGGCATCGGATTTATATTTAAACATAATAAAAGTGAACATCAATCAATGTTCAAAAACCAATATAATTTAATGAAATTGTGTATGTATTTATAGTGTTGACTAGAATAGTTTTTAAATTTTGTTTTTTATTTAGTTAGAGTGTAAGTGGACATCTGAGCAGCTGATGTAAACACCAGCTGGAAGTCGCATGGCAAAGTTTATTTTGAAATGTGAAAGGATTCGTAACAACAGACTCAAAGAAGAAATTCTGCAGGGCTTCAAAAGTGCTCACTTTGTCATGAATGGCCTATAACACAGGTTTATGATGAAATAAAATAAAGGAAGCACAAATTTTTTTTGCTGAACTGTTAACTATTTTGTTTCCCTGAACATAAATTTAAGTATAACTGAAGTTACAATAAATTTAATAGCAATGAGCTAAAATAACAATGTACATACAACTTTCAGAGATATATATACTTCACATCTATATTATGTAAATTGATTTCACCATCATAATCTGATTAGCATTATGTTTTATTAAATACTGTCGCTATACTCAAGGAAATACATTTCTAACAGTATAGTAATTAAATAATTTATCAACTATGAAGACATAATTTTTATAAAATACTTATATTCCCAAAACTTATCTCAAAATACCATTGTTTAATGGAGATAAAACTCAGAAATGATACATTTCTACATTCTTGGCAATGCCCAAGCTAAATTATTATAGTAAAACTAGCTCCAATACCACGACCCAGGGAAAAAAAAGTCTTTTCTGAGGAAGCTTGTAAGTATAACTGAAAGCTTTATAAAATAATACTCTAATTTTGTAAAGTCAATTTCAGTTTGTAACCAGGAATCTGTTTAAGACAGAAAACACTAAATTAAGTTTAAAGTGAAACACTAACCAGAAAGAGAAAGAAAAAGTACGAAAACAACCAGCAATTCTATTCCAAACAAAATGTTCATTTCATTACGTACACTTAGCATAACTCATACCTGTAGAAAGCAACATGTTCTCCTCTAAGCACATCTAAATTATAATTGAGCTGCTTTTGAAGGTACTACTCTAAACCAAACAATATTATTAAACACACAACTTCTGATAAAATGTTTAAAACAAAACAGAGCTTTCTTATTAAGTACTATAAATTCATATTAAAACAGGTTCAAGAATGAACTGAACGATTACAATGCCTGTAATATGCAATGGTTTGGTATCTACTGATAATATGTTATCTAAGTTCAAGTTGATATTTGCACACTAATTTCCAGACAGTAACAAAAAAAAAACATAAAATTTAGCACACCCACAGCTTTTTAAATACATATATAAAAATTATTTCTTGCAGCAGTTTATTATGCCATCAATCAATTACAATTATTATTTTCATTTATTCACCCCTATCATTTTTTCTTTCTATTATCAAATGTATCTTATTATTGTTTACTACAAATGATTCAATATATTCAATTATTGACAATACAATGTTTACAATTATTAAATACAAATAGTTCTAATGCTTACAAAACTAAATCAATGAAAAATTAAACATTTAACTACAGAAATTTTAAAAATTTAGTACTCTACAAAAGTCAGTTAAAATTGTCCAATAATTGTCACAGCTAATGTTTAACCAAAAAAAATCAAGATATTAATTTTGATTTCTTTCTTTCTACATAATTTTCTATACTTTTTACAGTGTGCCTTTGCTGTTCAACTTTTTCTTGTACTTTGGCAACTCCTATCACAGCTTGTGCTCACGCAGTCTCCTTAAGATTCTTGTTCCTCAACGCCTTCTTCAATCTTTCGTTAGCAGCTTCGAAGCATTGTCAAATGTGTCATATTGTTCTTTTCGCATTTTTATGAGTGTTTCTTCATTTTGGATATATATTTTCTCTTCAAATCTAACTTCTTCCTATTTTCTTCTTCAGCTACCATTCTCTCTTCCTCATTCTTTTTCTTCTTCCTGTCTTTGTCTTTCTTCTAAGTAAGTATTGTAGCTCTTATATACTACACGCCCCATGTCAAGAAGTTCCTTGCTTATGGGAATTAAGTGTGGCTTGTAATATGTTAACAGAGTGCTTTTAACAGTCATCAGAGAATTCAGTGTTCTTTCTGACGTAGATCTGGCAGGTGTTAGAGCCCTACATAAAGAGGAGAAGCTCCTTTCTACATCTGCATTTCCATGTGACAGCGAAAGGGCAGCTTTTACAATTTTTGTCACTGTTGGGTATTTAGGGCTGCTGTTGAAATTTTGCATTTCCATAAACTGGAGCCAGTACAAATCAACACACTTATTTTGCTATCCCTCTTCATCACGCTCAAGTTGCAACAATCTCCACTCATCTAACAAAATGTCGTTAGGCACCTCCCATGGCATTGCTCGAGCAACTTCAATAATGTTGTGGCAGCTGTTTGCAGAAAGCCTCTCATTCAGATGGAAGCACGAAAAACTCTTGAGCAATGGAGAGGACAGAGAAAGGCAATGTTCGCTGCGAGTTGTCACATGGGTTGGAGAAGGTTCGAACACTGCTGGGACTGGTTGGGAGGGAGTGAGAATAAGAAACGAAGCTCACATCCAAATAAAACTAAACAGAGGTCGAAGCATGCTTGCACTGCAGATGGGATCTATCAGTGCCTCATATGTGAAACATGTCACTTGTTTGTCTGATTTGCATTTTACAAAGGAAAACTAAAACAAAAAACAAAAGTAAATTATTTGTGGCATGCAAAGAAAGGCAGCTTTTCTGCATTAAGCCTTGCCACAATAGCTCATCCGCTCGGAATTTTATTTCAAAAATGGGAGACGTACCATATAGCCGGGATATATATTATAATAAAGTGTCTACATCATAATTATAATGATTATGTAGCACTATATTCCACAGAAGATTAATTACAGGCCTGTAAAAAACTTAGAAACAAATTTTGAGGAGTGCCTCAAATTTGGGAATTTTTTTTTTTGAAAATGGAGAGAAATGCTGAATAGCTGCTACATACACATTATAATATAAAAGTGTCTACATCATAATTATTATGATTATGTAGAGCTATACCCCATAGTAGATTAATTATAAGCCTGTAAATGACTTAGAAACGGAAATTTTGAGGCGCACCCCATATTTCAGATTTTTTTCCTTCGAAAACTGGAAGAATACAGAATGGCAGCTACATACACATTATAATCAAAGTGACTACATCATAATTATAGTGATTATGTAGCGATATATCCCATATGGGATTAATTATAGGCCTGTAAATGACTTAGAAGCATTGATTTCAAGGCCTACATCAAATTTTCGAATTTTTTTTTCTCCAAAAATGGGAAAACTTACTGTTATAGCTGCTACACACACATTATAATTGAATTGTCTACAGTATTATAATAATGATTATGTAGCGCTATACCCTGTAGGCGATTAATTATAGGCCTGTAAATGACTTAGTCCCTACCTTACCCAGTATCTGAACCCAGAGTCTTTCACACTGCAAGCCAGTTTTATACTGAATGAACCACAGAAGTCAGCATCCCTTTTACGACAATATTCCAGCGTATTTTAAGTTACTTTAGTTTAACATTTTGGCATAGAATAATAGTAATTGCTTAAATGTGTTACGCTATACAACGCACACACATTTCATGTTACCTTATAAGTGGCAGTAAATGTGTAACAGCAGGACTGTATTACACGAAAGTTTGTTGATATGAGAACTGGCAGGCACTACCAAACACCATTTCTCCCGAACGAATTGCAAACAACTGACAGTCTAAATATACTAGTTCCTAGAAGCACTATGAGCACGCCACTGATGGCAATGGCGGGAAGGTCAAATCTGTACACAGTAATATTTACAAAGACATCTATACACACAGTAGCACCAAGAAGTCACATACATTGCAGCATGCCAACAAAACTGAATACGAAAACCATGAATGTAATGAATCAGTAAAATAGATCTCTGTGCTGAAAGGAAGGAGAACGTGCACCCGCTCCCTCCACCTTATCCATCAATGTCTCCAACTCATGACCACCCACCAGCAGACCACATGCTTTCCACTTATTTATTCAGGCCAGGGGACATAAATTGCCCCACAGTATAACGGACCATGGTATTCCGGACTTCCACTGTACTTCTTTATGAACTTTCTTCTTGACAAAATTTTTGATGTCCAACCATTCAGCAAGAAAGTGTTTAAAAGAACTCTATATGTAGAATTTGAAACAGCAAGATTATGTACTCATACGGTTTATGGTAATCTCTAGAACTTTAAAACCGCATAACCAAACACAATAACACAATTTTGCTCTCCCAAAATATTTGAGTAGTTTTTTATATTGTGATTTTAAAAAATAAATTTTAATATACTGCACACAAAAAGTTTAGCATAATTCCTATTTGCCAATGATTACATAATAATGTTTCTTAGTGGGAGTCGATCATACCTATGTGTGAATCATGTAACCATAAGTATCTTCTCCTCCAGTGACATGCACATTGCACAAACACTATAGGTTCAACCTCAGGCCTTAAAAACAGCCACAATTAAATAATGTCAAAATATGCCTCCAGAAATTATTAAAGAACTTGATTTGGCATGCCTCGTCGGATACAAACATGCCTCAGGAATCGTGGAGATCCTACACGTTATTGAGGTTTATCAATGCACTTGAGCGGACATTGTTAATGAAACTGACAAAATTCCTTTGTTTAAGTTGTTTTTCAATAATGCCTTTTTGTTCACACTAGGATGATATAAATGGGTATTGTGTTTTTTCCCACCTTATATGCTAATACGAGTACAAAATGTAAACTACTTATATTCAATATACTATCCTGGATTCTGATATATGTTAAAATTTTTGTGAGCAGTATATATTAATATTTTCTTTTTGGTAACACATCTCTTTTGTAGACTTAGATATAACAAAAATGTCTGGTATTTCTGCGGAAGTTTCTTTTTTAGTTCAATTATTGCCTTTCTGTACCTACTTAACATGAAACCACAATTCACAATGACGCATAGTATTAGTAAACTATCACATTTATTTGTGACCATCCCATTTCCTCAGAGTTTTTGAAAGCCCACGCTTCCAAATTACTGTACACACACGGAGGGAGGAACACCTTTCGAACCTTGAGAAGGTTGTATAATTCTTCCTCAATGCCAAATATTTTCTTTTACCTTAAAGATAGTATTATTTTCTGTACATAACTATCATACCTCATATTAAGCTTACAGGAATTGCATTTTCAAAGAGGCAACTATTTCATAACCAGTGTAAACTTTATTTTTTCCTGTATAAAATATATGTATGTATACATTCTATATGAATTAAAGCAATACATTATTAGCTTTTCAAAAAGATGTTTGTGGATTCCGGTTATGTTTCTGCCATGATGTTTCACTAGTCTGTCATTGAAATGACACCCTCTATTGATAATTTTATTTGTTTAGAAATGCCTCATTTGGCAATACCCTAGCAATATTCTTGTACATGTTGCTGAGACACTCTCCCATAATTTATTTCTTAAGAAACAATAATTCAACAAAATTTCAGCTTGTTTAAACATCTTAATCAGGAAAAATACCAAGATATAAGAATGTGATATAAATAGGTTGAAAAATGTTCTGGCTAAATGGAAAGAAACAAGAGAAGAGAGAAATGTAACAAAAAACAAACTTAATGAAAAAAAAAAAAAAAAATTTGCAGGGGAAAAACAATACCAACACTCTTGAGTAATTTTCCATTTACTGGGAAGAGCACATATATTTCAAAATCAACTCGCACATTTATTTTGTTACCCTAAAATCCAAGCAAGTTAAGTGCCTCTGAATATAACCTAACTTTGCCAGTTCATATAATTAAGTCACAAGTGCATAGAACATAAACAGTTTAAATTTAACACTCCTAGATACACCACAATATGAAAACAATGTTTTCGAAATCCAAATATTGTTTAGATATTTAAACACATGCTGAAACTTTAGTTAAATTATATGCAGTTGTTTCTGAAGAGATACATTAGTGGTAAATCAGAGTCCCAGTAACATGTGCAAGAAAATTACTTGGAAAAAACATCTGAAAAAGTATAATTTGTGCATTCATGAACAAATAAAATTAACTACAGACAATGACACTTCAATTAAAAAACTGAGCAGAAAAACATGGCAGAAACTTACATGAATCCACAAACTTTTCTGAAAATCTGTTAAGTTATTACCGAATAAAACATTCCTTAAATATAAATACTTAATATTTAATTTTTCAATACCTTACAGCATATGCAGAAACACTATAATTCAGATAAAAAGTACAAAAATGGTGATCAACCAATGTTTACATTTTAATTCAATTTGTTGCTAATAATACTAGTGCTGCCATCTTATGGCAGGTGTAAAAACCTAGGCCTATACTATCCATGTTTACCTATTTGACTTTCCTAGGCATACAAAACAATCAGCTTTTTTTTTACCAACATGTCCATAGAAAACTGGGAAACTGTATGGAAGTAGCTTGGTTACAATTACAGCAAACAATATTAATTCAACAGAATGACTGGTACATATACTGCAAAGGAAAATGTTTCCTCTTTGCCTCGTTTGTTCCTAGCATGTTATAAAAGAAATACAAACCAACCTCCCACAGCAGTTCAGAAACCTACATTTATGAACATTATAAGTTAAAAAATATATTTCATCTTCCATGGTGAGAATTTGTACAGCACTGTCAAACAAAGTAAGTTACAACATAATATCTCAGCCATCTCACAAAAAGTTTTGTTAAAGAAGTTGTATTGCATTATCCTAGAATACCTTATTTTTGGGAAGTAAAATTCTGTTAAAAAAGATAAGTTTCATGCAATAAAAACAATATCACGAAAATCACTTTTACAATTTCCGGAATTTTCACAAAATTCCCTGACATTTCTCAGATTTTTCATTGACCACAAATTTCCTTTACTTTTCCAGTTGGGGGCAACAGTGACTGAGCTGTTAAGACTTCTCGCCTCTCATCAATGCAAACTGGGTTCACTCCGGATTTTTGCAAGTGGGAATTGTGCCAGACGATGGCACTGGTTGACAGGTTTCCTCTGCGATCGCCCGTTCCCCCCCTTCTTTTTTCATTCCGGCACTGTTACATACTCACCTCACTCCACCCTTATTGGACTCTCAAGACCTCAATGTTAAAAGAGCTGCTCAAAAATCTCTTCACTAACTCTTCCAGGTTTTGCAAGTTTTCCTGGTTGCCAAACACCCTACCATAGAAGAGAGTTAGAAAAAATTTCTACCAGCAAATGTGGCAAGGCACAGGGCAATACAAAATTAACCAATACAAAACCAATACACTGCTCACCCCCAAAAGTAGAACTCCTGAGAGATGTGCAAGAAATCACCCCCCACTTTCCCACTGTGCCAGCTGACTTCGCCGCAGATGGCCTATTACTGTTTTCATGGAAAAGTTTGTCGAACTGGATGCTTGTCTGCGAAATTGTGTTTTGCTTTCTGCTGTACACTTTAGAGTAGCCCCTCGACATGATGGCGACATCTAACACCTGCAACCAGCGACAAGAATTTTACAAACTGTTGTCACACATTTCAAATATAATTTTCTACCATAACAGCAGCTATTAAATATTGCAAGTCAAAAAACCAATTCACTGAACCAAGCCATCTAACTACAACTGTAATTTTCAATACAACTACATACCACAAAAAATGTTAACACACTTTTATTCTTAATATTATAATGGTATAAGGTTAAAACACACACTAGATATACCTTGCAGGTCTATAAGTGCAATCATGAAAAGAATTGTATACGAGGTATCTCTAATTGACATTACATACATTCAGCCTAAAAAACTGTGCACACTGACTTGAAAATACTGTACTGACATCACCAATTCAAAAACATCAGCCACATTAAAAAATTGAAAATTGGTATAGTTCATTCCAATGTACCGCATTCATGCACTCTCAGTGTAATAATCTTTTCGCAACTGACTATTTCATACTAGGCATCACCAAAAGTGTCTTTTATCCCTGTTTTTATTTATATTAATTGTAAATTAAATACTATAACGTACAGATAAAATGTAAGTAAATGTTCAATTTAATAAAAATTAAGGTATTATTATGTTAACACAAAAATAAAGTGTTTGATGATACACAACATAGTTACGAAACAATCAAGTACATCCTGCATGGGTGATTTTTCAAAGGTCTGTTTCAAAAAGTGTGAAGAAACTGCAAACAGACCATAATGTATTGATCCTCAGAATTTTTTATTCATTTTGGACTGCTCGAACTTTTGTAATGGACTTAGCCCATAGGATACAGAAATTAAGTTTTAGTGGACGACATCAAGCCGCTCAGAATTGTTGTGCACTCATTCCTTGCCAGCTGATGGCTTTACCCCCCACCTAGGTGTAGTGGGTTTGATTCCCGGTGGAGTAGCTCCCGGATTTTCACATGTGGGAATCATGCCAGACAATGCCACTGGTTCGGTGGATTTTCTCAGGGATCACCTGTTTACCCCATCCTTGCATTCCAGCAATGCTCCATACTCACCTCACTTCAACTTCTTTGGCTCTCAAGACCTCAGTGTTAAAGAGCCACCCAAAACTCTCCATACCACAACACCTGCATCTGTGATTCCAGACGTCATCAGGGTACTGTTTCCTAGCTGTCTGTATGGTATTCACCAGTGAATCCTTAAGTACATTCCTGCCATGCTAACCTGGTGATATTTAAGGGATGTAAGCAGCAGCAGCAGCCACCCCCTCTCTACCAGCTTTTTCACCCCAGTAATAGAGAGCATGGTTTCTACCCATTTTTTTCCTGTAACATTTTCTTTTAACAACAGTTCAGTAGTGGCAATGTTATCTTACTCGCATATTCACTATGCACCCAAATACATTAAAACAGTGTATTTGTATGTATAGAACATTGAAAAAACTCAAATATTTTTGTTTGGAAATGCAGCACGAGAGAAGTATTTGAACTCACGACGTATTGACATTTTCATTTTAATAAAGCTGAAGGGATTTTTATAAAGTACTGTTGCCAGAGGTAAAGAACATTACAGAACTGGCTTTGGAATGTACAAAGCAGTATGCAAGAAGGATAAATCACCAATGGTATGGCTAAAGTGCCCCTTTTAATGCCAAATGTAAGTGAGCAAAGCGAAACTTGCTGACAGTGATAATTTACTGGATGAACATTTCGGTCAAGACTGGCAAGACAATCTATGTTGGTGTAATACGAGAGTAGTTGAAGATTCCCTTTGAAAATGGCATTGAAAAACATTTTGAAGAATGGCATGGACCTCATGCAATAATGGAAGAAGCTACTGTTTAATTTCTAATGTAATATTAAACAGTGACCTTTTGAACCAGTAAAACTAGGTTGACAAAATATTTGTCTTGTCTATTGAACACACTCTAAGTAACATTGGAGTTTGTTATTACTTATAGAAGATCAATATTTTATGATTTGACTTTTTTAGAGTAACAGTTCTCAGGCAGGATTTACAACACCTGTCACGTCTGTCCATCCATCATTCGTCCGTGAATCACGTGACCAAAAGCCAATCAGAGGTTGCCATTAATTCAATTCTTACGACCGTCAAAAGCTTGACCAGCTTTAACTTTTGACAGACGGGTGGATAAAATTATAGCCTTCTAAACATGCATGTTTTGTCATCCGTTCATCTCAAATTTTTAAGAAAGCAATGTAACTTAGTGTGTGCAGTGTTTTGTTTTGGCAGTCCTTTGTTTCAATATGTTTATTTAGCTGTAAAATGAAATTATGTGACTTTTCCCTGAATTATTGATAATTACGTTTGCAAACATGAGTACCTTCTTTGCAATAGTAAAAGCAATAAAACATGCTTTACATAATACATATTTAAACATTCTTTTAACATCAATTTTCAAAATGTACATGTATGCACATTTTGGGTACTTACAAACATAATATTGCCAAAAATATTCACTTTTCATGAACTTTTCTTTCTATTTGTAAACAGTTTTGTTTGTATTAGTTTACAATGATGAACTGATGAGGGAAGTATAAACTAGTTGTAAATCGCTTGGCTGGGAGATGGACAGACGGATAACGAACAGACGCGACTAGCTATTGTAATTCCTGCTTTACCCTACTTTATTATTTCCAGTCATAATCAAAAACTTGCTATGTCCCTTTGTTTAAGAAACAGAACTGGCCATGTACGAGATTTGGCAACAAAACTCCCAGTGTCCTAACTATTTTGATTAAAAATAAACAGACGCGTAATATTTCAGGCGTTAAATGAGTCTCTTTGGAAGATTTATCAAGATTTCAATCAATTAAACACAATTTCATCCTTTATACCTTAGGGATATAGTCAAGAAATGTTTTTGTGATTTTTCTCAGAACCACTTTAAGTGGACTTGACCAGTTTTGATTCTAGGCACCTCATATAAATTCAGTGTTCAAAAATGTGAACGTGCTCGATTAACCTACTACAAACATTGTTTATGGCAGAATGTTTATAAAATTTGTCTGTGTGCTAAAATGGCTTGTGTTAGGAGAGTATGTGTGCGAGCTTTGAACAGGATAGAATAGGGCAGAAGCAGACAGCCAGATAATATTCCCTAGTTTTGCATGAAATACCGACAAATTCACATTATTACATAGAAAAACTTACCAATACAGAATGAAAAAAGATGCAAAAATAAGGAACACCCAAGAAAATGCATAATGAAAATTCATACAATTTGTAAGAATATTGGTAATGAAATTTTCTAGCTACTTATAACTTTACACAAACGTACCCCTTTATAAAGATAGAAATATTTTATTGAAAATAAAAATTTAAATAACTGAGTCATGGCAGTGAGAATTTGAAAAGTAGTTAGAACTGATTTAAAAGAAAATGTGCTAATCCAAAGAAAAGAAAACTTACTGAGTTACAAAATCAAAACTTATCAATTAAACAACCTATCACCTCTATTTTACAAGCAATGTTAAACTTCAATTATGTGACTAGATATTAAAATTCTTCAAATTTCCTGCTACATGAAAAATTTCAATTTAAAATTTTTTGGTGATTTGTAGCACCTCGACTACCATGCATGAATATTTGCTGAATATTCCCAGACCACTGGGAATGATTATGAAAGAAGTTCCAAATGTACGTTTACACATTTGTCCAACCTAATATCTTGAATTTTGACGTTAAGTTCATTTGTGATTAACCAATTTGCGGAGTCGGCAACATATTTTTAATAAAGAACTTGAACATCTAATTCTGGTATTTCAAGGCTCTTCTCTCTGCCTAAGCACATATAGTTGGCAGACTGTGAGGTGCCTCTCAACACCTCTTCTGATTTATGATGGACTGCATGTCATGATGGATAGTTTGAGTGTGTCAGGGTTCACACAACACGCTAATTACCTGGATAAAATCTTAGAGAAAATCACTTCCTGGGATAACAAACTAAAATTCAAATGATCAAAAATTCACTTCTCTAAGGTGAAATAAAAACTTACATGTGTGTTTACACACTGCAGTGCTTAGAGAAAAAGCAGATAAAATAAAACCCTGCCATGGAGCATAAACTGCACTCTTCAACAAAATTAGTTACATATATAAGAAAATAAAATAATAAAAGAAAATTAAGAGAGATTGACCTGATGTTACAAAATTAACCAAAACAAATATTTAAAATCCGAAATGCTGACACGACTCGGACGTAAATAAATAAATTAAACATAAAATGAAAATGCTCTCTCTCCACAAATTATACACATCTATTTGTTTACAATAGGACTAGACAAAGGTGAAAATGTATACATTGGAATTAATGCCATGGCTAAAGCCTATGCTGTCCACTTACAGTTACTACTACAGGTCACCTAATTGAAATTGCTACCAAGTATTATTTTAAGCATTATGGTGTAGAAATTATCTATGTGGAAGAAAACCTTCAGGTGTAAATTTGGTCATCTATTGTGAATTACCAAATTTTAACAATCAATGCAATCATATGTGAACACATAAGAGAAAAATAGAAAACTAAAAAATACATTTCAAATTACTGTAAGTGGGTAACGACTGATTTTATTATGCAAGATGTAGGTAACCATGGGATGAAAGAAGACGTATTGCAAACATATTTTAGAAAGTGAAAACTATTGAAACAAACCAGATAGTATTAATATTTTCAAACTCTTTAGGTTCTAGTTATTTAGACTTTACATTAAATACCAACTCCCTCACGATATATAAAAAAAATTATTATGTAATTCAGGCAATATCTTCTTATAAAGGCTATATTGATTTTCAAAGTACGTAATATGCAATGCTCTAGCCCGCTAGCGATTGGTAAGTTACAAGTTCTATGATCACGACGACTGGTAAAATGTGCTAGAAAAGAAGTTTTAAACATTTCAGAAAAACTATAATTTTAAATTTCAGTTTAATTTTCAAGCAATTAATGGAGACCAAATTACACAGATTGTTCCTTTTATGATGGCCTACAGCTTGGCATCACACGTTGGTATCATCCCTGGCATCGAAGACATTTGAAGATTGTATTACTAAAATTCTAATTCAGGTGCTTTTGGACCTCTTCTCTGCTCACCCGCACACATATACATACTCAGACGTCTCTCGAATGTGCTTGTTATTAGGATGGAGCAGATAATTATTAAGATTAATCTAAAATCAGCTACGCCCTAGCAAAATGCATCTGCTCATTACTACAGCAGGAAGGAGAGTCCATTATTAACTCCAAAGCTTCCAAAATCAGATATTATAGACAGAAAATGCAGATTAAATAGGTGATTAATATGATAATTTCAAGAAAAATAAAGAATTTACAACAAAACTTCTTACGTCTACCTGCACTGATAAGTACAATAAACAGAAATAGCTGTGTTTAACATTATCTACATGGATAATTATGACTAGGCCTATAATCACAATCTATGAAGTTTTGTATGCATGAAACTTATTATAATCAGATATGTAAACAAACAAATGTAAATAATAATAATACTGCTTAATTGCCTGGAAGTTGGCCCTAATGTTTACAAACCAAACTCAAGGGAAAAAATATAATAAAATAAATTTAGAATCATACGCTAAAACATTAAGATTACTATGTAAACCAAATAATAATCCTTAGACCCCATCTACAATCAACATGGCACACACAACATGCATTGCTCAAAGAAGTAAAAACTCTTAGTATTTCAGATTACAACAGCCACAACTAGTATTTGGTGTGACATACTTGGCATTAAGACACCCATCTACTTAGAGCTTTTTTCTGCGTATGAAGCAGAGAGAAGAGGGAACGTTAAAGGCGAAACTGCCACGCACATCAAGTTCCCCATCACAGCTAAGCGCAAGACACTGAACTGGCGTGCAGTGTTATTGTCGTGCTGCGTGTACCTATGTGATTTTCAGCTGCGACCCTATTATTTTATTGGTGGAAGTTGTGTAGGAAGGTTCAATGCATGCCCCTTCACTAGTTTTGTATATATCTGATAAGTACATTTTGAGATACCGAGCTTTGAAAAAGAAGTTTTTAGCCATTTTGGCATACTCTGAAATGGTGTTTCTAATTAACGTAAGATCTTGAACTCGTCTGAAGTGTGTGTTCTTTTTGTAGGTCAGTACATGGGATGAACATTTAATAGTTTCGTAGAAAAAAACGTGTATTTCGAACACTCCGCAGAACACTTTAAGAACCAGGTAGACGGGCGCATTAAGATCGTCATCTCCGAGTATGCTACGCCAAGTTTCTCAACGCCAGCCAATGTGAACGTCATAAAAACTGCTGTAGCCAACTTATGCATATAAAAATGATTGCACTGAAAAAATTATTTCCTATCCAATTGCTATTTCTAACTGGTTAGAAAAGGGTTTTTTCTTTCAAGTTGATGCCGAATGCAGACAGACGGTTTCGCTTGGTATACTTTGTAAGAAATGTTCTCTAAGGCAAGATGATTGTGGACAGGGCCTTACTTTGGAAAACATCATGTAGTACCAACTAAAACTATTTTTTAAATATGTACGACCATACATCACTGCACAACGATTTTGTACTCGGCTAACTCAGTTGACAGAAAAGCACACACTTTTCAAAAAATCCCAAGGTCTTTGGTTAAAACCTACAGTTGGGTCAATATTTGCTACCAACTTTAACAAAAATGAGAGAATTGGAACTTGACACATTTGGATACTGCTACATTTAGTGTCACTGTGGACTTCATTGAAACCATAAACCAGTATGTATTGCATACATACATAATCTTTTGGTATAGTCAACGCAATATTAACTTTAAGGAGAGTCATCATTTGGTCAAAGCAATACGTATTATGCTATTTAATATTATAAAATTTGGTTTCTTCCAACTCTGTAATAACTTTCTGTAGCACATTCAAATTCAGGTCTCAATCAGATGGCACATGCGAATTAACTAAGTTGATTAGTTCTACAACTATGAAATAGTTTCTTTAAAGTAAAAACAAGAAAAACAGAAAACAACTGATGACAGAAACAATAATATGTTAAGTTAAAAAATCATGACGATCAAAGTCCGGAAATACTTTAAAGACGGCTGTGGCCAAGTACTTTCACAATCACCTGCAAATACTGGAAAATCATTTTAATCCAACACCACACAAAATGCACTATTGCTTCTCCAAACAACAATTGAACTAGAACAAACTTATGCCCAAGTAGCAACACAACACACACCCAAACAACACAATAATCTCACCTTAAGATTACCAAACAAACTCAACAGCGTTTTTTACTAACTGGCAATGAGGTACACAAAATGTAAACATCAAACATTGAACCGCCATGTTCTGATTTCATGCTTCAAAATAATACCATCTTCCAAACAAAATGATGAAACACGGCAAAATAGGACAGATCATTAATCCTGTGTGTCAACTTCAGTTTTATTTTCAAAAGTGAAAAAACATATTTTTTTTCGTTATTTAGAATCCTTTCGCACTAAAATTGATACATGTAAGCTCCCGAAGAGTCCGAAAAAGCGCACATACATTAAGTACATTGTGTAACATAAACTCCTATAAAATAACTTGTGAATTGATTTATTAATAATTATCCATGCATCTGCAAAATTAAACACGTGAACACAATACGAAATAAAATAATTACATTAAATCAAATTTCAATACACCAACTTTGTAACGTACAATGTTGAAGTAAACATCACATAGAACAAATACGTTAACGAAAGGGGGAAAAAAAATTAAGCAAACTGAACAAACTATAATTTTAATAAAAGCAAATAAAACTCATTCAACTTCTATTTTAAAACAAAACAATACAAACGAAAAAAACACATTTCCTTAGAAATAAAAAAGTGAAGAAAAAGCAATTTTTAATTTGCTAGTAATATAGTGTATCATGTATAGATATTATTGATCATATATATCACAATTTAAAGGTAATATATAATAAAGCTTAATTTTTTTTCTTCAAAACATTCATTTTTATTATATAAAGCCAAAATAAGGTAATTACAACCTAAAAATAACTAGACAATAATAAGCAAAAAGTAAGTAGTAAGAATGTTGTCAACCAATGGGGTAAATACCTAACCTCAAACGATGTTGATTTTTTTCCCCGAAAAGAAAGTATTTTGTAAAACACTTCACTGTTTTCATACAAAATTCAGTCCCATCACGGTTGTGGTACCTCTCGCGCATGGGCACTCTCTGGGGTAATATCGCTGGCACAGAGTATGATTGAGAAATATTGTCCCCTTGCAATTACAATAAATAAATACACCAGCTAGGTTAAATGCAATTTCGGATAGATGGGTTCTCTGTGGGTTGATTGTCTGAATTTTTAATTGGTTTAATTTACTGTGTCATTATCAATGTCTATAACTCGAGGTTATTCAGGACACAGTTGTTCATAGTGATATGTACTATGTTGCTTCCATCCTCGTCCCTTTCTTTGTGTCACTGCATCAACGTCTAGTAGACTCACCGGCCACAAGAGGACAGTGCGGGAGAAGTTCCAAAAAGCTAGGGTGGTAGTCAGTGGCTTGCTGGTTAGAAAAGGATTAACCTAACAAGAATATGGTGGCTGCAAGTGAAGTTTACGAATCTGTAGGGTTCGGGGGCTACATTTAAAGATAGTAGGAAATGGGTAGACTGGGAAAGGTAGGGAGAGACCAGGTTCACCTGACAGAGCAGGGCAACAGAATTCTAGGTGATCTGCTGAGTAGAGAAGTAACTGGCTGTATGAAGAGGGTCAAGACAGAGCAGAAACTGTTGAAATAGCGATCAGTGAGAAGCAAGGAAACAGAACTGGAGAGAAATGGCGAGGCCGCAGGGGTGGTGATAGGGGGTAAGCTAAGTAGGAGAGAAAAGTAGAGTATTAGCATAAGGGCAATAGTAGTGAACTATAGGAGCGTATACAACAACCTGGAGGGCTTCTGAGGAAAGGTTGAAGAATTTTGGGTGAATATAGTACTAGCTCATATAATTTTGTTTGTTTGCAGTGTTTGTGTACTTTTTATTATGCAAGGGAACTTTTAATAGTATTATTGCAAGTGTAGTAGGAGTAAGCATAGTGATGCAGACTGCAATGTGACGAAAGTAGTTTCACATGGCGTGCTGTGGTGGCAACTCCGGTGTGTGCACCATGTTGGATCGACATTAGATGCAGAGACTCAGAGAGGTAGGTCATGTAACATTCGGTTCAGTACCTGGGAGTCATTCTCGTTCAGCACCAGTCATTTTTCCATCAAAACACTTGAATTCAACTCAAAACCTTTCTCGCATGCTGCTCGGGATAGCACCTCTCACCTTCCCCAGTGCTTGTATTGCCTGGGGAATATTTACTATGTGAATAAGTCGCGCATGGACCTTCACACCATTTTTACCTCATCACAACTTCCGACCGGTTAATATCCGGCACTTTAAAATTAAGTGTTGCCCTAGAGACATTCTAATCAAGCCCCTTAATAAATGGCAAATGTTGAACCGAGTTTTTTTATTTTTGGTAATTCAAAAAGTGTTTCAGGGTACGGGACCTTATAATTTCCCGCCGATATGCATGTATCTGGGAACTTAGCTATTAGCCTTTGTTTGATAGTGTAAAGTTGCATAGGTGTGTGGATAGACGAGATACTTCTCTGCATAACATGTGTAACAGTTTAATCAATATTCAGCACAAGGAGTTGGTGTGTGCTACGTCTCCCACCTCATAGACCGTTCGCCCAGTCTTGCACCTAGCCTCACACTACAAGCAACCCACAAAGTGCAAACTTCGTGTCAATGATACACCTGTGTGCGTAGTGCAATGTTAGGGTGAAGTGTAAGTCAGTGCAAGTTAGGGCACAGAGTGTACATGCAAGGGGGTGGAGTACTGGGCACGTAATTGCAAATGAAAGAAGGGCCAAGTTTAAAAAGGGCTTTAGACAGGTACTGTGGCATGCTCCTAACAGAATATGTAAATGCTTATGCTCTAGTAACAACCCTACTTAAATAAAAGTAATAAAATTAATGGTTGTGTTCTGTATTTCACCCCATATGTTTTCACCTTTCACGCCATCCCTTGCTAGTGTATTGTGTTTCGTTTGATAGTTGATGTCTTTTTTAATTGTTATGCTTCATTTTGAGCTGTTAGCTTTTATTCAGGCAAGAGAGAGAGTTATTTTGTTTACTGCAGGAAATAGTTCCTGCTAGGTGTGCTGACTCACCCCACTGGGCGGTGAAGTAGCCAACCTGGCTAGGTTAGTAGCATCTGAGACTCGCAAGGGCAAAGCTGAGTCGTGTACATCCAGTCGAAATTACTTTTGCAACTAACCATTTTAACGACAATACACATTAATTTACTTCGGTAACTGTTTGTTTTAGCTGACAGGATGCCTGACCTCTCCCCCTGTGGTTTACATTCTCCAGGTGGACTTAAAAAACCACTGTAAGCTTTATGGACTGCATGTTGTTTTATCAGGATAGCCTTGCTGGAGGGCAGAGACTCGTGGGATATAAGTTTTCTCAGATGAGAAGATAATAAAGGCACTGAGATATATGTGGAACAGTAATTCCATGTAGTCTTATTTGTCTAACCTTAAGGATAGTGCGGTCAAGATCCCTCAGAATATCCACTAATATCATGTAAGTGTTCAGTGTTCAAAAATCTTTTTTTACTAATGCAATTCCATCGTATTTTGATCATGTGCTGTGCCGATAGTTCATCCGGAAGTGCGGCAAATATCACGTAATATGGTGTGCTACCTGTCGAGTGATTGCTGAAGGGAAATTCAGCAAATCTTCTTAAGCATCTGCTGGAAGGAATCAGCAGAGCAGTGTAGATTTTTACCCCTGGGTGAATGGCCTGCGGCCCGGAGAACAGAAGAGTCAGCTCTACCAACATTGACACTGCTGGGACAGTGCCTGGTGCCCTGGGTAACATGTACATATCCTAGCCTCAACTTTGCTGCCAGTCAAATTTCCCTTCACCCGTCTATGGTCCAGCCACACAGAGTCAGAGTGAAGCAGCACAGAAGAAGTATAGTTGCCTTTGCTCGTCTGCCACATGGCCCAGAGTGAATAAGCATTTGCTATAGCACTTCAATGGCACTAGGTCTGGATAATACCTTTCACACCGGGTAATATAGCTCATCCCAAACACCTCACCCAGCAAAATCAATCCTTAATTTTGTGCTGCACCCCTTTGCACCTTACGCTCTGTGCCCTTACTTGCACTGATTTGCCCTTCACCCTCACGTTGCAGTATGCACACAGGTGTATCACTTACACAAAGTTTACAACTTGTGGGTTGCGTGTAGTGGGGGGCCTTAGTGCAATGCTGGGCGAACGGTCTCTGGGGCAGGAGACGTGATACATGTCAATTTTACATAATCAATGTGGTTGGTGAGATAAATGTTGTATGCCTCCTGGAGTATGTGCACACACACACAATACATGACCACCCATTCAAAAGACTTTGCATTTACTGAATTCCTCTGTGCAGTGCGCTTGCTGCATCTGCTGGCTTACACCTCTCATGTGCTTACTTTCTGACACAATTTGCATGAAATATTGCCAAAACAAACATAAAGTTTGCCAAATAACATGTACATTCAATACATTGCATTAAAATGAAGTAAACAAAACACTTGCACAATTGATGGAATGGAAATAAAACATGTGTCATGTAATTAAATAACCCTTGATAATGATTTACCAGTCGTGAGCCATTAAGCCTGTACACAGGCACCCTACTTCCATAATTCGCACAATCTTTGTCTTAGGCTGGAGGAGAAAAATTGTGTATTTCTAAGGTTGGTAGTTGGGGTAGGAAATGTACCGTACTTTCTCACCAATCCATCTGCTGACAGTTTGTGAGCGCCAGGTATTGCATGGGCAATACCAACTAGTTGCAGTTGAGCAGACTCCTTTCTTCCGGGTCGTTTGCCTACAGCCAATGGACGATGTCCTCCCTGTTATCCGACCATCGTAATTACAAGAAAATACATACCTGTATTTTGCTTTCTATGCAGTGAGGTCTCAGGGTGTCTCACACACCCACATTTAGTTACACAAAGATAAAAACACTCTGAAATACATTGGAAACTTTTGCATAGTACACTCATTAAAAATATAGGAAATGTGGGCCCACGCCTATAGTCTATAGGCAACCCAAATGAAGGTGTTTGCACTTCCGGTTAATTCACTGGTATTTATTAAACCATTCCTCTAGGAAACTATTTACATGTACACTACGGGGCTTCCCTCGCCAGTAAGGTTACTTGGTTACAAACGACATGTGACCACGATTAAGTAAGTTGAAACAATAAGTCTTCCCTGGCAATGCTAATCCGCAAGAAGGGGGGAGTTGGAGTCTCAGTGAGTTCTAAAAGACACAGTGTTCCTGTTAACTAAACTTGTATTGCTGGGAAGTGGTTGGTTATAGAAAGTTAATGTGCTGCATAAGCACTCAAAATGCGACCCCGTCGGTTCGCACATCCGACTCCTCAAAACACAGTGATGTGGCTAATTCTCTCGTCATGGCGTGTTGGCCAATTTGGGTGGGCCAGCAGACTGTGCGAAGTACTTTCCTACACACACAAAACCTGCAGAGACATATACATGTTTCTTAAAATCAAAGAGCTCTTACATAATAAATTACAGAATTTACAGAAAACCTTTAATAAATATATTACACTGTGTGATGTGAAATGAGGGTGAAACACGTGAAAAACACAGATAATGGCAAAATAACATGTACACTTAAGCGCGTAGGACGCTTAAATTATGTTAGAGCTCCATGCAGACTCATTGCATGGATTTATGTCCTTGAGGGTTATGTGATTATTACCTGCTAATTAAACACTTACCTGATTTCACAAGTTTTATTTTCTAACATGTACATGTGGGAACACGTGTCTGCACTGCACTTCCCTACACTGCTATGCACCAGCACTTTCTTGTCTGAGCACTCTGATGACCACTCTTTCCCGCACTTGTGGAATCGTAGACTTCGAGTAACCGATGCGGGACATTTTTTGACCGGTTTGTGCATCACCGCCCTTTAGAGTGCTGCTCCATGCAGCGGCCGCCAGCGACGTTGGACAAATGGGCTAGGGGGAAGCAACTAATGCCACCTTTCAATTTTTTTACAAGGTTGCACTAACCTGAAATACACTACTGTTTAACAGTAATTGCTGCAACAGCTGCACTGTGGAGCACACATCTTCTAATGTGCATGACTGCTGCATCATGGAATTGTGTGCAGCCGGCAAATGGTCAAGGGATCAGGGATGCGGAATGTGTCATCACATGCAAATGTTAAAATCTCTGAGCTCTTACATGTATTCGAAAATACTCCGGTGCATCCACCAATGTACATCGGATATTTTAAAATGAATTGTTTGGTCTATCTGGTTGACCCGATTCATCCATCGGTTTTATCGGGCTGAAAATCTGGTTGATCTAGTTAATATGCATAAAAACTTCAACTGATGAACCTTCGAAAGCTTCCTCTGAAAACGAAATTTAAAAACTACTACATCTTGGAGGTTTCAGGCATTAGAAAATATACCAAAATAATTCAGGCGTCGAGTTTTACAAAAGTGCGATGAAAACTATAAAATTTGAGTAAAATTCAATTAATATGCCTGAAAGCAGCCACAAATACTGCCAAAAATCGAGCTGATGTTAGAAAAGTGCCTAAACCGGTGGACCTTGTATATCAACCACTGGTTGCTTCTTCAATGAAGTTTTAATAACACAGCTTGATTGAGGTATTCATGTTAGACAACTTTCTTTTGCAAATCAATTACAGCTTCAAAAATATTTGTTTCGTAAGCATATATATATATATATATATAATATTATGTAAACAATCCATCATTCAAATTCAACTGATAAATTCGATAAAACTGTCATTATGTTATGCAATCAATGGTGGATATGTTGCTGCATTATTGAGATGCTAAATTTGCATATATAATACAAAATACGTATTGCTTTAATTTAATTAATATTAAGGGCGTTTTGTTATTCACTCTTATTATATAATTTGTAGGTTTTTTTTCTTTCCTGTGATTCCTTCTTAACAGGGCATTTGACAAATAATTATAATAATTACTTTAATTTAATACACTTTGAAGGCTATTTAAAGAAAATTTGACTTTTTAAAGGTTATAATGTGGGTTTTTATTTAACGTAAATATTTCTATAAATTAAGTTATTTAAAATTCGATCATCCATATTTTACTTATGGCTTGAATTGCCAATGAAGATATGGTGAAGTAGGGCCAACATGAAAATAGTTGTAAATAAATGTTTTCAAGTTTGTAGCGATTATTGTACAAATACGACTTTTATGAGTTGCCAGCTCGTCTAAGCTTAAGTTGTATTGTCTCATGATTATGACATTCTTTAAATAATGAAAGTCATGGTGTGTGCCAAGAAGTAGGAAGAAAAAGGTTCTGGAAAATGATCGCGAGCATGACTTTGAAGGGTACTGCCAACATGACAAAGGGAAATGTCACTGGGCGTGACACTGCTGTTACGAAGCTGACATTTGTTGATTATTTACTATGTTAGCTGAATAGCATTAGCAGTTGGTGTAAGTTGCATTCGTGCATTGTGGCGTGTAATGCTAATAGTGCTGGAATATCTGTTCATTAATAGATATTAATATATATGTATTTTGAAATAAAGATGTAAGCTACTTGGTTCGCATTTCTTTTAGTAAGCTTTTACACAAGTCGTGGAAGTGAAGTGAAAAGCTCTTTTTAGAAGTAATTTCAAAATTTTAAACCCATTTAATTTGTAGTTACAGTATATAAAATATTTTTGATGGTAGTAAACTTGTCTTCCCCCCCCCCCTCCCGCCTTCAACGATTCATAGATGGCTTAGGAGTTTAGTTGGTTTCATAGTAGCTTATTTCTGAAAATTTATAGGAGTAATATTTGTTCCTTTATCTAAGAGTCATTCCCGCATTCATTTGTGCATACACTTTGACTTCAGCTTATCCCAAATAACACCATACTAGCGGAGGTGGGGACTAAGTGTGTCTCAACTTGAAATTGTGTTTACTTTCACTCTTTGTTCACACTAGCGAATTGGGACTTGTACCCTCTGCGAGCCTTCAAAATTATTTCTTCTACAGTAAAGTTAATAAATAGTGAAAAATAAAACATTGACATTTTTGAGTGATTGCAAATAACCTAAAATACTGAACACTATATAATTATAAAGTAAATAAAATATTTTTAATAGTTCTGTAGAAACAAAAAGTATATATATCAGCATATTTAAATTTTACTTTAATGGCAACAACATAGGTTGCCAGAGTGTGAGCAGTGAGTGAGCATTGCTGTTGAGTTGGCAAGAGGGAGAGAAATGGAGAGGATAGCATTGATGAGGGCGCAGGGGTGGAGGTAGGAGGTAAGCAATGAAGGATGGTGAAGCAGAGTACTAGTATAAAGATAATGGTTGTGAACTGTAGGAGTGTGTACAACAAACTGGAGGGCTTATGGGGAAAGGTTGAAGGATATGGGGTAGATAATAGTGATAGCTGTTGAGATTTGGCTGACTGAGGAAGTACTGGACATTGAATGTAGGAAGGATAAGTTCACCATCTTCAGAAGAGAGAGGGCTGGGAGAGGAGCAGGAATAATGGTGTGTGTAAGGAAAGGGCTAAAAGGAGCGGTAGAATGGGTTAGTGAGATGTCGAGGTAATGGAAATTAAATAGAGTGGTGGTAGTAATAGGAGTATTACTTTGTTGGCGGCGTATAGACCACCAGGACAGGGATGGCAGGCAATTGAGATGATCAAGGAGAGGGTCGATATACTAAAGGACGGGCATTGAGTTATTGTAGCAGGGGATTTTAATTATGCCAGGTGCAAAATGGGTAGAGGGTGTAGAAGGGATAGGTAGCATGATGCAGAGAATGGCAGCACAGTTAGTCAATAGAGGATTAGTCCAGGTAGTAGAAATACCTACGAGATGGAATGAGGAGGGTGTTGGGTCAGTGCTGGATGTGGTGTTAGTCAGACCTAGGAATGCTGTAGTTGGTGCAATAGTATTGGATGGTATAAGGGACCATCATATCCCGGTTGTGGAAATTGGGATTGGCAGGATAGGGAAGTGCAAATGGCAGAAAGGTTGGCGTGGCAGTATGGGAGAGGAGACAAGAAGGGGGCAGAAATATTCCTGAGAGACAGGTTTAAAAGATGGTCTATGGAGTAGGGTGTAGAGGGGTTGTGGAGGGAGTTTAGAGGATTAATGGAGGTTATGTTGGAGAAATTTGTGCCAATGAAAAGGTTACGGACTGGGGGAGATCCGTCATTTTACGGACAGGAGATTTTGAAAATGAAGAGGATGTGCAGAAAATTACATGCCAAGTGGAGAAATGAAGGGATGTTAAGATCTAAAGAAATGATGAAACAAATGGGTAGGGAGCTTGAAAGAAAGATCAAACAGGCAAAGAATGTATTTCTGGGGAACATGGTGGAAGAAGGAAAAGTCAAGGAATGGAGGAAATTGTTTAGGTATGTTAGAAGGTTAAAGGGAGGAGAGGAAGGGATCCCTCTCTGCTAACAGGAAGGATGGTATGCATGTGACAAATGACCAAGAAAAATCGGAGATGCTACAAGTACAGTACTTGTCAGTGTTTGAGGCAAAGGAGGGTTGGAATAGGAGGGCAAACAGGGTTCGGGGGGTGTTTAGTAAGTTTAAGATGAGGGAGTGGGAGATAGAAAAGGTAATTAGGGGTTTGAAGAGCAGTAAGGCAGGGGGTCCAGATGGGATAGGAAACACAGCACTAAAGTTTGGTGGCAGGGAGTTGGTGAAATATTTAGAGGTGCTGTTTTAAAAGTCCTTAGGAGAGGGTAAGTTACCACAACATTGGAAGGATGCTATGGTGGTACCTATACACAAGCAGGGAGAGGATAGGGGGAGGCCTGGCAGCTACAGACCGGTGAGTCTCACATCAAGTACAGGAAAAGTAATGGAGAGGCTGGTGGTGCAGTATGTGGTGAGGGTTATGAACAATAGGAATTAGTTGGAGGAGTCCCAGCATAGTTTCAGGAGGGAATACTGTGAGACTTGGCTGGCTGGGTTATTAGAGGATCTGGTGCAGGTAGTTGATTCGGGGAAGCAGGTGGATGCCTGCTTCATAGATTTTGAGAAGGCATTTGATAAAGTGCCCTATGGGACATTGATGAGGAAAGTGGAGGTGCTGATACCAGACAGGACGGTAGTGGACTTCCTCAGGGGGCGAAGACAGAGGGTGAAAGTGGAGGCAATATCAGAGGAAGAGGAGGTTACGTCAGGGGTACCACAGGGAACCGTTCTGGGTCCTTTGTTATTTACCATAATGGTAAATGACATGGGTTTGGGGATTAGGGGAAAAATCAGATTGTTTGCAGACAATTGTGTTGTGTATGCTGAAGTGGGAGAGGGGCGTGGAAATTTGCAGGCAGACATTGATAAGATATGGTCGTGGACTAGGGAAAATAAAATAAAGATAAATGTAAGAAAAACTAAGGTAGTGAGGTTCACAAGGAAGAAGATGATAAGCAGGGAAATGTACAGATGGGAGGGACAAGAGATAGAAGAAACAGCAGAATATAAGTATCTAGGGATTGTACTGCAGGGAGACCTCAGGTGGAAAAAACAGGTAGTGAGGGTGGTTGCAAAGGGAAGAAGGGTTCTGGGTATGCTGGGAAGGATGCTGAATGGAGTCAGCTGTGAGGTGAAGGAGAAGGCGTATGGCACAATGGCATGGCCAATGTTAGAATATGCTGCAGCGGTATGGGACCCGTATGTGGAGGTGGAGGTGCGAGAACTGGAAAAGGTGCAGAGAAAGGTAGCAAGATGGGTGAAGAGTAGGTGGAGAAGGCAGGGGCAAGATGGTGAGGAAGAAGGGAACTACGGGCCATCAGTGATGAAAGAAATAGGTGAAGCTCATTGAAGGACAAGAGGAACGTTGAACAGCTAGTCAGGATGTACAGAGTGGTGAATGAAGCGGGAGGATGGGGAGGGCTACACTGCAAGCTAAGTAAGGGGGTGTTTAGAGGAAGAGGAAACAATAGTGAGAAGCTTCAGAGGGTGTGGAGGAGAACGGAGCGGGGTAGGCAGTCCATGCTTGTGAGGTCTGTGAGGGAGGAATTGGTATCTGTGAGAGGGGTTGATAATTTCAGGAAGGGAGTGGAAAAGGAGGGTTGGGTGAAGGAGAGGTGAGAGAGCTCACCACCGGGTGGTAGCCTAATTGTGAGTGTATGTATGTATGTTAAAAGTAATGACATACTTGACGAATTGGGACATGGCCTAAATATTGGAAAGAAATTTTTAACCCCATATAAGAAAAGTTATAAAAAGGTTTAAAGAAAATGAATAGAAAACCTCTTTACAGTATGGTTAACGTGGCTTTACAGCTTACAAGAAGTGAAGGATGCTTGGTTTGAGAGAAACCTATCCCACAGAATAGTTGTAAGTTCCGGTTGGGCAGCTTATCTATATCATGGGTGAGTATGTGAACTCTGGCTCTCAGGACTGTAGTTGGTCAACAGCCACATGGCATATCCCTCTTGCAGCTTACATTTACAAATAAAGTACAATAAAAGTCGCTGATGCCTGTACATTACATAAATGAGCACGTGGACTTACACTCTGGAGTGGGCCTGGACACGAGGTGAAATTAACATTAAAATGAATTAAGACGAGAAACATTGCAATTACGTATGTTGATTGGCATAGAGAACACATCTACAATCAAGTACACAAAGTCTCTTGAATAAAGCAGGCATGGGGTATAAGGCCCGTCATCGGCCAACACTGCGAAAAGCACTGGTTAGTGTGTGAACAGATTAAGGTTGCAAAATCTCTGGGGCCATGCGTCTACAGAAATCGAAGTGTGTAAGCGGGGTAGAAAAATGAATGAAATGTTCCAGTTAAAAGACCCTATTGTAGCGAAATAACCAGGCAAGAAGTTGAAGTTCCCCCGCGACCCGATCATGTGCACTCTCCTAGGCCCACCGAACTAGTCTGAGGAGGATGGCGTGTAGATGCTGTTACCAAGTGGAGATCTCCCGTCAGCTCCGTGAGGGGAAAAAGCCGTTACACATATCTTGCATAAAAGCACATGTAAAACAGTATACAAAGCATCAAAACACTCAGAGGAATTAGGGTTGTAATTATGACACATTATTTATTCCAAACGTTCAGTGTGTGTGTTGCTGTGCATGTTGGGGAAATTATAAATACTTAGATATGCATGAATGGGCTTGCAAAAGAAATGGAACATCATATGAAAATTACACAAGACATTTGACGTACATAAAACCCTTCATTTACACTTCAATAAATTAAAACATTAATTGAATGAAAATGGTAGGAATTTGAGTTTGGACACTTGGCATGGCGGCTGCCGGAACTACCAAGATCATTTACTGTTTACTTTACGGAAAACAAATACGTCCTTTTAAATAATAAGAAACATAGCATGAACTCTCAAAAATTATGCATTGAATTTACTGTGTCTCTAAATGTAGTTCTCTTTCACTACATAGGCAGAGTGGCAGGGCACTCTTTAGTTAATTAATGAGCACTAAGGGAAAGCAAACGGGTGATAACAATACTCCGGATTTACTTTAGACTCTGCTGTTAAGGGACCACAACATAAACAGTTAAACCACAGACACACTGGTTCTCTCTTGGTGAGACGCATCATTTGGATCACTAAACGGGTCACTTCAACCGGTCTGCATGAACAGTATAGAGAACCGTGCACTACACGCACGGCTGTGCATGGCTGATGCACAGCGAGCAGCATTAGTCTGCCACCCAAGCAGGGCAGTGAGGGCTACGTCATAGTTTTGATAAGTATGAGCAATGAAATGAATTCTGAAGTAGCCTCGGAAAATGAAGTAATAGTTGCATACCCAAAAATATACTTATGTGCAAAAATAAAGTACGGGACATATTTTCACGTGTAACCTGCAGTAGTGTTTCAAACAGGTACAAAGCATAAACCTACTAACATCTTTGAGATGTAAGAGTACAGGAAAGGTGTACAACACTGACCAAGAAAAGAATTTAAGGGATTGCAACCTGATACTGGCTATTTACATGAAAGTGATATCAACATGGCATTAATGACATGAATTCTATTTTTGTATTAGCCCTCTTCTCCCCCCCATCCCCCCCCCCCAACCACCTAATGTGGCATTTACAGGAATGTGGGGGTTTTCGAGCGGCGACAATTTTAGCATATGAGGAAATGCAACTGAGTCCTATTTGCTCAATTGTTGTTCCCAATAGTGTACATGGCATTGAGAAATATATTTGACCTCATATGCTCAACACTATCAAGTAAGTACACTTGGATCTCAATTGTATGTTCTGATACCGTATATGATATAGGGAAATACACTTCACCCCGTACACCGAAATGTACTCAATTTACTTAAGATATAGTACAAAATAATGTTTCCTGCTATCATATTACACTCCTACCATGCACTGAAGTAAATTATAATACTATCCACAGAAAAAAATCAGAAAAAAATCAAGTTCAATATCTCAGCTTTGTGCTGCAAAAACTTAACAACCTAATACACTAAGGACGTGCCTAACAATACTTTATAAAAGAGCACTTCATGGTGAACAAATTGGTCTATGTTTCGTTGAATTCGTACAAAATTCGAGGAAGGTAGAGAATTTATTGCGAATGATTACAAACACCAAAATCACTGCGCATGACACACTAAAAATGGTGGTGACAGCCAAATGAGTGGCCGTATATTTTTTCTGTAAATGGTTTCATACTCATAAAAGATGTAAATAATAAACTGGAAAAAATAAAATAAATAAAAATCATAGAGCAACAATTTTCTTTAAAATTTGTTGACATGGCATGGAATGACCAGTTGAGAAAGTTAGTAGAGGAAGAGCACCCATTCTTTTGGAAGATGTGGAAAATGTTCTAGAACAGTGCATTTTGGCTAGGGCTCAGTGGCAGGAACGAATTGCTAGATATTATTTAAACTTATGTAAAGCAAAACAAAATCAAGACAGTTCACCAATGATAGGTCGGGAGATGATTGGTATTTGGGATTCATGAGAAGAAAACTCAATTTAAGATTAAAGAAGCCAGAATCTTTAAAAGAAAAATGAGCAGTAGCAAGTGATCCCTTCATAGTTTATGATTTTTACAAACAACTAGAGGAGGTTATTGAAGAAAATGGAACTTTCCGATTGTCCACAGTTAATTTTTAACTGTTATGAAACAGGCTTTGCTACAAATCCCAGTAAGCTGAAGGCTATTAGTCCAAAGAGACATAAATCTTTCTTCCAAAGAATAGCTGGGACTGGTAGGGAGAGCATTTCAGTCAACTGCTGTGTTGCAGCGTCTGAAGCACTGTTACCTCCCCATGTAATTTATAAAGCCAAAAATGCAGTACAACCCCGATGGACGAACGTGGCAAAGGAATACCCAGGCACTTTGTATTCCACTATTGACAGGGATACACAGAGGAGTGTGTTTTTTTTTTCACTGGCTGACAGAACTGTTCATTCCCTATGTAGAAGAAGTATGAAGAAACATGGGTATTGAGAAAAAGGCTGTTTTGATTACAGATGGACATAGAAGCCACATAAGTGTACATATAGTTGCAGCTGCAAACAGAGCACAAATCATTGTGTAGAATCTCCCAAGTCATCTTACGCATTTCATGCAGCATCTTTGGGCAGTTAAAAGTTGGATGGGAGATGATTCAAGTGAGCCAGGTCGGCGTACCCTTCTTACAGTACAAAACACAATGAGCCGGAAAACATTTACTGGCTTGCTTGCTAATGCATGAAAGAATCCATCACACCAAACAATATCTTTTCTGGCTTTATGGAGACTGGTTGCTATCCTGTTGACGCTGACATATTCCCCAAAGAGGAGTTTGATCAAATGCAATTTAAAAGATACCACAAAAGAAACACTGAGAACCTTCAAGATGCAGGACAGGAAGATGACAAAGATTCCCTGGACTGACTAAGTTCTGTGATACCACAAGTCAGTACTGTAACGAAGCCAGAAACATCACCTACTTGCTCAAATGTAGTAGTGGCAGAACCACGGACACGAACGCCTCCTTTGCCATCACAGTCAACCTGTAGGCCTAACACACCAGTTGTAGATAAGTGCACTGATGAAGCAGAGACAAGCAAGAAAACAGTGATGAATGTTTTTCTGTCAAAAATGAAAGAAGAATATCTTTCACCAGCAGGTCCTTCAAAACAACAGGCAAACAAATAAGACTAAAAAAGGTTGCTTATGGGGAAGTTCTCACTGTGATGCAATGCCTTTTGGAAGAAGAGGAGAGAAGGCAGAAGAAGATCAAACCTGCAAAGTCTAAATCAGGTAACACTAAGGTCTAAATCAGTAAACACTAAACCAATAAACAATACAAAGAAGAGGAGATTGGTTTCCTCTTATGCATCATCCTCAGACTCGAAAATTGATACTGATCTAATAAAAGAACTACATAAAGCAGACAATGGTGACACTAGCTTCAGCCCTTCATCTTTGGATGATGAACCATTACATGTAGCTAGAAGTTTGATATGTGCAAAGACATCAAAATCTTTAGCACAAGAGTGTTTCTCAAGTATACAAACAATTCCAGATAAATACTATGCAGTTGACATCGTTATCAAGTGGTATGTTGACCGAGTAATCTTCATTAACGGTGATGAAGTGGAACTGAAGTTTTTAGAACGAATTACAGATGACATGTTCAGATGGCCCAAACGTGATAATGTAGAAATAGTTGCTAAAAGTGCAATTTTTGTGGACCTATCACAGTCACTGGTGCAATACCATTCACAATACAAATTTGGACAAGTTTTAAGAAAACGTGCTAGGTGATTTTTTTTTACCAGTAGCATAATAAACTTATCTTACACTAATATCATTATGAAGTTATCTTTGAATAATGTAATGCAAGGCCTGTGTAGCTCCTTTTTGCTTGTTACCGTGAGCTTTATCTTTATCCCACACACATGATTTGTGTACTTTATTTCAAATTATAATAATTTTTTATCTTGTGGGTAGCTTCCACCACAACCATGTTCTTACAATCCGGAGGCTTGTGTCTGTTAGGCATAATTTTCAATAAGAGATCTTTTGTATATTAATTTCAGTTTTCTTCATCAGCATTTGCAAGTCTTTTTGCCATAAAAAATCATACTTTGTGTGTAAATTTTCATTTTTCATTTATTTTAAGTTTAATGCTAACCTCTTACTGTGGAATTATATCAAGGACCTTAAAATATCTGTTCCTGATGTTATATTTAAAAAACTGGTTTAGCATAAATATGATTCCAAGAGGCTTCACTGTTTACATATCTTTCAAAGAACACAATTTTTGTACCATTACAGATAGAAAGCTGGGACGTGTGGCAAAAAAGAGAGCACACTTTAATCTTTGTAACCATTTACCCCACAAACTAGTCAATGTACATTTTACTGGAGTAGTGTGGATGTCTACATTTACATTAATAATACATTTTGTAATATTCATTTTATTAGCTACTACGTATAGTGAATCAGAAAGCTAATGTATAAAACAACGTGCATGCACATTGATATACCTTAGGAGCAGCAAGCTGTTAAAAAATGAAATGTGCAAAAGTGTCTCTAATTACCCCACATGACCCTACCTAGTATAGAAAATTGCTATTTTTTCTCCCACTGTGAGCTTTTTTTATATATTTTTTTTTTTCGAAAGAACGCTAATTTTCAGAATCTTTTAACATTATTCCAGAAGAGTTGTCATTCTACATAACTACTTACCCAGTGTAAAAAAGAAACAACCATATTTTTATACAAAATGTTACATGTCAATTATATGTAGTGATGTCACTTTGCCATCATCAGGAGAAGTGGAAGGGGAGAGGGGAGGTGGTGCCCACATTTTTATCAGTATATAAAACATTTTCGCAGAAAAAAAAATTATATATATTAGAAATACTTTGCCACTGAACAAGAAAAATATTGAGGTAGGCTACCGGTGTTAGTGTTTGATATGGAAAAAGGCATTTAATTAGAGCCATCCCATGAATGTGATATGCACAAAAAAAAAAGTTTACTTCTAAATTAAAGATTGTTGGTTGTTTATATAATCAACTGGCAAAAATACCATTTCTGTTTTATATGCTCAAAACTCAATAATTCATATTTGAATTACCAAGGAATTTACCTAATACTTACTGAGACTCCAAACTTCCCTTCTTTTTTTGCAATTGGTTCATTTGTTGCAGGTTAAAATTCTTAATAAGATATGTATGTGTGTGCTATTTTTAAATTAATGTTTAGTTTAATTTGTTTTTGTCATAAAAGCAGAAGCTTTATTTTATTGTCCATTTTTATTTTTAAAAAGATTATTGCCATAACTTAAGATCCGCCAGCCACAACTTCACCGAAATTTAGATTGACAACCCACCACTGTTTGATTCGTATTCCTAAATACTCCTCTGGTACAATTAGTAGTTAGTTTTTTGAGTTCTGTGACTTTTATTATTCTGTAATTTTTTATTTTCATATTGTATAAAAAAGGCCAAAAACATGCTAGTCACCGTAAATCATTACACTTATTTCTTTCCATCCCACAAAAAATAAGTGCATTGAAATACAGCCATGTAAATAAGAAAGTGAACACTGGCTACTTTTTTGCAGCATGAAATCATAAATTTTGGGTAATAAATAATTTATTACTTATGCATTTATATTGTGTTACTTTTGTTACATCAGCTCACATTTTGTGAGAGAATTCTTTTCTCACATTGACGCCATCGGGTGAGACACGAGACAAATAGTGACACAATAAACTTACTGTAGGTGGGTGCTAGCGGTGTTTCCCAGTCACCTCACTGTTGAGACTTAGGGTTCTCAGGGATGCTGTGGGTTCTGTGTGTCTGTCTCACCCGAACGTACTTACAAAACACTTTGCAATACTAAACATCTTTAATAAACTTTTAACACTGAAAAATATGTGTGGCGAGGATACTGTCACTTCAAAAGAAAGACTTAGAGCACTGTGTATTTGCTTTTATTCTGTTAACCATACAAAATTGTGCCAATGTTACTTTTTATGAGAACTCAGACGTGTCAAGCTAACTCCGTTCGGGTGCTCCCTAGCCCACATTAATCTAGCGCACTCCTAGATGGATGACTTCTCTGTGGTGTTAGAAAGCACGATCTCCACAAGGGATGGGGTCGGCAGCTGCTAGGGTGGACTGACGATTTTCTCCGAAGGTGGGGCGCAGAGAATTACAAGATGAAACAAATGAACAAACGTGAGTGATTATTTAGCATCACTAACGTGGACTCGGGGCTCGTCTTGCCATGCATGGTTAGTGAGGTTATGGCCGATACACATAGCCGGCTAGGATGGAACTAATATCACCGTACCCTTTACATAAATGACATAAATACCCTTGAAATATGATGGGACATAACTTGAGTGGTCACAATAAACACGTAGATGTGTGGAAGGAAACTAAGATGGCACGGATGCCGCTGGATATGCTTCGTAGTGGATCACGTAGTACAGATGAATTCTCAGTCTACCTCCTTAAAAACGGTAAATTCTGGTCGAATAGATTATTATTTCTGTTGAGATAATTATTCTTTTGCAGACTGAATGAGTTTTGGCCCTGTAACATGCTGGATGGCAAGAAAATAAAACACTGAAATGACCGGGTCAAACATACAAATCATCAATTACGTGAATATTACATGAAACCCTGAATAAAAAGTATATAGAACCCAGAAATAAATAATGGCGCACATGATTTTACACAAATAAACCCTCAAAGCATATGGATGGCGTGGACATTGACTTGGCGGCTATGAACCACGTGGTCGCAATTGATGTGGTTGTAAATCAATTAAACATGAAAATTACCCTGTAAAACATACATGAAAATAAAGCCCTTAAAATTGCATGCAGAAATTACAATGAAACGCCTTTAACATAGGCAGTTGGCGCCTTATTCAGCTTGTGCGGATCATATGGCCTCTCCGACATCTTTCTCCTCCATCTCGATTAAATTCAAAAAGCCACAAGGGCATAAATTCTTAGGTTAAACAGAAACATAATGCTGGGGAATGTCTGGCAAAAGTACACAAACAAAGGTTAACCGGTATACTAAAGTGAAACTGTTGTAATCTACATCAATGCAAAAAGTTTGTAGTGCGTACGTGACAGCGTCTTACCTCGCCAGCTCTCCTCGACGGACTGCCCAGAGGCAGGGGTCGCATGGACCTACCATGGCTGCCTATGGGGTTCACACAACCGGAAGTGCTATGCACGCTGAATAAAACCTTTTTTTTTTTTTTCTAATAAATGGCACATAAGCAATTAAAATATTAATTTACATTTTGGAATTTTCTGCTTAATTTTCTGTATTCTTTAAATGTCTTTTATGACGGTGTTTACACCAGAATAATGATGTTAATCCTCGCTTAGCACGCATTTCAAATTCATAACCAAACATTGTCCAATATTATGAAACATACATTTTAAAATTTTAGACACTTGAAAAACCTGGAAATAAACAAGAGACATAATTTTACACTTGAAATAAATATTCCGTTATGGGAAAGTTCAAACTGAAGCTCCTTTGTGCACGTGCATGCCCACCTGTCGTGTGAATGGTGAGCGCCGTCATGGGCTTAGTGCCGCTGGCTGTTAGCCTGCGTCAACATCCACAAATTATGCTATTGCAAAATTAATAATTAATTTTTTTATTCGTTACATTTTCAAAGCTACCTTTTTTTCATGTTTACCTATGTGTTTCTATTGCAATCAAGAACAATTTCAGAAGAAAAGTAAGTTTTTTTGTGAAAGTTACTGAAATCGCGGTGGGGAAGAACAGCAAAAGAATTTTGTTTAATAAGCTACGTGTATGTAATTTCTTGCAACATCCAATTTAGTATTACAATTTTTCTATGATAATATTAAAAGGTTCCTTAATTTCATTACGGTTGTTTAAAATAAACGTGTACCTTATTTGTTTGCGATAATGACTCACATAAGATAGCCAGTCGTGAGCACAGTGCTAGTCATGTGCCGGTAAAGGGAAATAGTTGGTCATCTGCACAACAATACACGGCATATCACCACAGCACATTACACAGACGTAACTGTCACACAAGCCTCGCATCATATTTCAGGATGGCGATCTCACAAACAGGTACTGCAAAGCCCTCACTATGGCAACACAAGACTATTTGCTTACCGTGAAGTGGGGTGAAATTGATCAGCAGAGGTGAGGTTGATCACATGAAAATGTTCTATAAATATTAATGTCAGCAGTGGTACCTGACTTAAACATGATGTACAGAAAACTGTCATGTTTTTAATCTCACCCCTGCTGATAAATTTCACCCCAATTTATGATACACAGAAAAATCTTTACAAAGTTCCTTCACGTTTACTTTCATCTTTTCTGAAGCCTTTGCTAAAGTTCTACTTACAGGATTTTCCTTCGCCTCGTACAAACAAAGCTTAACAGAATATTGCAAACTACACCAATGGAACAACGCACCATATTCGTGCGCACTCAATGTAATATTATTTTGCATAAAAACTATTTCTTGGCGTTACCAACACACTTATTTTCTACCTGTTTTTATCCATGTTAATTACAGGTTAAATATAATAATTTATTGATATATTATAATTTAAAGTTAAATTTAACTGAAAATAAAATAATTTAATTTTAAAACATGTATAAAATGCTTGTAATACGTGACATTATTTGGAAAACAGCCAAGCATGTCATACATGGGGTGGTCTTTCAAAGGTTTGATTTTAAAAATGTGAAGAAACCATGAATAGACTATAATCCGTTATAATTGTATAAGTTCTTTGTAATTGCCAATAGACAAAAATAGCACCTTTTCCAAGGGTAAAGAGAATTTCACTTAAAAAAATTTGTTATAAAACATTTATGAAAAAGTTGGAGGACCCACAGAAATGATAAAAATAATCGATTCATATTCCTGATTTTCTTTGTTTTGAAAAAGCTTGCCTTAAAGGTCTCCAAATTTCATACTAAAAGGTGCAAAAAGTCTGTACTTTCAAGTGGGTAAAATGAACATTAACTCACTAGTTGAACATTATTTCTTATTAGAATACATAATTCTTATAGAAAATGTTTTATAAAATTCACAGTTTTCACATGTATAACACTTGCACTCTACAAGGATTTTCTGCACTTTATTAATAGGAAATTCAGAAAACATTAACAAATATTACATTTATGTTAAATTTTTATATCAGTTGATTACTTAAGTCCTAATTAATTGCTTTCAAATATGATTTATGCTAATAACATTTTATTCAAAGACAACAATTATATTAATACACAAGAACACAAAACAAAGCCTATGCACTAGTTTTCTACTGTTTACAATTAACTCTCAAGACAAAAGAACTGCACTATTGTTCATACGGACAATAAGGGAACTACAACACTTTCTCTTATTAATTGTTGAACACAACACTCCTACACTGTATTAAGTCCCATTCTTGAGCACAGCTGTTGAAGTCTTGGCTTTGGAATGGGCTTCGTAAGGAGGTCTGCAAGTAGCTCGGTTGACACCTTCTTAACATCAACTCCCTTTTGTTACAATTTCCCTCGCAAAGAAGTGCCAAATTTTTTTATGTTTCGTTCTTCAATGGTAATTTGGTTTCTAGGCCAATCTGGACGCTGCTTCATTGGCTACCTTCAGGGCTCGAATACTTGTCAGGTTAATTATTCCCTGGAAGAGCCGCTTCAGCCAGACCTGCTCCCTTCCTGCCCCACTGGCAGCTACCACCTTCACTTCCATTCTAAACAAGACCACAGAAGTCTGTCTGTGGTTCAGTCAGGAGACAGCTCCACCTCCATACATACACATCACTCTGGTGATAGATCTTCCTGTTACCTCATCCCCTGCTAAGTCAGCATCACTGAATCCAGTGAGGGATCCTTTCTTAGTGTTCGGCTTATAAACAAGCCCATAGTCTCGGTTCCCATGATATATCTAAAGATTCTTTTGACTAAGATGACCTCTTTCTTACTTGGGTTTTCCAAGGCCCTAGATGAAACTCCCACAGCATAAGCAATGTCCGGTCTAGTCCCTGCCATGAGGTACATTGAAGCCTTAACCGCCTGCCTGTATGGAAATTTTACCTCATCTCTTGTTTCTTCTTCTTCGATAGCTTTCTCTGGTTTGAATTTCTCTTTGATGATGGGAGTTGCTACTCCCCAGCATTCTAACATTCCAAATTTATCCAGTATTTTATTTGCATAAACACTCTTGCTAACCCATACTGTCCCATCCTCTTTCCTATTTATTTCCAATCCTAAAAAGTATGTTGCAGGTGTTTCTCTGTTTTTGAATTCTGTCCTCATCGCTCTCATGAAGTTAGTTAATTCCTGAGTGTCATTGGCAGCGACCAGTCCATAGTCCACGTACAGAGTCAACAATATTTTCTTATTTCCTTTTATCCTTATGAATAAACAGGAATCTGTATCACTCGCTTTGAAGCTTTGATTAGTCAAAAACTTCCCAAACCTTTGGTTCCAACAGCGATGTCCTTGCTTAAGGCCATACAGGCTTTGTTTGAGTCTGCAAACCCGACCCAATCTATCATCAAATCCCTCTGGCTGCTGTATGTAGATCTCTTCTGTTAGATTGCTGTACAAAAATGCTGTAGAAACGTCAAACTGCCGCAGTATCAAACATTCACTAGCAGCGACACTCAAAAGAGATCTAATCATTCCTGCTTTCGCTACCGGGCCGAATGTCTGGGAATAATAAATTCCTTTTTGCTGTGAGTAACCCTTTACCACTAACCTTGCTACTGTCTACAGTTGCATCAGCCATAGTTTTAATTTTATATGCCCCCTTACAAGGAATTGCTTTCATTCCAGGCAGCAATTTTTCTGAGGTCCAGGTCTCATTCTCCATCAAGGATCTCATTTCACTCGCCATAGTTCCTATTGAATCTTTTCTTCTCAAACTAGATGCTACTTCTTCATAGGTTACTGGTTCTTCTAGCTAAGTGACATCCAAAATGGCTGACGTAATGTAGTCATCAGACTTCTGCGGGTGCCTGATCTCAGCTCGATTTCGTAATCCCCTTTCACGTTGTGCATTTCTTCCTCCTCATCTCCTCCCAGCTCATGTTGCACAGAATCATGATCATTTTTCTTCTTCCTTATTAGTTTTATATTGAAAGTTAATTTTCCATTCTAATTCTTCTGCATTTCCTTGACTTGATTGATTTTCTCCTTTCTTATTCAAATTAATTTGACTATATGAGAATTGAATAGTGGTTCTTTATTAAATGTGACATCTCTAGACCTTATTACCCGATTTTCCTGTCCACACCAAATTATGTACCCATCATCTCCATCATATCCAATTAGAACTCCTTTCAGTGCTTTCTTATGCATCTTTCTTCTCTGCTGCTTCGGGATGTGTGAATAGCAAGTACAGCAAATAACCCTTAAGTTTTTGACGCTTGGTTTCAGCCATAATTTGTAAGGGGATTTCCCATCTACGCTCGAGGGTCCTATTTAGTTCAAGAAGTAAGAAGCCGTATTCACAATTTCTGCCCAGAGAAGCTGAGGTATATTTCCATGGGCATGCATAATCGAGCACTGTCTCAACCAAGGTGCTGCCTTCTCTTTCACTGCAGCCATTCTGCTCAGGAGTGTTAAGGCATCATCAGTCTTTGCTTTATTCCATTTTCTCTTAATATTTCTCTAACTGCACAGCTGTCGAACTCCCCTCCATTATCACTTAAAAATTCTTTTATCACATACCCTATAACTTGAGTCTCTTTCGAAAATTCTCTCAACTTTTCTGGTACCTCATACTTCTGCCTCATATAATAGAGGGAGCGAAACCTGCTGAAGTCATCCTTAAACCGGTAATTTGAGAGGGAGTGTGGAAATGGGCCACAAATATCTGAATGAATCAATTCACCCAGGCTTGTTGCTCTTTCTCTTTGGCCAAACTTTAGTCTATGTATTTTTCCATAGATAAAACCTTCACAAAGATCATTATCTAACTGCAAATTCTTCTAGAATCTTTCTTTTGACATACCTTTTAATTTGATGTCCTAATCTCTCGTGATATAACTGAATTGAGTTTTCATGTGTCAAAGAAGCAGTTTCTTTTAATTTGACATTTCTCAGTTTTCCATCCACTTTAAAATAACATTTATTCACAGTCGAAGCAAACTCACTTCAGAGTTTTTGTCTTGAGTAGCTAAGACTGAAATCAGGTTTCTGCTGAGTTGCGAGTTGTGGAACATACCAAATATCGTAAAGTTGTAGCCGTATCCACAGCCCACCAACTTGAGCCTCAAACATAACTGATCCCTTACCTACTGCTTGAATTGCTTCACCATTTGCTGTCTTTACAGAATGAGTTACACTAAATTTTTCAAATATGGTAAAAACATCCCCCTGAATTGTTACATGGTTCGTAGCCCCAATGTCTATGTACCAACCATGATCATAATCATCATAGGCCAGAGATGCAGTAGCAGCCATGAGGCCCTCGACTGCTCCAACTGACTCCTCTAACTGCGAGCCTTCTCTCTTCCCACTTGGAAGTGATGGTTTACCATCTTCTAACCATTTTCTGCAATTCCTGACAATGTGACCCGGTTCCTTACAGTAATAACAAAGAAATGTTGACTTACGGATGACGTGTTTTGCCTCTTTACGTATCTGCTTATCCTATACCTTCCTTGATGTTGTGGTTAATGTTTCATGTCCTAAGTCAGCAGTCCTACTCTTTAAGGCCTTTTCAAATGTGCAAAGCTGGTTTGTGAGGTTTTCTATTGCTTTTTCAGATTCATTCATCAGCAAATTGGGTAGTTCATAACCACATTCTTTATCATTAGATAGCTCTTTTGTGAGTATGCTCCATAGGTTTTCAATTTTTGACATGTGTACCAATATCATCATTAACATCCTTTATAAAACTGAAAAATTCCATGCACAGATCATAAACTTTATCCTCACTTCTCCTGTCAAACAGTCTGTGAAGTTCCAACCACACTTCATGGGCAGTTGAGAATCTCATGACCTTCTCCAATGTGTCTTCAGTCATGTTTGTATTCAGGATAAGCAGTGCATTGCTTTCAGCTTTCACAAACCTTTCTACATATGAATTATGTAATGTTGCCTATGCTGTAGTAGCATCTATTTGTAATGCTCCTGGCTCTTGTAAAGTTCCTTCCAAAATGTCCATGCAACCAGACACTCCACAGAAGAGAGCGCTCACTTTGTACTTCCATGTTCTCCAGTTAGACTGTCCTTTCAAAATTTAAAAACTATGTCTTATCTAGGTCTTCACAGAGTTCACATAATAGGAAACTTACGGGTGCCCACAGCGTAATAACCTTTTATTCATAGACAACAATTGTATTAATGCACAAGAACACAAAACAAAGGCTATGCTAGTTCTCTACTGTTTACAATTAGCTCTCAAGACAAAAGACGGCACTATTGTTCATACAGACAATAAGGGAACTACAGGATATGCTTGAATAAAAACTTCTGGATTAAAAAAAATGTTATAATAACTATTTATTTTGTTACCAGCTGTGGATTTAGCTGCACTTATTATTTTTAGTAAATGGTGTTTCACTGCACATCAGAATTAATGTAACATTTGTGGTTAAAATAGAAACTTCTTTGCAAAACAGATGAAAGCCTCATGTAATCACGTGTATAGGCTATTCAGGGTAAAGTGAACACTTTTGAAAGCCCTCTCGTTCGGAATAATAGTCAATAAATAAATTTTATTTTAGCCGTAGATGTTAACTTCTGAGTGCAGTGGAATGTACACACTGTGTTTATTACTTACATCACAAATTTTTTTTTAAGAGATGGTTAAAGGATAAAAAAATGGCTAAGAGGAAAGAGTAACTAGGGCTTCAAAAATGCTCACTTTCCCGTGAATAACTTATACTATAGGCTTACTGATATGGGTGTTAATTGTTAAATTTTTTGTGGAAATTTAGCATAATGTTTAACACAACTGACGCAAGGAGATAACTACTACAAGTGAATTTAAAAATATTAATTTTGCTGTATGCAGAGATGGGTGGGAGAATAATATGCAGGTGGACCAGTGGCGTTTATTCCATAGATGCAAGGTAAGCAATGCTTACCTTATACATATGAGAAATGCTTGACCTTTTGTAGTTTTCACCTTAACTTTAAATTAAAAAACATTTATTTCTGAGTTCCCCCGTTTCTGATTCGAGAAACAAGAGTTTTCGTCTTACGTACTGTACACGCATAGTGCTGCTATGTGGTAATTATTTCCACAAACGGGAGCGACTAGCGATGAATCGAACTCGCATGCGAGTTACCCTGCTGAAAGAATGAGGCAGGGTAAGCAGTCGTTCTGTTTGCGTCCTCCAGTCCTTATTTCCTTGGAAAGTTAATGAAAGTGTTCGGGAAAACAGGAGTTTTCTTATAATTTGTAATATGTTCTCTAAATAATATCCAGTTTAGTTATTATTACATATATTTTGTTTCCGTTTTTATAACTAATGTTAGGTATTATAAAATGGTAAATAGATGTGGAGGGTAGGCAACGTTGGAAGTTGCCTTCGTTAGTAGAAATTGAAAATGGAACCACAGCCCGGCACTAGCAAATTACATCTAAAACGCTCAAATATGCGGGGCTATTATATTGCTTACCCTGTCAAAAAACCCACTACACGCCACTGAGGTGGACATAGAACAAATAAGAAGAGGGAAGGAAAGGAATAAAATAAGTATTAATGTGCTTTCCCGAATGCTTGCAGCTGGACGGAGGGAAACCACGTGACACTGCTGGTACCTGTACACACTAAAATGATAACATTGTGCACTACTTCTCTGCTGTTAAATACAGCACTATCTGACATATGTTTATTCAACAGGTAATATTCACATGCGGAGCAGCTCTTGCCCCACCCGCTTTCGGCCACTGTAACTACTGAACTAAGCAACCTCTCCCCTTCATGCAGTGGCAATAGACTCTCCCAACTCACCCGATGCATTTTGATCTTCTGCTCATTATTTTCTCATTTTTATTTCGCTCTACAAGGTGATGAACGAAGTGGGAGGATGGGGCAAGTTAAAAGGACATTTAGCCACGTGACTGTACAGGAGGAGACATACAAACAGTAGCAATATTCAGAGTTTATGGAGGCATACGGAAAGGGGAAGACAGTCCATGCTGGTGAGAACTGTGAGGGAGTGGAATATGTTGTGGGAGGAGTTGGTGATGGTGATGGGTGTTGGGCGATTTAGGAAGGAGTTCCTCCTACAGCATCAGAGTTGTGAGAGCCCTACTACCTTCAAGCAATAGCTCAGAACTCATTTGCTGGGAATAAGCTCATTAATTTATAAAAAATTCCAGGCAGCTGGTGGGCTTCAATATAAGATAATCACAAATGATGAAAGCTGATGTAATCTACCATCTGTCCCCTGAAGTGGTACCAGTGGGAATTCTGGGACTTTTTTCCAGGTAGAGGTTCAAAACTGTCTGTATTTGAAATGGTAAAGTTTCACACTATTTGGCCTTGTTGTGATGTGGTGTTGGAGTAATCATTTTCAGCGTGTCACCATGAAGGGTGGCCATTATAATTTTAAGTTACTGATATGATTGTGAAACTTTTTCCTCATAAGGCCCACGGTAATGTAAACTTTTCATATGGTGGAAGGATACAAATTGAGGAGTAGACATTAAGCATTACTTTCGAAAATGCTCAATTATCCATGTATAGTGTGTAACACATATTCTGGCTTCAATGGTTGATCTAGTACTTGGATAAAATAGTAACAGACAGTATAAAGAAGCTTTAAGTTCTGGGTCATGTCTTGTTTCAGCAAACAATAGTAGGGGGATGGTACCCAGTGAACGGTTATAAATTTTTCTCAGACAGTGCTGCTCTCCAAAGATGACTCCAGCCAAACTTCATGATATTTTGTGATGATTAATGTGTATGTGTTGTGTGCACTTCATGACTGCAATTTTGTTAGCACAAGGTTTAAAATATTTGTTTCAAGTAAGCAGAATTTGTTTTTAGCCACCTTGTGTTGCAAGTGCCATGTCATTTGTAACTCTAACCCATATTTCATGTGTGTTAATTTTCACAGGATCCTGCAGAATGGGTGCTTTGCGGTGTCCCATGTGTTGCAAAAGGAAATTCAGGACCCAGATGTCTTTGAAGTATCACATATTGAGTTACATGTACAACATTTTCTGTACACTGTGTTCGAGGAGGGTTGAAAATATGCAGGAACTAATAGACCACCTGGAAGTAGGTTGTGAGAAAGCATATTCAGCAAGCTTGGAGAACGTTCCTACTTCAAAGGACACCATGGTCCAAACACAGGTCTGTTAACACAGTTTTTGCGTAGTATCTGCATATTAAAAAAAAAAATGTAATGTTTCAACTCAATGAATGATAAAAGATTTTTGTAAAATGTGTTGCTGATTTAGTTCACTGAAAAAGTTTGACCATTACTGCAGTGCAGTTGCTGTGATTTTCGCCACAATTATGTGCATGTGCTTCTGTAGAATTCGTTCATCACTCTTATTAGAAATATAAACATTTATTGCAATCATATTCAGTGTGTAGTGGGAGTACAAAATAGTAATGTAATACAGTTCCTTTGTGGTTCTTAGACTATGTTAGAAAAGTCTCGGTCCATAACATGTATTCAAATATAAACTTGGATGGGCAGATTATAGCAATATTGGCAGCCAGTTTAGCTCTGTGTTGTACATTTTACTAAAGAGTTTAATGTTTGATTTGATGTCACTGAAATTATGATACTGATTACACTGAAGTAAGAATTATCTTAAAAATTTTACATATTTATTTATTTATTTATTTATTATGTGCCACCCAACAGTGGAGACCATAAACAGGGTAACACACACACAAACATACAAAAAATGACAAATTTGCAAAAAAAAAAAAAAAAAAAACCGCTATGTAGCTTGCTTAATGATAACTACAAAAATCTCAAACATAACAAAATATATGACATGTTGACAAACAGAATCTATAGTTTACTCAAACATACAAGACAACCATAACACAAAACACAAAAAGAAATGAAATAAAACAAATTAAAAGAAACCAACAATTATTCAGTTCAAATCAATGATAGTTATTATCAAATGTAGATTGTACTAAGATTACTAAAAGAAAGGCTCTAAGTTAAATAATGTTTGAATAGCTCGTGGAATGTAATTTGTTGTAATTTAGAACACACCTTTTCACTAAAACATTTTTATTGTTCAGAGTACATAAACATGATGTCCACCCACAGGGAAAAGTCGGGGAAATGTCAGGGGATTTTAACATGGGTAAGGGAAAATGTAAATAATTACTATTCAGCATAAGTTGTTAGTTATGTGAATACAGAGTAATGTAGTTGTGAGCATATGTATTTTGAAATTTCAATTTTTAAGTTTGTGAACTGGCAATAATACATCTTTCTTGAGCGACATAGGACCTATATGTGCAAAATAAACTATGTATTTGTGTTTTTGTAATGGGCACTCGTGTGAAGTCAATAGTATGTATCGCGAGAAATATTGATGGGCTGAATAAAATGTTGCCCCTGCTTGCTTTGTCTGTTGCAATGCACTGTAATGTAATTCAACCTCACTGATAGCGTATTTGTTTTGTTAGCGGTGGAAAAATATGATATCGTAAGGTTTCTGTCATGAAAATAGGTCAGGGAAAATAGTAAGATTCTGCCTGGGAAACGGGGAAAGTCTGGGAATTCCAAAATGGTATTTCAGTGGGCACCCTGATAAAAAGTATTCAAAATTCTGTGGTTATAATTTGGAATCTTAAGTAACACCAAGTTAATAACAACAGGACAGAAAAAGTATGAAAGAAAATAATTTATTAAAAATAATGCATACATTATTTCACGTCTAATTTCCAAAGTCTGGGTTTTATATTTCGTAAGTTCCACATTATAATTAAAATTATGTTGTGTGAACCTACAGAAAATAGTTTTAAAAATGTTACGTTGTACATTTTCCATTCTCCTTGGATCTGTTGTAGTGATATACATAATTCTAAATAACTGTACAGTATTCCAATTTTGATAGTACTGAAGAGTAAAATAAGCACAATGATGTGTAGAAGCAGAGTGAGTCATAAAGTTAATTACTCAAGTACGTGTAGAATTATTTATTAAACCATCTACTTGGTAATGGAATAATAATTTAGAATCAAGTATCACACAAAGATCACAAACTCTGTTAATGACATGATTTTGAACTTAATATTTATACACAATTGGATTAGTTTTCCTTGTAAATGAGATCCAAACTATTTTTTGTAACATAAAATTACAAGTAGACCATTCATACTCAGTGGAAATATCATCTTGCAACTGAACACTATCAGTCAAATAATTAATACCTCCCCCCCCCCCCCCCCCCTTCGTCTTCTTCCAGATCATCGGCATAAAGAAGTGATTATTGAGAATTATTTTCGACATTGGTAATGTAATTTAAATCATATATTGCTAAGAAGTGGTGATTATGTACCACCCTTTGGGACTCCGGAGGATACATTAAATTGCAATGATAGTGAAATTTAAATTCTCACTACAAACTTTTAGAAAAATAACTCGAAAACCAGTCAACATAGTTAGTATCTAAACTTAATGCTTGCAAGTTTTTCAAAATAACTGAGTGTTGACAAGTATCAAATGCTTTCCTTAAATTAAAAAAAAATCCATCAATCTGATTTCTTGATGTTACATCTTCATATAAATTGTTTACAACTTTAAATACACTATCTACCAAAAAGTAATTTGGCACCCATGAAGATAGGTAATTCAGTATGTCAGTTGACTTGTGTTTCACGCCTTTGGTGTAGGACCGCTGGTGTTTTTCCGTGGTAGCATGAACACAGAGGCCTATTGTAACATTCTGGATAGTGAATACTCCCACAATTGTGGCATTTTTATGGAATGGACCTGTGTTACTTCCAGGCTGACAGTGCCAGGTGCCATATTTCAAGGGCTATTATGCAGTGTACGCCGACAACAATGTTTGCTGATTGGATTGGCCCGCCGAGAGCCTCGACCTCAACCCTATAGAACATCTTTGGGACGAATTGGATCGCCGGGTGAGGGCTCGTCAGGCGCGGTCAAAATCCATTACTCAACTCGTGGAATGTTGCAAGAGGAATGGCGATGAATCTCCGTGGATATCCTACAAACACTCGTAGAGAGCATGCCAGACAGGGTGGCTGCTGTTATAGCCGCAAGAGGTGGCCCTATAAGATTCTAACGGGGTGACAACCACTGAGAAAACATTGTGGACAGGTGCCCAATAAATTTTTGGTAGACAGTGTAAATTAGTTGCAGTTGTTTTTCCTATTTGAAAGCCATGCTGCCTACGTGTAGTTTTTTTGTATAGAATTTTATATTCCTGTGAATTACCTTCCCTAAAACCTTTGAAAAACTACACAGTAACAATATTGGTCTATAATTATTAACATCATGTTTGTTACATTTTTTGGATCTAGGAACAACGATGGCTTTTTTCCACTAGCTTGGTTAAATACCACAGCATAAACTGAAATTACAGTTATGAGTTAAGAATGGATTGAAGGTATTAGCACACCCTTTGATTATAAAGTTACTTATTTTATCAATCCCTGTAACAATGCTGTTTTTTTAAGTCTTTTAATAGGCAGCCCACCTCATGTGGATGGTAACAAACTCTGTTTTGTTGTCCAGCATAATTTCTCCCCACACCATGACTGATCCTCCACCAAACAGAACTCTTTGGTCAACTTGCCGGACGATGCCGTTGGTGGGCGGGTTTTCTCTGAGATCTCCCGTTTCCCCCACCATTTCATTCTGGCGCTGCTGCATACTCACCTCAATTACCCTTATTGGCTCTCAAGACCTTGATGTTAAAGAGCCGTCCAAATCTCTTTACTCACTCACTCTTTGGTCAACTGCTGCTTCAATATTGCACTCCCCTGGTCTTTTCCACACACCAACACAACATCCATCTGTACCAAATAAAGGCACCTTTGTTTCAGCACTGAACATCACTTTCCGCCAATGTCGTAATTGCCAATGCTTATGTTTCTCAGCAAAATGCAGTAGTGTTTGTGACACCTGAGTAAATGGGGCACCTTTCTCAGTCATCTGCATCTTAATTGACCTTCGTGAAGCCGGTCATGAACGGTTTGGTCACTGAAGCCGGTCATGAATGGTTTGGTCACTCAATCATTGACCTGTAGCTCAGTGGAAGTCTTGTTGCAGTTCATGTGCTGTTCTACGTAAATTCCATGCTGTAAGAATGCGAAGATAGCAGCAATCCTCAGCAGCTGTATAGTGCAGTCAAATTAGGCCAAATTTTTGGCTAATCCACAGATTCAAAACAAACTGGAATGTTCATTAGTGTTTTAAGGAAGTACCCCAGTTCATGATACAAAAATCCCAAGAAATCTCAACATGGGTTTTCCGCCAATTTGATCTTAAAGTCTGCCATGTGGGATTTTATTAAGCATTTATTCAATATTATATGTGGGATTCTCATTAGCAGTAGACACGTGCTCTTTTTTTTTTTTTTTAATTTCCTTTAAATGGGTTTTCCAAATATTACAAAAATAAAAACTTCAAAATTATAATTTTAAATCCAAGAGATTTTAAAATAAAATATTATTATGGTTTTCTGAGAAAATTGTTATATTTTTTAGAAATGCACCACAGCCATGCATTATTTAAAAAAAAAGTTTCAAATGAAAGTTGTAGAGCGTAAAAAATACTTAATGAGCACTAAAGTGTCCAAGAAGAAAAAGACCACCTATAGATATAGTGGTTTCTAGGAGCAGGTACACATGGCTGTGTGATCTGCAACATAACAATGTGGTAACCGAAGGGTCATTCCATGTGAAATCAAGGGTCTAAGCTACACCATTTTCGATCCTATGTGTTTCTATGTTACCATATCCTCAAAGTGAAAGAAGGACATTAATTTAGTTTTTTACCTACAAGTTGATGATGGCAGCCATTTTTCATACATACTGAATGCAAATTTCACAGATTTCGGAGGTTTATGCAACTAGTCATAACTTTTTTTAATAAATCACCTATTTTGGAGTTTTTAGTTTCATTAAAAAGAATACATAAAATACTATTGCACTGTATATTTATATTATAAAATAAATTTTGTGTTTTCAAGATGGTGGCCATCTGCTTTCAGCATTCAGATGACTGTTTTACCCACCCTGTTTCACCAAAGTTGCTTTTAGAGCTCTGATCTTTTGTGTGCTTAGTGTCTACATGTAGAACAGTGTGAAACATCAAAGTTATCTGAGTGGAAGACTTCCTTCCTAGAAAAAAAAATAGTCTCCAACACTGGGGAAAAAAAGCAAATTTGTGATTTTCGAAGCCAAAAAAAGTGTGATGTCATTCTCACCGCTCCGCTCAGGAGGAGACCACTTCTACTCTGTTCATGCACCAGGCACGCGCATCCGTGCGCCTCGTGCAGGGTCATCTCTGCCGTTCGTGCGGAATCTGATGACGTGTACTTGTGAGGGGATCGCCACATGGCTGTCGACTCACTAACGCCCTAAGATTCAGAGTCCACGTGCTCACCCAAGTGTAGATGAGCTGGCACCCTACCAGAAAAGTATCTGTTTGGACAACATTTTAAAACTTATCTCGTAAACTTTTCAGCCATGAGCCAGGGTTTGCTTAGAATCTCGTGCATCTCACCCCCTCACTAGTGTCAGAACCACGTTAAGTGATGTGGGGGACAAAATAAGAATTTGAGTTTTTTTATGATATATACTCTTGATGAATAGTTGTGGGGCTTAAGTTGTCCAAATTTTGTGTTATTTCACCCCTGTTGAGTACACAAACCTTTGAAAAATAAAAAACAAGTAATTTGTTTAATTTAATGTGTTTTGCATTATATAATCCCACTTCATTATGAATGTCATTAATATTAGGGTGACAAGGGGTACTAAGTGTTAATACACTGTTTGGGCAGTACAATTTCAAAAAATTTAAAAATTCACAATTTTCCAATTAGGCCTACATAAATAAATTGATAAATTAACGTTCACTTACTTTACTGTAATTTGAAAACTATAAACAGTTAAAGTTAAGAAGAATCAAAGGCAAACTTCACTAAATATTTTAAGTCATATTATTAGATGTGATGGTAAACACTCTGTAATGTCTGAAAGTCTGAAGATGATGCAACTGTTTCATGAGATTGCATCATGCAGATAAGCACATGATTAGACACATCCTGCCTGGAGCTTCAGTCTTTTATTGCCTGTCCTGGTGGCATTTTTTTGGTATTCAAGTGATAGTGGAGTGTTTTGGTTTCTCTCTTTTTGTTAAGGATGAGTAACGTGAAGTTGTATACTCTAGATCATCAGAGTTAATAATTGAAAGTGACATAAGTGATGACGAAATAAAAACATTAATTAAACTTAGAACTGGTGTGGATGAAGTTGCAAATATAAATATGTGGACAAATTCTTTCATTTGTATGGTAATAAGTGTTGTGACCAATTTGTCATGCACAAAATACCTATTTTGAGATCTTTAAGGGAAATCACAATGCAGCTGTCTGCTAAACATTAACATCTGAAACTTATATCAGGTAAGGCTGTATGTGCACACTGTTTTCTAAAGTTGAAAAAAAAACTAGAATTAGAGTTTGACAGAGAAGAACACAACAATTATGGTAGTTTTGAACCAGAAAGCATTGCTGTAGAATCTGTTAACTTCACATGTGCTTCGCTGGATGAATCTCCTATTCATTAAAAAAGGTTTCCTCAGTGTATAAGTAGACAAAGAATGGAGCAAAAGATTGATAACCTATAATGTAAAATTAGAAGAAAATTAGAAACATGTATCTCATTTTCCAACGATACTACTAACCATGAAGAAATTACTCCAAATAACAATGTAGGCTACCTTGAATTAATAGAAGAATTAAATGAGAAATTCGCACATGCTAGCAAATTTGATGAGAAATACAAAATTTTAAGTTTGGTGGCAAAATGCTGGAGCACTTCTAAAAGCAAAGCTGATTTTTAAGCGCAGTGTGTACTTAGTAAGAAATGCAAGAACTTAAAAGGCAAAACATGTGGTGTGCTACCAAATGTTTATAAAAGAAATAGAAATAGCTTAAGTGATGAAACTGTAAAAGTTGGAACAGATTTTTACAAGAGCTTATGTAAGCAGAAAAATGCCTGGTTTTAATAATGCCAAGTGGAGCGAAGACAAAAGAACAAAAATATCTAACACTTGACGCCGTTGGGTGAGACACGAGACGAACAATGATACAAATATTTACTGATAATTTGAGCGCCAGCGGTGCTACCCAATCACCGCATTATTGAGACTCAGAGTTCTCAGGGATGCTGTGGGTTCTGTGTGTCCATCTCACCTGTGCGTACTTACAAACACACAGGCAATACTAAACTTTTTTAATAAACATCACTTGAAATAAACACTTAATAAAAATTATGTGGCTAGGACAATGTCACTACTGAATAAAATATATAAGTTCACTGTAGACTTGTTTTATTGATATTATTCATACACATCAACGAGCCAATAAAAATATTATCTCGGTCATGACTAGCCAATTCTGCTTGGGTGTTCCCCAGCCCGTAACTAATCTAGTGCAAGCCTAGATGGATGATCTCGCAGAGGTGCGTGAAAGCACAGCCTTCACAAGGGAAGAGGGCCGACAGCCGCTATGGTGGATTGATGGTTTTTCCTTGAAGACAGGACATGGTGAATTACAAATGAAAACCCTTAATACATATTAACACGTGTGATTACTAGGCATCACTAACGCAAACTCGTCGGGGCTCGCCCTTCAGCATGTAAGTAGCCGGCTAGGACGGGAATAATTGCACCATACACTAATTACAAAATTACCTAAACCCTTGAATAATACATGAAATAAGATAGGACACGAGATGAATATTCACAATAAAGACACATTTGTGAAAACAAGTTTAGATAGCGTGGATGTCGCTCGATGAAGTTCGTAGAGGACCATATGGTGTAGGTGAAATTGCAATATTTCTGCTTGGAAACGGCAAACTAAATTCAGATCAAATATTATTCTTGTTGAGGAAGTGATTCTATTTCCGATTAGAGTGGTTACAGGCTTGTAACATGCCTGATGTCAGTAAAATCAAACATTAACATGGCTGTGTGGTCGAGTACAAAAAGCATCAATTTACATGAAAAATACATTGAACTCTGAACTAAGTGATTGCACATATAGTGTTACATAAATAAGCTCTTGAAACGCAATGATGGCGCATACAAATACTTGGCTTCGGTCGGCCACATGGTTATACGTGATGTTGCCAAAAAATATTCAAACATGAAAATTACCCTCAAATATATACATAAAAACAAAGCTCTTAAAATTGTGTGTAGCAATAATGCAGAAGTTATAATGAAACACCATAAACATCACGCCTGATTCGAGTTGCGCGGGTCGCATGACCTCTCCGACATCTTTCTCCTTCTTCTCGATTAAGTTAAAAATGCCACAAGGGCGCAAGAAATTAATAAAGCGGAAGCATAATACTGGGGAAAAGGTGTGCAAAACGTACGCAAGCAAAGGTTAACCAGTAAACTAAATAACTATGGAAATCTAAATCAGTGAACAAAAGTTGTAGTGCACCAGCTCTCCTAGACAGATTGTCCAGATACAAGCGTCACATGGACCTACCATGGCCACCTACGGGGTTCACATAAACGGCAGTGCTATGCTCGCCCAGGAAAATATTTTATATTGAAATTAAAATGGCACAAATTAATTAAAATATTGTTTTACATTTCTACAATTTTCTTATGAATTTCAATATTATTGTAGTGTCTCTTGCCGGAATATTAAGTGTTCTTAATCTTGGTGCAGCGGGCACTTCGAATTTTATAACCAAATAATTAAAAATTAGTATACACACTTTAAAACATTTAAAGACATATTAAACACTACAAATACAAGAGAACACATTTTACACTGGGAAATAACATTTATATGAAAGTTCAAAATTATCGGCCTCTTAGCGCACGTGCGGGACACGTGACACGTGAGCGCTGTCATGGGCTCCGCTGGCTATTAGCCGGCATCACACTCTTTAATTTAAATGAAGTTTACTTGAAAGATTCATTCATGTATAAAGTCACGGTTTTCAAAGTTTACTTCATTAAGGCCCAAGTGTTGCATGCTAGCTGGTGCCAGTTGCTTTATTTAGAGCTAAGGATTTAAAAATTGTAACATTGTGCTTCACATAATGGCTGTGTTTGTGTAATATATTGAAAGACCTTTTATGATTTATCACAAAATTAAACTTTCCCCAGCTTTCTTTAACTGTGGTTTGTGAAGTGATAGTCACTCAGGATATGTGCTTATACTGTGATTGTAAAATATTTTTGAAATATAGCAGCTACATTAAGGTACAACACTATCTAGCAATATACTACACATCACAATATTTTTAACAAAAGTAACATTTGGGTACACTTCTGTCAATAATATTTGCAACATTTACAATGCAGGTGACAGTGTATTAGCATTAGTAGTAACAGGAGTAATAGTGGTAGAGGAGGTAGTAATAATGGTGATAGTAGTGGTAGTAGTTGACGTATTCCTCACTGTGTGGCTCGGGAGGCAGGCCAGTGCCGCTCCACTCATGCGCTACGCACAACGTACGTTGTGCACTTGTCGCCAGAATCGTTAATGCCAGAACGGGTCAGTGAACCGTTCCATGACCCGAACGACCTGCCTCGCCAAGAGTAAACTACATTATGTGTGTTTATTGTGGTGAAGTTTTGTGTCCCGCAGAAAGCAGAGCATAAAGTAAACACGGGAAAGAATTATCTCCCGTTTGCTCCCCTTGAGTATTGTGTTATGTAATAAAGAGTGCCTGACCACGTGGTCTATGTATGTTTACAAACCATTGATTTGTGACACACTAAATTCCTATCATAATTTTACAGTGTTTGTGTGATGCTTGCTTTATTTCTAAAGGGTGTATTTTCATTTTTGAGTTTTTGTTAGAAACGTAAGTCAACAACCTTGGCAGTTCTGGCTTTCGCCATGCAAAGCCCCCAAATTCAAATTGTCTGTTCACTTATTAAATGAATATTTAATGTTGATTTCTGTATGTAAAGTGTTTGCATGTTTTTATTATTGTGTCCTATATGTCCTGCAAGCCATCCCATGCTTTTTTCAGGTAAACTCATTTTCCCATGACACGCATAGCAACGAGGATTAACATTATTAAAGAAGTCTGACGTGTCGGAAACGCTTATCCAAATTCGCAGAGTTTTTTGCTGTGTTTAATTGTCTTCTACATGTATGCTGTCCAGTATATGTATTTTTGTGTTTTTTCCCTCATGGTGCTGGCGGGAGATCTCCGTTGGGTAACTGCATCTCTGAGCCACCATCTTTAGTCTTCACCAGCAAGCCGAACAGAGTGGACGTGTATGTCGCGCACCCCACGGGATCGTCATCCATTTTATCAATCACAGTAGATGCAATAGTAAGTTTTTAATTTTCCAGAACCTTTTTAATAGTTTTTGCCCCTTCCGCCTGATTGCCCTTCTCTCCGTCAGACTCACATCCCCGGAGAGTTTCATACTTGTAATTTCCACGTGCTGTTCAGTGCTTTGTTCCGTTTTGGCCTATGGCAGGCCTTGAGTGCCATGCCTGCTTAATTTTAGGGACAATGTATTGTTTTGTATGTGTGCTCTCATCATTCAATATAGAGAGTTCTAACATACCTCGTCTTATTCTATTTCTTAATGCTTAACGTAATTTCGGGATCTGGTCCTCTCCAGAAACAACCACGTGCTCAGCTTTTGAGCTCTAACTAAAAGTGTGCTAAGTGACTCTTGTATTAACTTCTTCCTTAACGTGTGCTGTGAGGGGAAATCACCACATGGCTGTCCACCTGCTACTGCCCTGAGATACTGTCCACATGTGCTCATCCATGTATTAGATGACCTGGCGCCCTGGGAATTTATAACATCTTTACTGAACTTTATCACCATGCATCAGGGTTTCTCTTAAATCCGGCATATCCCGCCCCTTGCTAGCAGCCAAGCCACGATATAGAGGTAATAGTTGCAGTGGTATTAGTAATAGTGGTGGTAGTGGAAGTAGCGGTAGTAATTGTATTTTGTACCCTGAAATGTAATGAACTGTTCATCCGGCTCAACTGATGACTCATGGTCAGGCAGGATGCCTGAATTTAAATGTCTGACATCAAGACACTACCAAATTATGCTAGAAAAGGTGGGGGTCCTGATTGGTTTCCTTCTTAAATGTAATTTTCTTTGTGTCACGGATTGGTAAATAGGCACTAATGTAGTGTACAGTTTCCAAAATTTCATGATTATCCCCAGTTTCAGAAAGGGGCATACGTGTCATTGCATCTGCCAGGTGTACCTTTTTTTTTTTTAGTACATAATACACATTTAGGTTATGCTTTTGTTCATGACCGTTATTAAGGGCTTGTGACTAGTTTGAACATTTACTGTGCACCCATAGATGAAGTCGTGAAACTTCAATGTTTTGAAATAAATGGCAAGTAGTTCTTTTTCTGATGGGGAATTTTTCACTGTCTGTAAGGCAGCACGAGGCTGTCGTAACCATGTATAAGCTGCTTATTCTGTGTTGGGTTTCTATAACAAACAACATCCTTGTTTCCACACAATATCTTTTGTAACACATTTCAGCTGTGTAACATTTAGCAACACGTAGTAGCGGTAACAAACTGTTCTCCTACATGGATGGCATAAGTCAAGATGGCCACCGGCCATGGCACACACTACAGTTGGCACTAAATGTGAATTTGAATCCAAGTACATACACTGAACTATACAAACCAAAACAAACCTAGACATACCGCCCACCAAAAATAACATTTTTAAGCAAACTAGAAAATCTGTACAATGTCACAATGATATATGTGGTTCTCAGTGAATGGGTATGCGACACAACTTGATAACGGGATGCTTCACATTTTGATGTTGCTGCTTGATTGTGGCCACCCTGCAATCTCCATCCTTGCCCGTATGTAGAACTGCAACATGCCCAAGCTGCCACTGCAGGGGTGGCAAGTGGTCTTCCTCAACAAGGACAAGGTTGCCAATCTGCACTTCACATTCATTCTTGGTCCACTTGCCACAATGTTGTAGTGTGTGCAAGTACTCCTTGTGCCATATATACCAAAAGTGCTGAATGGGACACTGCACCAGCTGCCACCAATCCAATCTGTTTGACTGGATCTCAGTAAGGTCTGGAACTGGAGGTGCGGTCAAGGTGGTGCCCACAAGAAAGTGTGCTGGTGGTCATGGCCTTTAAGTCATCTGGATCTGATGAAATGGCACACAGTGGACGTGAGTTAATAAGGACTGTCTCAATATGGGCAAATATAGAAGACAGTTCCTCAAAGGTAAGAAACTGCCTGCCTAAAACGCTTTTCAAATGGTACTTTTGCAGATTTGATGGCTGCCTCCCACAACCCACCGAAATGTGATCCAGATGGAGGATTGAGGTTCCACTGAATGCCACGAGTGGCAAGGATAGCCGCAACACACTGCACATTAGCACTCTCCCTTAAGGACTTTTGAAGATCATTGAAATAACGACATGCACCTGTAAAGTTTGTTCCGCAGTAAGAAAAAAACATTTTTACAAAGCCCGCGCCTAGCACTAAATCTGAATAATGTGTCAAGAAAAGCTGCAGTGCTCAAAGAAGAATCAACTTCTAAATATTGTAGAATTGCAGCTAGATATATATACTTTGTATATTCTGGAAGTATTTCAATTGTCTATATTTCAGTCAAGAATAGTAATTCATGTAATATTTGAAAGGTTGTAACAATGACAACTTGTTTGTATTTCATATATTTTAGTTTTTCCAAATTTGTTATTTTTCTTTGCTCATTTCATCAATAGTAACTGACATCAACAACAGACGTCATAGGACGATAGTGCATCCTTTCCTTTTCACTGGGTTAGTAAACTTAAAACATTGCCACCGCAGGACACAACATGGTGAACGAAGAAAATAACAGAGGTCACCTTTGGCTGACGTGACCGACTGCTCGAAAACAATATGTTTTCAATGAAGAAACTTTCTACCAATATATAAGGAAGAGCGACCTTTCTCTGGTATCACAACAGTTCGTCACAGCACAATCGTTTGTCAGCTGTCAGTCGGACAGCCTGCAACGTGTGATCACGTGACTCGCACCGACCAGCGCCCGTGACTTTAACCTTCTTTTGTATTTCAGACATTTCAATTCAAATATCTATTCAATTTATTTTCCGTCGGTGTGAGGAGTCATTAGGGCGCCGGGATAGAAAAGTAGCGATTCTCTTTCGTCTTCGTAACTCTCGAAGTGAGAAGTTTTGTTTTATAAAGACTGCCATTCTGCCTGTTTTTTTTGTTTGTTTGTCAGCTGCGAGTGTCAATTGTTTGTTTTGCCGAGATGACAATAAATCTCCAGACATTAACTTCTTTTATTTATTGGCAATCCTGGTATCAACAAATTTTCATTATTATGTAGTCAAAAGTCTTCAACTCATGCTGAGCTAGTCCGTTAGTGTTTACTGAGAACTATGAGAGAACAGGACAGTAACCTGTTACAATGTACTGCCTTTGTCGCTAAGCAAACGAATAGGCACAAAAAAGTTTTTGACGTGTGACTGTTCCAAACACGTGACTGTTTGATTTAGAATGGGCCCCCATAGTCAATACCAACATTTAGAAATGGCCTTGCTTGTTGAACCCTACTTAGTGGAAGATTTCCCATCAATGGCTGTGTATTGGTGGCCCTGAACCTGTGGCACTTTATACAACTGTGGATCCTGGCCAGATCTCTTTCCTGCTACAATCCAGTACTCTCAACGAATTGCTGCATTTGTCACAAAATTCCTATTAGGTAGCAAGGTTTGATGGTTTGCTTTCTAGGTTAGGTGTGAATTTTGTAAATGTCCACCCACGCACAGAATGCCATTGGAATCCAAGAATGGATTCAATTTTCTAATACCAGTAGCAGGGGGACATTCACTCTGTGAAATCAAACATTCAATCTCCAAGCTGAAACATTCTCGTTGAACCTGCTTCAGGCACATCTTCTTAGCAACATCAAGCTCTACGACAGTAAGGGGACCAGTGCATCAACACCCTAGTGACATCTTAAGGTTTGAAATTGATCTTAATACATAAGCAAGCACTCTCTGAAGCTGTGACCAAGAAGAGAACCTAGAGAGGTTTGCGAGGAGGTTTGGCTCACAATGTCTAACCATTGTAACTACCTTAGGCTGCTTTAGCTCTTCTTCACCTTCATGAATACTGGTCGCTACTCCTTGGCATGGCCAGGATTCCTTCTTAGACTGGGCCAACAAGGTGTTGTGTCAGTAACTCGTGGGGCAAGAGTCCTCTGAAAGCACAGTCTGCAACATTGTCAGTGGAAGGCACATGTCTCCACTGGACCATAATCTTGCTCTCCTGAATACGAGCGACTCTGTTTGCCACAAAAGTTTTCAGACAATGAGGAATCCTGATCCAGGCGAGGACCACTGTGGAGTACAAATAATGTGGATACGTTCTGAAAGGGTCAACATTACTGACTCAAGTAACTAAATGAGTAAATGTGCAGCCTGCAATTCAAGTCGAGGAAGTGTGACTGTTTTTAGAGGCACAACACATGATTTGGCCAAAATCAGGTGCATCTTCACCTCACCTTCATGAGCAGTATGTAGGTACACAACAGCTGCATAACATTAATTGAATTGCATCTCTAAAGTCATGAAGCTGATATTCTGACTGCAGTGCTGACACAAGACAAAGTATGGTCAATTTGCTGAGAACATCCTGTGGGCAGATGAAAGCCTGCCAGTCCTCCAGCACATGTTGAGGTGGAGCTTCATCCCATGACACACCCAACAGCCAGTGTGTTTGGAGGAAAATTTTAGTTAGAATAACAACTGGAGTAAGCCACCCTAGTGGGTCATACAACGTAGCAAGTCTAAAAGAATAGCTCTTTTGTGACTGTTGTGCTGGCTGATTTAATATTATATGAAAACGCATCCAACCTTGAGTCCCACTGGAGACCAAGTACCTTGATCACTTCACTATTTTCTTGAAAACTCAGTGGACTCTCTCGGTGGTTCTCTGGTAGTACATCTAAGACAGATTTGCTATTACTGGACCATTGTCTTAATTCAAAACCCCCTTGCTGTAGGAGATTTATCAGTTCCTACAGCAACTTTAGGACTTCTGCAACGGATGCTGCACCTGTCACAACATCGTCTACAAATACGTCTTCCATCACGACCGTAGCCACCTTAGGATACATGCCACCTTCAATGGCAAGCTGTTGTAAGGCTCTCATAGCCATGAAAGGAGCAGTTGATACCCCATAAGTGACATCGTCAAGTTGGAATTCATGTATTGGCTGCTCAGGGGGACTCGCATCTCAGAATTATTTAATAAGGTGCATCCTCTGGATGTACACGGACCTGTCCATTTATTTTACAAACATCTGTGGTCATTACAACAGGATGAAGATGGAAATGTGTAATAATGTCCACAATGTCATTTTGAAGTTTAGGTCCTGTCAGATGAACATCATTATGAGACCTTCCAGAAGTGGAGGCTGCCAAAGCATCAAACACCACTCTTAACTTGGTGGTTTAACTGGACTCCTTCAATACACAGTGATGCATGGGATGTAATAACGAGGAGTGTGTCCAACCCCATTCTCAAACGGATGCATGTGTCCAAGTTCTACATACTCGCACAAAAAATTGGAATAGTCTCTTTTGGTGTCTAGCTGACAATGCAATCTGCGTTCTAGTTGATTCAACCGTTTGACAGGAAAACAGTGGGAATCACCTAACTCTGGTTCCTTTTCCTTGAAAGGTAGTCTCAGGACATATTTACCATCTGGGTCTCGTGAATGGGTTTCAACAAAGTGGTACTCACATTCAATATCTTCTGGGCTACAATGTTGAACAGAAGGTACTTCCTCCCTCTCCCAAAACTTGCAAATGGTGCCTGTTAAGGAAGCCTCAGATGCTGGGTAATTTGGAAGCTATATCCTTCAAGACTAGTGCATTCGTGATTAATGAGGCCCTTCACTTATCACAGGTGTAAGAACACAAGCAACAGACCCATTGTTAGCAAGAACAATAAACTGAGCCAGCCCCACAACAGGAACGTTAGTCCTTTGATGTTTTAACCCTAGCTTGAAGATACACTCTTCAGATATGAAAGAACTCTGGAATCCTGAGTCAAGCAACACTCAAACCTTCTGCATCTTACCACTTGCATCGTATACTCTAACGACTAATGTACCCAAGACGACAGTTAAGGTAAGTGAGACCACAGCTGCAATATCCTCATTGGGGATGGAAGTACCTGCTTCTTGTTGGAAATATCTGGAGTTTGCTCCACTTGATGTGGGAAGACAGCAGTGTGAAAAAGGGAATGGTGTATTTTACTACAATACATACAGTTTCTCTTTGACTTGCAGTCCTTCACGCTGTGGTTCTACAAACAGTGGAAACACATCTTTCGTCGCACCAACTCTATCCTCTCATCAACTGACTGATCATTGAACGTAGGACACTTGTGAATTTGGTGTGTACCCTCACAGGTCTTGTTCCACAGTTGCCAAGAATAAGGCTTTGATGTTTGTACCTGAAGTTACAAGCTTCTTGGTTATTGATCCTGCAAAAGTGGACCGTGATGATGAATAGTTAGCCATCATCAATGCCTTACAATGTGATTCAGTCATTGGCAATTTTAGAATTCTCAAGGCACCCAATTTATTCTTAAGAATATCTACCATATTCTGTAATTTGTTAGAAGAGAGAGCAGCTAAGCAAGGGAGTTGCACTATATTTTCCTAATGCATTGTGGCTATTGCTCTGACGTTATGATACTTTTCAGTTAATGTTTGCCATGCTAAGTTATAATTTTCCTCAGACAAAGGGAGTGATTTAATAAGGTTGTATGGCTCACCTAAAACTGATGTGAGGAGATACTGATGCTTCTCCACCGCAGCGAGGGCCTTGTTGTGCACCAGCGAGGTGAACAAATCATAAAAGGTAGGCCAGTTGTAAGCAACCCCTTAAAGGTAGGCAACTTCAATTTGGGTAACTTTACATTGGATGAGGCTCTGACGAGATGACATTGCTGTTCATTTTCTACTTCTTAGATCACAACAAGTTTGTTGAAAACTTCCTGTATTCTATAGTAGGCCTTGTCAAACTCCTCGAGCTCCCTATCTCTGGCTTCAGACTCTGCAACTGACACAGTTTCCGATGCTCGAACATCACGTTGCAGATAGTTTGCATCAAAGTCTGTTTTCAGCTGCTTCAAATTGCAGCATGTTGCCTTGAAAAGTCCCGCCTAACTCGGATTGTTATCAACTTTATCAGCCAAGGTCAGAAGTCTGTTTATATGGCACTTCACTAGGCACAAACGTGTCTTCAATTGGTCTTGAGACATTTCAACAATTTCACGTCGCTGTTAAAAAAATGCCAGCCCAGTGAAAACATAAACAATTACGGTTATGGTTGGTACCCATGTGGCTAACCTCAAAAAAACTCTCGTTCACCACGAATCACAAAAATGATAAACACAACACTTATTGCATAACAGAAGTCTTGTGATTAGAGTGGTATGTATACATAACCACCATGGCGCAAAACAAAGTAGTTTCAGTACCACACCACGCCTGATTCCGCACACAAAGGAATACCGAAAACACGTCCACTGTTTACGGTAATTATCAATTAAACTCTGTTAAGTGGCTTAAACAATGCATATCCGACCCGAATTACCAAAAAATGTTTCCACACAATATATTTTGTAACACATTCCAGCTGTGTGATGTCCAGCAATACAGAATAGTGGTAACTAACTGTTTTCCTACATAGACGTCATCAAAAGTCAAGATGGCCACCAGCCATGGCACTCGCTACAGTTGGTATTAAATTTTAATTTGAATCCAAATGCATACACTGAACAACACAAACCAAAACAATCCTAAACAATCCTATTCCATGTTGTGATGCATCACATTGCAGGAAGATTTATTTTGCAGGGTGAAACAGTGCTATCACAGGTGCAGACGATACTTTACGTTTGTGTGTCAAAAACTTTTTGATTTGATGGTAGCCATTGCCAGTCAGCTCCCTCTTATAGTATTTCGTACAATGGTGCAGTGTCCTCATTTGTGTTAAGGAAGTTAGGGAAATAATTGAGTACAGTAAAACGACCCAATCCCGACGAACCGTGAAAAGTTTGTGTCGAAATAGTTGAAAATTTGAGGCACGTCTAAAAATAGATACAGTAATCCCTCGCCAACCACAGTATCTTAACTGCGTTGTTGCGCGGATTCATTATCGGGTTTTGTAGACATTTTCTCCAATGGCGGTACTAGTTTCTGTTATCCATTATCAGTCTATGGAAAACTAGCCCTTACTGATAGTGGTCGCGCACTCAAGCTGTAGGCTCTTCACAGTAAATTTAGCACTTTTGCCGACGGCCTGGTTACTTTATCCTTTCAGCCATTTTTTATCCTTTAAACATTTTTAAAAATAAATATTGCCATGTAAGTAATAAACACAGTGTGTATGTTCCACCGCACTCGGAAGTTGTCTAAGGCTAAAGTAAAGCATACTTATTGACTATTATTCCAAATGAGAGAGCTTTCAAAAGTGCTCACTTTACCGTGAATAGCCTTTACCATCATAGACTTTGACATTGGTTGTCCCAAACAGCATAAAGCAATAAATTACATAATGCCAGAAGGGTGCACTGGTCTATTGTCCATGGAAGTGCGCGGGGGGGGGGGGGGGAGTTGCAGGCCAGGTCAGTAAGGATTCTTTGTCCTAGTCACATGCAGCGGCTTCTGCCTTACCCTCGCTGTCTTTTTTTGGTTACATTTACATTATCCCTCCTTTTTGTTGTAAAAACAGCGGCACATTACACACACTAGTTTTTTAATCAGTGTATGTATGACAGCTTAAAATTTAATTCAATGCCCTTTTTTTAATTAATATTTTTAAGTTTATGTGCGCCTATGCCCACGTAATATGTAAATTTTTTATGGTGGGCAATTGTTTTTTTTCTTGTGAAGTCAATTTTATGTGTAAAGTGAATAAATAAGTGTGTGCAAATAAAATGTGTTCTTGTGTTACCGGTACCATATTATGGTGAGTGAGGCCGTGTGCGTGTATAGGCAACGTCAAAAGTTTTTGATGAAAAATTCGGGATAATTAATATTTCAAGTTGACCGCACTAAATGTTTATATTCCCGTAAACATTGCCACGCCTCGTCGTGCCACTGCAGAGGCCAACATGCAGCCTACATTTCATATAATATCAACACATTGACGTGAATCACATTTACCAGCATGTTTTCCCCAACACGGGCCGCTGTTAGGAAATTAACCGGCCCTGTAATGACAGTAGAGGCGGCGGGCGGGCGGCCACCGCCCGCCATCTTATAGTGACAGACCGACAGCTGCCCAGCCTGAGGATCTAGAACCGAGCTTCAGCAGCAAACCGCCATGCCTGTGCCCAGCTATACTGCAGAGGATCTAGGCGCTCGCCCAGCTACATACACGGCCGGACCAAAAGGAGAGCACGGCACACGCATACGTATGCGCAACGCCACCTAAACTGTTTGATCACTTCATGCCTCATAGCAATGTATGACCCACGAGACTTGTGTAATACATCTTTAATAATAACTTTATATTTTAATAATGCATTGTCTAATCTTTTCACACACTTTCAATGGCCTTCTTTTTTACGACAAGGGATGATCAAATTTGCCTTTCTTGGGATCAAATTAATCTGGAGACGTCCAGCTATTAAAATATACATATTTATATCTAATTTAATTTAAAAAGTGGTATTTTATGCACTAGAGACGATTGAACATACTTCATGCCAAAAATGGCAAGTTTGGGGGCATAGGGGTTACGGGTGATTTGAAATCGCCCCAAAATTTTACAAATTTTTTTTTTATGACCCCCCAATTACGACCCTATTCTCGTGAACCATGACGGCTCATAATAGAGAGGTTCTTACTGTATTCTCAGTATTGGTTGTAATTATTTTTGGAGAAGGGATTTAGGTTTGTCAGTGTTGTTGCCCTATCAGGATCTACTTCCATGCCTTCTGCCAAAAATATATGGTCAACATATAACTTCAGTCACTTTGTACTAAAGTTTATCGTTCTTGGATTTTATATCTTTGACTCATGCTTTTTCCACAACTTGGCGTACTGGTTCATTGTGGGTGGCCTCAGTTTCTCCCATGCAGAGTAAATCGTCTAAGTATATTACTGGGTATGTTAAGTATGTCTGCAAAGTTGCTCTCAACTAAATGCTGAAAGAGTTCTGGTGCATTGGCTATTCCATTGGGCAACCTAAGATACTGATAGATTCCACAAGGGCTGGACAAACAACATTTGAGGGACGGTTCTTCCCAGCAGTGGCATCATCTATAAGTCCACCAACATGAAGTTAATATAAGCATCAGTCCCTTTAGCTTGACACAGCAAGGTAACTTACCCACTGGAGTAATGACACCATCCAATGTTTTTAACTTAACACTTGTGGGTTTTACTTGAAACTGGTTATTGACTTTTTTTAAAGTATGAAGTCGTAACACATTAACCTGAGCACCTGTGTGTAGTTTCACTGTCATACTTACCTCTTCAGTGGTTTTTTTTTTTTTCTCGCCATTCATTAGGGTATGTTACACAGCTTTCAAGCCACTTTTAACCTGGCCCCTAACCTTAACAGCATGCAGTGCTACATTGACACTGTCACAATTTTCTTGTGAATTATCTAATTCAATATGTTCCACCACTTATACCTTCTATACCCTTCATGACCTTGCAAAGTGACTCAAGACATCACACTTCAGACATTTCTTTCTCGTATGCTGGGCATGCCTTGGGTCCATGAACTGTCTGACATCATCCACATTTGAAGTATTCCCCTGCTACCAATATTTTTTTGCTCACATTTGTCTCCATTCATTGGATACTTTTTAACCTCGCTGACTATAGATGTTTCGTACTCGTCATCGCAACTTTTATTGTGTATGAGGTGCACCTGTTGTGCTGCTGCCTTTTCCAATGTGCAGTTTTGTAATTATAACAAGGCTTCTTGGACACCATGAACAATCTGATTGTGCAGCATCTTATTCTCTTCACTCTCAGCATCTTTCTAATTATAATTACAGTTCTTGACAGGCTGGCATAGGGAAGTAAAAAAGTGATCAAAATTTTCCCCGTCTTCTTGGCGTTGCTGGGTAATGATATACCATTTAAAGACCTCATTAATCCTTAGATGGACCTACAGTTTGTTGGCTTCTTTGACCTTTAGTTAATTGTTGCGGTCTTCATCAGGAATGGTGAGGGTCATCAGGATGCGAGATGATGCACTGCCCATTATATTCTGTACCAGGGAAATCTTAACCTTGTTATTGGCATTGTCTTGACTTGTGTGTACTAGGTAGGTAGTCTTTAAACTCGGAGTCCCAAAACTTCCTGACCGCGTAAGCATTTTTACTTTGCAAGTTCAAGTCAGGTAGCAACTTAACACCTTCATCCACAGCCATTGTAAACAAAGTTCCGTGGCGTATCACCCACCACTTCGCACTTCAGCCAATGTGTTAATTTACATAGCGCCTATCATTTCTACCATCTACTACTGACATTCATGTTTTTAACAATAACTTTCCCAACCAACAACTGCGCACGACTGCACCACGTTCATCTTTATTTAAGAATCTTGTTATAAAGACATACAGAATTTATACACGTTGATACCATCTTACTACACACTGTTTATCTCATGGGTGCCAACCATTGCATCCTTAACAGCTTAAAAATATTAATTGTGGCTTAGTACAGAAAACAAGTCCTGTTTAGTGTATCACTGTTTAGGCTTTTTCCCCATAACACACTAGCCTCAGAACAACAGACACTTCTTTCTGAAGGCTCCAAGTTATCACATCTCCCTCAAGAGTGGTAAGCTGTGTGTATATTGGAGAATTTCAGCAGCAGTGTACAGTAAACATTGTATTCTGGGACAAAATCATTAATTTACTTTGAACATAAAAGTCCAATTACAAGTCAAATTTGTTGCAATAATATTGCAGTAGATTATGCTTACCGTACAAACTACTTGTCTTCTGGTTAACTGTCATGTATTTTTTATGTGCTTTTGAGTTTATGGACATACATGACCCATCTTTGGAAGGTTTGACTAAAGAGCTTTTTTGCACGTATGTCTGGTGGTGTTCCCCAAGAATTCTTTGAGTTGCTCTTATCATATAAAATGGGTTACAGTACCAATGTTTGTGCTAGATCATTTTGTGCACAATATTTTTTTTTTCTCATAGGAAGACCTGTTTTACACAAAAAGAGGGCACACAAAAAACTTGTATGATGCTGAAGAAGTGGTAGAAGGGCAGCTATCAGCTAGTTTGAGCGATGATGACAGTAAGTATTTCTCATCAGTGTTGTGCTACCTAATGAGTAAAGGTTTGAGTGCCATTGTCTTAACAAAATACCATAATCTGCGTGATTTTGGATATTTTACACAAATTTCTTGTCTCCATGTGTCAACACTTAGTAAAAATAATTAGAGTTGTTGCGATGCCACAATTAAATGCTATGTTTGCTTAAGAAATGCAGAAGCTGCAGCTGTAAAGTATGATGTGCAATTATAACCTAACCTAGACGTCTTTCTTAGTTTATGTTAAATGATGTAATACAGTATTTGTCAGCATATGAGTCATAGTTTTGAAGTAACTAAACTTGGAAGAAAAGAAAATTAACTGGGGCTTGTAAGGTGAATTCCAGTCAAAAATATTATTTTTCCTTAACCGGGAAGATAAACATTTAGTTGAAATACTTGTTTCTTTAAAGCAATGTGAGGAAGTGTTTTAATATGGACACATTAACTTTAGCGGACACATGTGCTAGGGCTCGTATTATCTGTGGGCATCACGGCAGGTAAAACAGGAACCATTCACTGCTCTTGCACAGGCTGTTCAATAGACTATTCAACCAAACATCTGCTTGCATTCATATTGATCAGGTATTGCTGTTCTGCCCAGATGCCAGCGTCCGTACATTTACATTACATACTGGACAGAAGATGGCGACCAAAACCTACTGTACCCATGTGGCTGACTGTTTACAACTGCATGCAGAAATAATATGTATTTCCGTAGCACTTATCTGCAAATGCAACAGCAAGTTAACAAATGGTTGTAATTTTGCAGTTGTTACATTTCTCTGTGTGATTTTGACTTTTCCTGGTCATTTTTTATAGTAAAACCATGCCATGCTGGATGGCCGAAGTTAGTTTTTTCTCGACCAGTGAATCACAAAATATGCAAATAAATACGTTTGTTCATTGACAATCTAATGGATTATTACATGAATATGTTTTCCTACAGGAAAATGTACAACTAACGTACATTGTTTTTATTAATTTTTTTTTTAATAATAGGTAAATATTTTAGAGAGTTAGTGCAGTAGTTTGAGTGCAAATATGGCAGACAAACTAGCACTCAAATAGGGCAATCACGTGATAATTGCACTTTTTTAGTTTTCAGGGCACACTGAACGTGCACACAGTGCAGTCAATTGGAAGATGCCATTATTCGTGACAAAAAATATGCTGCTGTATGTAGCAGTTTTCAATACGGCGGATGGCATATTTTTATCAGCCTTGATGTATTGTGGTCTAAGGACAAGTGTGTATCAATCAGTGTTCCAAAGGTGTAGTAGATTTTTAGTTCTGTGTTAAATCAGTTACACAGGCTCGGAGGGGGGGTCTGTAAAATCTTGTGCTTGGTCTTAGTGGTGCCTTATATAGAGTTGGGCGGGTAGGCTGCCTGCTCAGCTCAAAATCTAGCTGAGTTACGATGGACTTACCTGTGCCGGTTGTTGATGGAGCCACTGGCTTACCTCCCACTGCCGGGCGTCGGGTGCTCGTCAGCGTATGTCCTGCGTGGGTCTCCTGACTGCTGGCTGGCTGGCTGCGACAGCGTCTGCTGGACGGCTTGGGTGAGAGACTGGCTCAGCTGTGGCAGGCGGGCATCCGGCTCACAGATGCTGGATGGCTATGTTGGTCCGACGTCAACTGGCTTGACACCTATTACGGAGGTACTCGACAACCGGGTGTGGAGCTGCGGGGAGTGTCGCAAGGGGACCAAACAAGTTTGTGGAGGGAATGGTGAGGTGGGGCCTTGACAGTCGGTGGGTGGCGTGAGCTCGTTCTTGGGGGAGGGGGATCAAGTTGCAGAAGGCTGGAGCAGATTCTTTAATCAGGGCTTGCTCCCCAGCTAGGTTAGCAACTGCCTTTGGTCATTCCACTTACTACTCCTCCTTTGGTTGAACGGCACTTACCAGGAATGAGGTGCTACGATTCACTTCTGCAATGGGGTGCCAGGCAACGATTTTCCTTTGCTAAAGTGTATCCCAGAGGGGATAGATCCCTACTTGCCAGACCTGGGGCACTCCTTTCGGCAAGTTTATACGTGCTGGATGGAATAGGTTAGCTGACGAGTTTGATCTAGCTGCTTTTGTCTTGTGTCTTGCAAGTAGTTGTGGCTCTAACATACGTGGCACCAGGTACCTTTTACGTACCTGGTCCACAGTGTGGGTGGCTATCTAATGGGTTGTGTTTTGATGACGTACGTCAAGTCCTTTTGGGGACAGGCTGTAGTCCTACACTAATTTCAGCAAATGTGTCTCCAAATCTGCGGTTCCCTGCCTCATTTGTGGGGTGATGCTTACCAGAGATGACTAAGCACAATTCACACAAGAGAAAGAAGACGGAGGTTAGACCAGTAACTTGTTTTATTCTATCCATAATAGAATACGGTGACCTATACTCTTCTACTGTAACCAAGGCACTGATTAACTCTTTTAAGGTAAAGCAAAGACACGTGAAGGGGCCTGTCGGCTTGAAGTACCTTGTTTGAAGAGCGTGCTAGAAGAGCAAAGGAGCAACAAATTAGGTAGCAGTGTTAACAACGAAATCCTAACTGAAGTTGGTGGTGTCCTGAATGGACTTAAGGGGATGATGGGGTGTGGGGTCTTGACAACAAGTGTGAAGTGTAAGGGGGGTTATGACGACTTCTGGGGCTGCAGCGCGTGCTTGAAGAAGTCCGGCATTAGTAACTGGTGATCGCTGGGTGTTATTCACAAGGTGGAAGAGAGCAGAAAGACGAGAGAGCCTGGGCACTACTTGTGCGAAGGCGAGCTGCTGATATCACCTGCCGTTCTGCTGCGGTGCAGGGACATATATTCTCCTATGCTGGATGTGTCTCATGTGTCTTCTGCCTTTGGGTAGCTTCGGCGGGGGTGACTCCTCCCATATATGTGAAGCTGTACTTGCTGCCATCTCTCGAGGGTGACTGGAAACAAGTCTTCCAGTTGTGTAGGTGGTATTGGCTGCGCAAACTCAGGTGCAATTTCTCTGGCATGGTTTTCTGGTGTTATCTTCTCACTGGGTTTTGTTTAAGGCAGTAGCGATTTACTATATTCTTCCGTTAGGTGCACTCCGGCCTCCAGGCATCCACTTTATTTAAGGAGGCGGAATGCAGGCTTGGGTAGCTGCCATTCAGCGTTGTATCACTTCTAGAGCATTAGGTGTGTACGTGATGATACGTAGTTGCAGCAAAAATAAAAAAAATAGTATATATACACATCATGTGTGAACCTAGCTGCTATTCGTAACCCAGCATGTGGACTTTTCATGTGAAATTGTGGAAATATGTTGTGATCTCAGACACTAATAAAAATATGTGTAAAAACTGCCATCTTGTATCTCGACATACATGGTATTAAATTATAAAACCAATACTAATGTATTGGCCTGATACTATACCAGATACTGATATATTAAAAATAAGATTAAATATTGGCAGATATAGATACTAGGTATTGGTATTGGAACAACTGCAAAAATTATATAATTTCTTGCAGTAGGTATTTATTAGAAATTTATTATGTCTAAAATGTTTTACTTGGGGCTGCCATGTGTGGAATCAAAATTTTTGTGAAATGTTCCAAGCACCCTGGTTTATTGTACTTGTTTGTCATATTTTATAAATCACAGTTAATATTAAAATTTTGTGCATGTTGTGACATAAGTAATGTGCCAGAAGAACTGGTTATTTATCAGCATTAACTTGTGTGGTGCATTGGGTGTGATCAAGCAGCATTGGAGCAGTAAAGGAGAGTGTTTTAGCTTAGCCGTAATAAGTATTGGGCACCAGGCCATGATTATGTTTATGGCCACACTTCAACAAACTGTTCCTTTGTCAAATATAATTACTGTAAGTGTAAGAAAATGAATGGAAATTAAAATTGTACATGGGCGCCAAGAGCAGACATTGTGTAACATGATGTATAAGACAATACAAACATAATAAGTTCTTTAAAATGTTGTCAATACACAAGACCTTCAAACACTCATAGGACAAACACAATACCCTTAAAAATAAGCAATATTCTATTTGGAATAAAACAAGGAGAAACTGCAATGATTTTAATTGAATGAAAATTATGATGCAGTGAACACACAAAAAATAGTGAATAAAGTAAAATTATGATACTGTTCATTTGATTCATTGTAAAGAAATTAAACATTTTTGCGATATCTACATCTTTCCTTACAAAATATTACTAAGGGGAAATGGGGGAAAGCTAGAACTGTAAATACTGTAGTTCATTAATTTGCATCACGTTATTTATATTTGAATATTGAACGGTACATGTGATTATAATAATATTTGTAGTGCAGTTTTAAGAAATTCAAGGTATATTCGCCAGAAGTGCTGTAAGTACTCAGTAGTGCCAACTTCATAGTTCAAAGTAATGCAGTAGTTGTGGCGACTAAGTTAGTATGCGTGGAGAGGGCCAAAAAAATGAGCAACCGCCCAATAACAATGATGTTGCCACTCTGGTATACACCTTATTTACTCTATGGTTGTGAGCTAAAGTTATTGATGTTGGATATCACTGAGAAAACCCTACCTGACCCATTTTTGGCCATGGGACATGTTAAGCTAACCTAGGGGAATCTGAGGTGTTTCTGCTCCCAAAATACTGATAAATAGGCTATGAGGCTACGTCATGCAGGACAAGGAGAAACTCTGAACAAAACAAAATCTGTTGACTTCAATATTTAATTCACACTCCCAAAAAAAGTGGCAATTACATTGCATGGTACAGCAAACAAGCAAATTACAAATACTTAAGCTGGAAAAAGCCCAAAGGCAAAAGTCGAACTAAATGAAGTCCTGTCTGATGCAGCCTGAGGCATAAGCACATGGTCAGTACTCAAAAAAGAAACGAGTCTTACAGCAGGACAAAATTATTCAAAAAAGTAATCGTGGGAAGAAAAGCAAAGGTATTAGTTTTAAAATTATATATCAGGATTATGGGGTGAGTGAATACAAGATTGAAGTTCCCATTGGTCAAGCGACACACATCCGTCTGGCTTCATCTCTATGCAGACCGTCAGTATAAGCCAGTGAACCTGCCACCCCAGTGGTGGCTGGAAGTATGAAAATTTTGCCACCATGACGTACATAGTAGGGGAGGAGTTCTGCAGAATGGACTGACATTTAGCATATGCCAAAAATAACTAAAATACAATTTACTTAACACACAAGCAACAACAAATAATTAACAAAGTTGAGATAAACTGTACTTAAAACGTAACCTAAACAAGTCACCTGGGGATGGGAACATACACCGCACTATGCACTCATATTTAGCACCCCAGCACATTGCTCCTCCACATGCATCACATGCATTAGTGGCATCTAGCAATGACCTCAGCTCTGAGGCAAGAAGTTTGTCAGTTTATAATGGGCAGAAATAATCTATCAAACTAGCATAAATATCAGTGTAATAGTGTGAAATTCTATTACACTCAATACCTGCAATTTGGCTAGAAATTTCTTAAATAAATAATATAAATTGTATAGTTAAGAATTTAGTATACATGTAGATGGTGTACAGAATAATATAAACACTGATACAAAAATGGGTTGAAATTTGCCCTTGCAATACAGTCGCTCCACTTACCTCAGAAGTTTGCTACCTAGTGGAAATGAAGATGGAAAAATTAGCCTATTGCAAACAAATTTTTTTGTATGTAAACATTCTGCTAGCATTCAAATGCCACTACTTTTAACCTTAAAAAGAAGCATGATTGTTAAAGTACACCTCGAATTTGTTTGTTTGGTTTTAGAATCACAAGCATGTTTCCCCGGTTCAGAATGTTCGTCCAACAACTCAGTTTATTCACCATTTGATGGCAGTGCATCAACAGATACTGATACACTTCGACCAAATAAGAAACCATGCTTATCTGAGGAAGCAATAAATGAGAACACATTTTCAGTTCCAGTGAATGCTGCTGAAGTGCTAGATGTTGCCAAGTATTTCCAGCAAGAGAAATCTGCAGCCTTTTAGTGCTTGTAGTACACCTGAAGATAGAAATAAACAATTAAACTTTCATCTTGAGCACATAAACCTTAACCTGAATGAAAGCATGATTGATTCAAGACCTCAAGATTTTTTCAGTTTATACATAACAGAAGACATAATAGACATTATGGTCAGAGAAACTAACATATGCGGAGCAGGTAATAATTGCAGGTATTGCCGCACAAACCATTGGACCATCAAGCAGGCTACATAAATGGACTCCTGCAGACTGAGGAGAAATGCTGAAATTCATAAGCATCATTGGATATATGGGACTTGTGAGGTATCCTAACTACCTATAAACTATTGGCGCTCTAGTTATCTTTACACAAATGATGTATGCAGCACTGCAATGTCATGTAACCGATTGAGCTGCTGATGAAAATGTGGCATTTCTCAAACAACGACAAATGCCAAAATAATTAATTACACATTACCACCATTATTGCAAAGACTGCAGGAAAAATATGGCTCTATGTACACACCTGGAGAAAAAGTATATGTTGATTAATCAATGATACCTTTCCATTCATGCTTAGTTTTCAAGCAGTACCTGCCTAACAAGGCTCATAAATATGGCATAAAAGTTTGCAAGCTGTGGTGCCACAAAGGATATACATGGAATATCAAAATTTATGAAGGTAAAGAGAGAGAGAGAAAGAAAGGTGGGTCTGTGCCAACCAACATTGTAATTTAGAATTTAGTTATCAGGCAATCTGTTGGATGAAGCAAGGATGATAGTCACAGACTACTACTATACCAGCATTGAATTTGCAAAATCTCTGCTTGCAAGAAAAACTCATTTGCTGGAAATTGTTAGAAAAAATAGGAAAGATTTACCTAAGGAAGTGGTAAATGCTAAACTTAAAAGAGGTCAAGTGATAGCGAAGGAAGACAATGATGGTATATTAGTCCCAAAATGGAAAGACAAATGTGACATACACTACTTGTTTTGTCAACAAAACATGGGGATGAAATATAACTAGTCACGACTGAAAGGGGGATTGTCGCAAAACCGAAGGCCATTGTTGCTTACAATGAAGGAAAAGCTTCCATAGATTTGTCCGACCAAACAAGTGCCTACAATACGTTACTGCGGAAATGTCTCCGATGGTACAAAAAATTGCCATTGAACTAGTGTTTGGCACAACATTAGTCAACACCCACATTGTGTACAAACTTGCTACAAAAAAAAAACATATTTGTATCACAAAGTTCAAAGAGCAGCTTGTTGAGTATCGTTTTCATCAACACCAACCCACAGTTGTGGAAATGACACCACCAAGATGACTGTCTCGTCATTTTCTGCAAAGAAAAGAAGGGAGAACAGGGAAATCTGCAGAGGATATAAGAGTTGTAAACTAAAGAAAATTGGCTGAACAATAAGCAAAAACCAAATTTAAAAAGTTGTCACTTACTGTCCCTTGTATCCAGGAGAACCATTTTATTGTTTATCTTGTTTTGATAGACATTTATAAAAACTTTTTTGTGTGTAGAAATATAGTAAAAAGGGTATTTTTTGAACATGCTGGAACAAAATGTTCAAAAGTGTTTAATGTATTTGTTATTTTATATTTACTTTAACAATAAATATTATTGTATTGTATTTTTTATCTTGGTAAAAATTCATTTACTTTTTTAGTATTGTCATAAATTACTATGTCAAAAATGTATTACAAAAATCAATTCATTCAAAAATTTTAATTTGTGTTTTAAATAAAATTGTTGTATTGTCTAAAGCAAAATTTGTTACGTACCTCAGCTGTAAACTTTCTTTTCATTTATTATTTTCCTGTAGCTGTGGTGTAGTTAGAGAAAATAAAAAGCTCCACAAACTGTAAATATGAAATATATACATTTTCGCCCTGCATAATAAATAAATGTAAATTATTTTTTAGTAGAAAAATGTTTCAAAAATAATATAATTACACATTAAAGAAAGCCACAGGCCAAATATGAATTGCTGTTGCCCAGTGGCATAGCAATACAAAATGATGGAAATATCAATACCGGGCATTCCAGAGGCAATGCATGAATGTTTCCTGATGCAAAGTCAGGCAGTACATAAGCCGCCCCGGCGAACTGGTAAAGTACGCATCAGCAGCACAAATTTGTAAAAATAAATACAATTTAATATGGACAAGTAAGAATTATTATAACATTAAAGAAACAATATTTCCTAAGGTAAATGACTACATTTGTGCTTTTAAAAAAGTGACAGTATATACTTAACTTCTAAAAGTGTTTTTTAATGTTTACACTCTACAGAAAATATATCCCCATTAACAAAATATGTAGGCTAATCACACTGGAATATTGTCCAGTGCCAGGATGGTAGGAAATGGCTGGGAAACACCAATGCCTGGTGGTCCCGTGGCAAGGAATTTAAGTTTACTCTTGCAATTTTGGGCGGTACGAGGGACTGCCCTGGCAATATAGTAAAGTTCCCATTGGTGGTACAGGACCACCGTGGTGCTTTAGGTGTTAATAACAATGAATTTATTCTGAAACATTTTGTTGTCTTGAAGTTTCTGTTTCTCTGTCCAGTAGTGCATAAAGGTGGTGATATTAATTATAAAGTGCATTTATTGACCAAGGTAATGTAATTTAAACAATAAATCTGTTTGTACATAGTACAAGTCCTAAGGTTTTTTAATATGATACTAGTATGGTATTGGCTGTTCATGGTAAAGTGAACACTTTTGAGGGTCTAGTTACTTTTTCCTTTCAGCCATTTTGTACCCTTTAACCATCTTTTTACATAAATATTGCCATGTAAGTAATAAATATAGTTTATATGTTCCACCGCACTTGGAGGTTAACAGGTAAGGTTAAAATAAAATATATTTATTAACTATTATTCCAAATGGGAGGGCTTTTAAAAATGCTCACTTTACCGTGACTAGTCTATAGTAACAATTTCTTTGTGGTCGTGTGTCTTTTCATGTTTGTTGTTCCACAGATAGTTTTGTTACTCATGTTTTGGTTAGTGTTATTATTTTTAGTGTTTTATAAATTAATTAATTTCAAATATATTAATTTATTAATTTAATTATTTTTATAAAATGTTTTTCCAGTACAGAATTTTGCTTGTATAAATTAGTGTTACATTACAGAATTTGTTATTTGAACATGTTGACCCACTGTTAATGTGGTATACTATTTCCACCTTGTTTTCGTATACATTGTTTATCTGTGTGGAGTTTGCTGATTGCATGATTGTCATTTTGCATATATAGGTTCTACATGGTCTTTATCATACTGCCAAGATAATATCCCAGACCTGCCTGATGATCGGGTGCAAATTATACCAGGCATTGAAGGCTACAACACAGATGCAGATAATGTACTTGCAAGTGGTACATGCAACACAAGTACAGAGTTATGCAAAAAAGCTTTGACAAAAAAGACAATTCCACGTCAACTCTTTACCTGCAGTGTGTGTCGTACCACCTTCAGTTGTGTGGAAGAACACGTCAAGTTGTACCACTCTGAGCAGGATGTTGAAGTGCACGTGAGTTTTGCATTTGTCCACTGTTGTAGTGTTATGTGTACTTAAAGGCTGCCATCTTAGTCAAGTTAGGTGAAGGCTTACATCTGGAATCATTAATTGAAAACTTGTATCATATAACATTTGAGGTGTAGTAATTAAAGAGTGGCAGATAAATCTATGAAGATTTTTCTCTCATTCTTATTTGTTAAAGTGATGCACAGAATGAATTACAACATTGGAAGTTTCAGTAATACTACCCCTTTTATCACTTTGCTGTCTTTATAGTGTATTCATGATAATGTACGTAGGATGTTTTTGTGACATCTGTACAGCTTCCTTGGCAACTGAATGTCTTCCTCCATGTCAGAACTTTTCTGACTGCATTGTGTGTAGCCATCCAGAACTGATTGTGACAATTTAAAAGATAAGTTTTTATTAATTCTCACACATGTTTGTCTATATTTCAGAACCACCAATATTTAGTTTTCATGTATGTTTGTTTACATCTGGCAGTCCCACAGTCCCATTTGTGGAGGCACAATTTTGTGGTAAATCACGATAAAAAGAAATAACACTGAAATACAAGTTAAAATGCAAAATAATACGAAATACAAACAAATGCGCAATATCTCATGAAACTAGCTTTCACCACAAGAAATATGCTCTTCTCCCATATTATATACACAAATTTACTTTGGCATTGTAAAAAATCTAGAAATGTGCGAGTCTCTGCAACATCGAGAAATACTAGACATGAAAAATATTCTCAATTTCGTCTTGAGACAAATATTTAAATATCAGAACTCAGGAGTTCTGATATTTAAATATTCTCAATTTCGTCTCGAGATAAATATTTAAATATCAGAACTCAGGAGTTCTGTTTGCAACACACACGTAAATATGCAACATACACATAAATACGTTAAGTACTTTTTTTCTTGCATAGCAAAATGTAAACAAATACATTAAAAAAATTACACAGGCTGTAAAACATGCTCTTCAAAATAAGCTACAAAATTGACAACAAACTGCCTCCAAGCGCTAGTAACAATGGTGCAAAATGAATACTCACAACTATAATGTGTGTAGTAATCTATGGCCATAGCACCACATGTTTGTTTACAATGACAGTTGTGCGTGAAACAAACGTGTGATATCTAAATTGATACCTTTAATGGACTTTTTTTCATGAACTATACATAGTCTCATAAGGTAATTCTGAAGAAGAGGGGCTTTTTTGAAAATTGGGAAAATAATACCTGGATATGTTAGATATAATTATTACTAATCATAATTAATAGGAATTTTGGAGGGACTCCACTTACTTTGTAGTAAAAATAAATAAAATGTGATAGTGAGGAGGGTTTTCAAGATTGCTGTGTTTATGCAATAAAACACATATAAGTTGTGTTAATTATATTTATAAAGGTCGCATAATTGTATTAGATGTGAGAATACTGTTTGAAACGAATAGTTAATGTTTAAAATCTCACTTACAGGGTATATTTATGCAGCTATGCTTAGGTTGTACAGATAAGCAACACAAGTATCAAACAGTGTCGGAATATTATGTATTTCTGGTGAATGACTCAAGGCTTACTTTATCTGTGTTCACTTACCTGATTGATGTCTGTGGGGGCGTGATGATACATTAACTGGAACTTTCAAAATAAAATTGTTAAATATAAGAGCAGTCCCCATGGTTTGTTTGTGCCGAGCATGTTCGTCGTACCATTTATAGTACTTGTATCATTATTTGGTCTTGTGTACGATGATTAAGTACGTAGTAATGGTATGAAATGTACCATACTGTTGGTGTACGATTTTTTTGGATATCCTGTAGTATGACAGAGCACCGGCGATTGATGAAATTTATATGACTCACGGTTGGATTGTCGGGAGCATGTTTTATTCCAAGTAATTCAGTTAAACGTTTTAATTCAAATAATTGTGCAAAAATATGCGTGTTTGTGTGAAATTATTATATTTGTGTGGTGATTTGAGTGTGTGCAGTCAAATGGAATGTTACGTCATGCAGATGGCAGTGTAGTTGGTGAGTTTGTAAAAAATTAAATTCAACTGTATGGTAATGGGGGCCTTATGAAGAACAGGGAAATTGAGGGTTAAAATGAGTGACAAATATGTAGGTAATCTTAATATTTAATGACGTAAATATGTTAAATTGCAAAAATATTTAACCGAACAATATCTTAGTTGACAATTTTACTAGTACAAGCTACAGATACGATGGTGGGGAGGGCTATGTATACCAGGGAAATTGCGGAGTACAATGAGTGTAAAACATGTATGTTTTTGTGATACAATTTTACCCCACATATTACCTCCAGTTTATAGCTCTTCCCAATATCGAATTTGTAACTTGTATTGATAATATTGTCAATTTAGGTTTTGTTCAGTTAAATATTTGTGCAATTAAACATGTTTTCATTATAAAAATATTACCATTATGTGAGGAATATCATGAAAATATTTTAAATTACAAAACAGTCTAATCAAACAATACCTAAATGCAGATTACACACACACACCCAAACGTTACTGTGATAATGTATGATTTTGAAGCATAGCCCCCTCATATGGGGCTACTGTACAATACCCAAACATTATGCACAGAGCCAGAGTCCCAGCGCCAGCAGTGGAGTAAATCCCCAAAACAGTGATTAAGGTACGCCGGCTGTTTTTTGTAGGTGGTGAAGCAAAGCATCACGCATCAGCGAAGCTTAGAGTTACCCCGGAAATTATTTTCAAACATAGCGCCTTCACACTGAAAAATACGGTACAAGTGTAGCCAAACATTGTGTACCGAACCAGAGTCCCAGCACCAGCAGGGGAGTAAATTCCGAAAACAGTGCTTCAAGGCACACCGGCTGTTTTTTGTAGGTGGTTGACGCGAAGCGTCACGCATCAGTGAAACTTGGAGTTTACCCTGTAGTGAATTTCAACCGTAGCCCATTTGCACTGAAATGTAATGTTTGTGAGTGTGTATTGGTAATATTGTTTATGTAGTTTTTTGGGTAGATGGTTTTGCAATTTAATATTTTTTTGTGAAATAATTGTAATTTTTTATCACAAAAACATGCATAATTGCAAAATGATCTAACTGAACAATACCTAAATTGACTATATTACCAATATAAGTTACAAGTACGATATTGGGGAGTGCTATGAATTGGAGGGAAATTGCAAGGTAAAATTTTATTATAAAAATGTACATATTTTCCATTTGTTTTACCCCACATTTTCTCTGATCTTCATAGCCCTCCCCACTATCGTTTTCAAGGTTTCTGTTGGTTGTATGTTGATGCCCCTAGTAAAATTTGTGTTATGTGTAATTAGTAGAGTGGAATCTTACCACTTTCCAAGATTTTTCCCCGTCAAAAAAACCACTATTCTTCAGAATTACCTCTGGTAAATTATGGAAGATGCTGCAGGCGATGTAAAAGACTGTAAAATATCTTATCACTTGTACATTTTATGTAAAAAGAAAGGGCAAAGGCAAGTGTGAAGTGTGCAAAAAATAGTTATGTGCGAAGCTTCGCATTCTCGAAGTCAAATTGAACTTTTGTACCTTTGACTTCATCTTCGAGTGAAATGTCAAAGATTTTCACCAAGTGTTTTTTCCACTGAAACTAGTATCAAAACCAGCAGCCAATATCATTAATAGGTGCGGATATTCAGAAATTTGAATAGTTGGGAATACCTAATTTATGAATTATTCACATTTGAACTTCGAATATCTTATTCTAAAATTGTGAATAATTTACATTCGCATTCCGAGTGGTTGTAGAACTGTGCCGGCCTTTATGTTTTCCAGTGTAAGAAAGCACGTCTGGAAACGAAAGCCTCGGTGGGAAAGATGCTCAACTTCCACTGTTTTCCAAACAAAGTTTTTAGTTTTTATCCTAAGCTTCATCCTGTTGAGATAACAATCTGCCAGCTTGACATTGACTAGGGTCTGTGGGAGCGGGAATCAAGGAATCTCGTGTACATCTCGATACCACAGGTTTGTTTATGTGTGTGGTATAGTTAATGACGCCAGGAAGTTGGCTGTATATTTGATTAAGTTGGTAAAATTAAAAAAGAAACGAGAACACATATCAGTAATTTGCAACAGCTGAGTATTTTGTATTTTGTAAGTTATAGGACTGTATGTTTCTTCATATTGTAGAATAGTTAAAAATTAATGCCCAGTTGTCTGCTCATTCTGTTTATAGAGTAAGCAAGGTATTAGCAATTAGCATACAAATAGTAGTTACAAAGAGTTCAGAGCCCGTTATATTACCCATCAGTGTGTCATACAATAGATACGTATCATATACAGGATGAGGCATATAAAACAGGCCACCCTAATATATTGCCCACTTGTAATGAGAGAAGAAAATGTTTCAGACAAATGTTTGGGGTGAAAGGGGCCATAATGTTATGTTAATACATAGGTGTGTTGTACGCCGAGTTGTGATGGAAATATGGGGGTTAACTTCGGTATGTTAAATGGGACGATGTGGTTTAATGTTCACCTTTCTAGTACGTTTGACACATGTTTGCATTCATCTTGCGAAGAGCTGTTCAGAGGTGTGTAATAAAGTATGTCATCCCATTTACAAAACTGAAGTTGACCCCTATATCTCCTTCACCCCTCGACGTAACACCAAACTGTTAACATCACATTATGGCCCCTTTCACCCCAAACAACGTTTGTCTAAACCATTTTCTTCTATCTTTACAAGTAGGCGATTTATTAAGGTGGTCTGTTTTAAATGCCGTATCCTGTATAGCGAAAAAATGGTATGCATTACATAAAATAAAGTGGTATAGAATAGTGTATGTAGCTAATATAAAAATATGTGGTGCATAATGGTGTTGTGTTCGACGTATAATAATATGCGTACCGTAGTGCAAATTATATGTTCAAAGTTAGGTATTGAATATGAGTGTGGCATTACATGTTGCCAGAAAATGGATATGTTTGGTAAAGGTAAGTGTTGACATATTTACTTAAAAATGTTTGTATCTGGTGCAGTAAACAGTGTTGTACGTAGGTAATGTTAGGTCAGAATTCCTTAGCAGGTAACGGATAATACATAATTGGATAGGTTTGATGTTTGTAGTGACATGCAAAATTAGGTTGTTTTAGGTAGGTACTGTTAGGTTAGGGGTAGTATATTTAGGCAGTATTCAATGCAGTATATTGTATAATATAGAACAAGTTGTATTTACCCATACTGGAAATGTGATTGTGTTGAAACAATACTTTCAAGTGGTCGAAATATGCACCTGTTACAGTGATTCACAGATACATGACCCGTGATAAACAGGCTTGGGTGAAGTACCAAAAATTGTGATTCGTCGTTTACAAATATCATATGATTGTTTAGGCGGCAAAATAGTAATTAATTGACTATGATCCCATTATGGTTGAAGTGTATTTCCTGATGCCTCATGCGGTATCACGTAGTATACTTGGGCGGGTGGCCTCAAGTGTACTACGTGATAACATAAATGGTATCGCGTAGTACACTAGGACAGATGGGTTCAAGTGTACTACCCAATACAATATATGGTATCGCGTGTTACATATGGGCGGATGAGCTCAAATGTACTTCCCCGATACCAATGTATATAAATGCTGAAAGTGTTCCCTCTCACCCCGCACCCCCCCCCCCCCCCAAAAATTCCCTCATTCCCGTGGATGCCCCATTTGATTGTAAAAGAAAATGGATGGGGCTGCAGTAAAAAACCTGACATCATCGGCACCATGTTGGTGATGTCATAAAATGCTTATAAACAACATGGTATCGGGTTGTACACTAGTCCCAAAAAAGGGAGGGAGGGACTGTTTTTACAGTCAAGCCCTTTCTTTCTCTTTCTCTCTCTCTCCATCTCTCTTTTTTGTAAAGAGAGTAAGATGTCAGGTAACATCACAGTTGGGGGGTCTGTAAACAGCAGGCTGTGGAAAACCCTTACGTAGTGGATGGGTACTGGGCTGATACGTCTTTTTGGAAGAACTGCATACTTTTCTTTTAAGCAGTGAAAGTTCAGTCTCTCTTGCTCTGAGGCCCTAATGCCACCCCACCATCCAGCAAGATTATTTTCTAGTCTGACATTGACAAGGGTCCTTGGAGGAGGAAAGAAAAGAGGCCAAATGTTGAAAGCCACCCACTGAAATCACTGCGGTGGTGGTGCCAAATGGGACTGGATATATGGAGTATGGTAGATTTATTAAGTTTGTAGGTATATAAATGTATAATGATTACTTTCTTGCAGATTTTGATATTTTAATATTTCAGTTTTTCAGCAGTACAAATATGTTTTAGTCCATTGCTCAGTGTCTAGTAGGCATACAGTGTTTTCAGCAGTAATAGTACAAAGGAGTTGAATAAACATGAAAACTGTAGCCTACTATAAATTAACATATATATTTTTTAATGCTTCAACTTAGATTTTTCTTCAAAATTCCTTCGCATGATGTAAGGTTTACTTTGACTTCGCTCCACATTAAAACAAAATACCTTTGCACGTGCCTACAAGAAACTAATACAAACATAGACCTTAACCGGTCTGAGACTTTTTATATTTTTTAAAGAATGTAGATGATATTGAAATTATGTGGATACTGCTTGGCTAGTACATGTATGTATCTCATAATTCCTTTGCAGTAAAATTGTTTTGTGTAAATGATCTTTTTTTTTAAACTTTGAGTTTCCAGAAAAAAATTTTGTGAATTTACGAAAATTATACTGTAGTTTAAAATTAGAGCCTTTTAAATAATTACTGCTTTAAAAATTGTTAACTATGATTGCTTTTCAGTAAATGCCATGCACCTAGACAATAAGAAGTGATTTATGTTGTAAATATGTGTTTGGGAGACCACACAATATATTTTAAATCCAGAACTATATAATACACGTAATTTATGTTGAAAAAATAAAAATAAAACCAGTAACACTAAAATCTAACAAAAATAACACCAAAATGTCCTTAAAAATTAAACACAAAATCTTGACTATACCCATTTGTAATATCAAACCTGTCTTTATAAATGGAATTTAAAGGTAAGATTTTAGTTGTGTGCATAATATTTTTAATTTCTTCCCTGTGTTAGAAACAAATGTGTGAATTTTGCCTATTTCTATGCTAAAAATGCAGTCAACAACACACAGAGCGTGGCAAATTTTGTCCACACCAGCAAGCAGCTGTGACCTCTACTTATATATTTTTTTAAACTTCAATTCTCTAACAATTTTTTTCTACCAAATTATTTCTGCCGGTGTGGGAGGTAGCTAGGGTGCCAGGAGGGAACTGACGTACCTCCTGCCATCTTAATTTTCTCTTGTGATGCAAGTTTTGAGTGATGTGAATAACAAATGAACTACTGTGCCACTGTTCTTTGCTCGTGTGTCTCATCAAGCTGACTGTTCATGACTCTGCATTAATGGAGGATTGTGAACTGTTTATTTTGAACTGTAAATAAAAATACAGAGGAAATAATCAGAGACTAGAATTCTTTATTTTATTTTTAGTATGGCGCCTTTAAGTTTTATACCTGTACCAAGTGAATCAAAGAGCTGTTATTTCCAGTCACCAATTCTGACGTCTGCGACATTACGTTATTATGTGGCAAATTTTCTGACTGTTGTTGCAAATTGTTCACCAGTTACTAACACTTAGATGTAGGAAGCTTACATCTCATCTCACAAGTATTTTATGGGTCACTAGGCATGCCACGAAAGTGTTGAAACATGACGTACACACTCCTGAGAAACCAGACCTGTGTTTGTGGGCAGAGGAGGAGCTATCTAGCTGGAAACTGGCTCCCGGCATTTAGCCAAGAATGGTAGCATGAAGTGGTCACAGAATGTCTTCAGTATACCACTGTGCATTTAACAATCCTCATAGTAGTAAATTATTATCACATGCAATGGCTCCCTAGGCAGTCACGCTAGCATAGGCAGTTCACAGTTAAGTGAGCACTTTTGAAATCAAACTTTGAAAAACGTCACAGTCCCTACCTTCATACATTTTAACATGTACACTGATAGGCATGCACCTAGTAAATTAGGTGAATTGGTAACAATAGATGGAGTGTATTGCCTTACTTCATTCTCCCTCTTGACTGCAAGTGGTGAGGCGAGAGTTAAAGGTGTTAGGTGGTAGGTAGAAGGTCTGCAAGGTTATTAAGTACGGGAGTAGAGGTGGTCTTCGACGCTCAAATACACAGTTTTCTACACTCCTGTAGCGTATGGACGAAGTCTGTAGGATATTTTCCCCAATCCTCCAATCCCTGGCATATTGAGATGCAGTGGATCAAAGATTGGTGAGTAGGGTTCAGTATCCTCCCCATGCTCTGTCTGTGCCAGGAGCTTCGGTACCACGAGCTCTCATATAGCAGGTTGACTTGAGACAGTTTTATTGCCCTGAAGGCTAAATTTCTGACACATCATGAGTGCACAAACATAGCTAACAGCTCTAATCTATATCTCTATAACATAAAACATGCAGTGTGGTGTATAACTGGGGTGGTATGGCGAACATGGCAGCCGAAGACTTATTTTCAATTGCTTCAAAGGGTTTTTAATATTTCTGACAAAATTTCTACATGTCAATTACAGACAAATTGCACAGAGAATCCACTGTATAACTATGGGTACAGAAGATACTTATTAAAGTTTATATTTTGTTCTGAAATCATATCTCACTGACAGTGCAGTAATCAGGTTGAAATTTTTAAATTCTTAAGTTTTATTTTAAAATGTGAAATTTTCTGTTTTACGAATATAGGTTGTGTAAAATATTCTTCATTTTTATTATACAGGTGGTACGTTGTCACTGTTAAGATTTGCCGGTTTTGTTTTTTATTGCTTAGATTTTATACAAATAGACTGAAGAAATGCTGACATTTTATTTATTTATAGTAATTCTGCAGTTTCAAGTAAATGAAGTTAATTATACTTCAATCAAATGTGTTACAACACACAGTATTTTAAGCAAAATATTACATTGTAACCAAAATAAATGCATCCAATCAAATAACATGTTATGGCTTATAGTAGTGAAAGCTAAATATTACATTGTAACAAATAAATGCAACCAATATAATGCAATATGTACATATATAATTACGATTTTACAAAGTGTTGCTACGTTATTTATTATCACACAGATTTAACTTCCTCATGTTTTCTAGAACTTTACTTTTCCATGACAACTGATATGTTCAGTGCCTTGAATAATTGTTCAGAAGTATATCGTCCTACGTTGAAAAGGTCAAGATTGGTATTTGTGGTGGTTGTAGATAGGTTTCGACATTTACACTTTCAAAAGACAGATAAACTCTCATAAATTATAATATACATGAAAACACTGGACAAAACAGAATAAAACACTCTGAAATAATTCCAATTCTCTACTTTAACTACTGAAAAGAAAATAAGGATGGTGAATTTTACTCAGATTTGATTAAATGTTAATTTCAGTTAGAAAATAGAATTATATTTAGTAAAAATAGAAGATGAAAATAGAATATGCTGCCACTCTACCAGGAAAATTTGATATCTGTCGATTTTGTGCTCAAACTTAATAAGAAGTTTAATGGTTTCAAATGACCACCAGCCTTACAAAATTTATTTAAGTTGATAAGAATCTGAAGAAAAAAATTAATGAAAAATTGTAGTGCTGCTTTCTATCTGTTAAAAGGAAAGTGTTTTACTAATTAAAACTGTGTTTAATTATCACGTGTCTACATCAAAGCTTAACTTCACTACTTCATGAAAAAGAATTTCACTCGTTTCGACAGCTCCACAAACATCAACCAAAAATAAAAATTTTTTATTCCAAATAAATAATTTCTCTGTTTCCAAAGTTTTTCAGGGTTAGTAAAACTGATTAAATTGCTCCGGCACTAACTCAAGTCCATAGATTGTTGGATTACTGGATCATATCACAAAATAAAAATGCAATTATGAAATATTCAGAAAAATTGTTGAAAAGTTTAATTAGACTTTCCAAACGATCCATTGAAATGCTTTGTAGGCAGTTATAGTTGATTCACAATAACTTCGGCCTTTTCTGAAGCCCTGCTAAATTCCTACTTTTGGTTACTGATTACGTATCCTTCTGCTACACGTAAACATAAACACTGCCATGTGACTTCTACTTTTATAACTGTCAAATGCATTGGTTGCTGTTTACAGCTGTTCAAAGAATTATGTCATATTGCAGAAACCATTTCCTACGAATGTTCACAATTCAGGCCTATAACAATATTTAGGTCAGCTTTATAACTATTTGTTACACACGATATAGTACATTACACATAATACACATTAATGTTTTGTCACAACGGTGTTTGTAACAACTGTGGCGGAAACAACAGTAATATTTAATCTGTTGTTATTAATATGTGTTTGGAATGAAAATTAAAATGAAACAACCAATCCAACGAAACGACACAGTAAATTACAGCATGCAACTCGTGTCACTTATTTATTGTACATCGTCAAACGTAAAAGATAGTGGTGAACATGCAAACACATAGGACTACCGTAACATTTATTCCGCTAATATTTACATGCATTGGTACTTACTGGTTTGTAGGTTTATTTTATTATTTATTTAATTTTTATCTGGGTGAACTTAGTATTTTGTTGGGATTGTTGCAGACATTCAAATCACAGAAACGTAAGCTCGCTACACAACTGTTTTTCAAACACCTACCGCAAAGGTACAGTTTTATGATAAACAGACGTGAATGTAAATAATTAAATTCTTCATAACATCAGTTCATGGTTAAATTGTATAAATTTTGCACATATTTGAAATCAACACACACACCTGGCCTGCGTAACTATTACAACGCAGCCACCACACTGTTTCATATGCAACGATCACAACACATTTCACTCTGCCATGGAAACACACGTATTTAACACAACATTGTAACTTACCTAGGATGTTTAAAAAACACGAGTACGAACTTGACGCTTTGTTAAGAAACACGCCGTATCATTGACATGTCACCTCATCACTGTCAGTCGTAAGGCCATATTAAAACTGAATATAATTGCCCGCCATATTGGGACAAGCACGTGGAAGGTGAAGTTCTAGATTCTACCTTCCACACCACTTCTGCCAACCTGCTAGATTTGTAAGCATCACGCCATCGCATATAAATAACATAGGCATTTAAACAATAAAATCTCTTTTCAGTTATAAATTCCAAATTCAAAAATCATTATTTGCTGTAATAATTATGAAATATGCTACAATTATAAACATGTATAGTTACTAGCGTATGGAAATTTCCCTAGAGAGAGTGACAGAGAGAGAGGGAAGGGGAGAGAGCGATAAGCTTTGTCTAGCCAACAGTTTTGTCGGTCAAAAAAACAAACACCACGTCACTACGGCATACGAACGTTATTTTGTGCTGTTATTTTTAACTGTGACAATGAAATATGTTTCTATCTGGGCTACCTAAATATTGAAATATTTCAATAGCAATATTTAATTTCCAAGGAGCATACAAAAAAACTATGTTGAAATGGTATTTGAACTGAGAACTATTTCTTACTAGCCGTTGCCAATACACCGCTTCTGTTGCTATTTTTAATTTGTATATAATACGAAATAAACATTACAAGTTATAGAAGATATTACGAAAAGTTTCATTTATTCCAAAATATAGTACTTTAGAGTTAATCACAGTGTTATGTATTTGTGGAATACAAGTGATTGAACAAACCAGGTTGACATGTTACGCCTAGGATGATTTTTCAAAGTTTTTTATTCCAAAAGGCTGAAGAAAGCATGAATGGACTATATATGCCCTTCCGGCATCAAACAAGAGTTGGCATCATAGTGGTTTTAATTGTCATCATCCTCACTAATATGGTACCTGGCGCTAAGCGGCAATTATCAGCAGCGTCTAGAACCACTAAAATATTCTTACCATAACATCTGCACCCTCTTCTCAGACATGGCATGGCATTTATAACAAATTAACTCACTTCTGGGGTCACTCTAAAATTAATTATTTAGGCTGGTGCCGGGGATTTATCAGATTCAATCCAGGCGGAGGAATGAAAAAAAAAAAAACTGAAAAATCACCAAATGAGAAACACAAGGAAAATAAAACTGCAAAAGAGTTAACTACACAAGAAAAAATGAAAACAAATTACAACATAAAAAAGGTCTTCGAAAAACCAAATTTAAGTTTTAAGGTTAAATTGCTGAAAACATATACAGTACCTAGAAAATGGATGGGGGGGTTTGCAATTACTAGTATTATGTTAAAACAAATGAAAATAATTACTTGTGGTAATCAAAGAAATTATGTTAGAAATATAAACATTACAAGAAAATTAAAAGAAAAACAATACTATAAATCAATATTTACTGTAAATATTGCCTTTAAAGAGGAACTCTTTTTGTGCTTTTCAGAAACCAAGGTGTTTCATTACTACGTTTGTAATCACTCTTACATGTACAACAGCAGCTGAAGTAATGCTTGGTCCACCTCTGTTAAGTTCTGACGCATGATGCAAATATATACCATTTCTTTTATATCTGCAACTACGTTCATCACATGCGAGCTATGCTCTACAAGTGGTACAACGCTGAATGGCAGCTACCCAAGCCAGCATTCCGTCTCCTATAATAAGGTGGATGCCTGGAGACCTGAGTGCACCCGAAGGAAAAATATACTAAATCGCCCCGCCTTAAATAAAACCCAGTGATATGGGAAAATACTGGTAAACCACACCAGTGAAGCTACGCCTGAGCTTGCGCACCCGATACTACCTGCACAACTAGAAGACCTGCTTCCAGCTGCCCTCGAGAGATGGCAGCAAGTACGGCTCCACCTACGAGGGAGGAGCCACTCCTGCCGTAGCTACCTGAAGACTGAATACACCTGAGACACCCCCAATACAGGAGAATATATGTCCCTGCACCGCCGCTGAACTGCAGTTGATACTAGCAGCTCGCCTTGGCACAAATCGTGCTAAGGCTCTCTCCTTTGTCTGCTCTCTTCTGCTACCCTAATGAGAGAATACCAGTTGATCACCAACCAACAACGCCGGACTTCTTCTAGCACGCGCTTCAGCCCCAGAAGAGTCATTGTTCTCCCTTTAAGCTTAACACTTGCAGTTAAAACCCCACACTCCTTACTGTCCCCTTAAAGTCCCTTCAGGACCCCACAAGCTTCAGGCAGGGTTTAGTTGTCATCACAGCTACCTAATAGGTTGCTCTGTGCTCTTCTAGCTCGCCCTTCAGGCAAGGCCCTTCAAGTTGACAGGCCCCTTCACCTGCCTTTGCTTTACCTTTTGAGAGTTAATCAGTGCCTTGGTTACAGTAGAGTACGGGTCACTGTGTTATATTCTAGCTAGAATAAAACATGTATCCAGTTTAACCGTCATCTGCCTTTTCTTGTGTGAATTGTGCTTAGTCAGCCCTGGTAAGTGTTACCCCACAAAGGAGAGGCAAGGAAACACAGATTTGATACTTGTTTTGCCAAACTTAGTGTAGCACTGAGGTCTGTCCCCTAAACAATCTTGACAAACTTCATCAAAATACAACCCATTAGACAGCCACCCATACTGTGGACCAGGCACGTAAAGGTACCTGGTGTTCACGTACGGTAGAGCCACAACCACTAGCAAGACACGCGATGAAGAAGCTAGATTCCCCTTGTCAGCTAACCCTCTACCTTCATGTATAAACTCGCCAGAGGGAGTGCCAGGTCTGGCTAGAATGTATCCCTTCTGGGATACACTCCAGCTAGGGTTATCGTTGCCTGCCACCCTGTTGCAGAAGTGAACCGTAGCACCTCATCCCGGTAAATGCTGTTCCACCCACAGGAGGGGTAGTAAGTGGAGCAATAGGAAGGCAGCTGCCATCTTACCAAGCAATCACTGCTTAAACAACCTGTCCCAGCCTTCAGCTACTTGACCCCGGGAATGAGCTCACGCTGCCCGCCAACTGTTCAGGCCTCACCTCACAGTTCCCCCCAGTCACTTGTTTGGTCCCATGATGAAACTCCCTGGAGGTGCACACCCAGTTGATTACCTCCGCCTAGGCCTACCATTGGAACTAGGTGTAGAGCCAGCAGATGATGTACCAGCCCCAACAACCAGCACCAGTGGGCCGGAAGCCCATCAGCTGCAGCCAAACCAGCCTCTCATCCAAGCCGTCCAACAGACGTGGTTGCCACCAGGCAGCTAGGACAGGAGTTCCGCCGCCGGACCTACGCCGACAAGCACCCATCACCCGGCAGTGGGAGGTAAGTCAGCGGCTCTGCCAAAACCCACACATGCAAGCCCATACTAACTCAGCTAGACTTTGTGCCAAGTCAGCGGACTATTTGCCCAACTTTATACAAAGGCACCATCAAGGCCAAGCACCAGATTTTACAGACCCCTCCACAGTAAGGTCTGTACACCCGCACCCTTGCGACTGATCTAGCACAGAACTAAGATACTTAACTTATTGAGACGTTGACGCACTCCTGTCCCTTGACCGTCACATATCAGTTCGTTAAAATTTGTATTGTCAATAAAATTATGAATAAAAAGTTCAGTAAAAAAAACACTGCCAATAAATATACGTAATTTGTGAGAAGTATAAACACAAATATAAAAAACTGAAGGCTCTTCTTCAACATTACTCAGTTTGACTTCTAGGACGTCTTGTAAGTATTCAGTTGTGTTATTTTAGGAACAAGATCAACTGCTGGTATCAGAATAACATACATCTTTGATGACATCAAAATTAAATTATACCTGTCCGTATCACAAAGAATGTAGCCCCAAGAGATTTCTAACACAAAGTTTTTTCTTTGACTCAGTTAACTCCCCACTCTTGCATTCCGGCTCTGCTCCACATTCACCTCGCTTCGCCCTCATCAGCTCTCAAGACTCTGTTGTTAACAGCCGCCCAAACCTCTTCAATTAACTTCACGGAAATGTTATAGTTCCCTCTTGATAGCTGCTGTCTCTATTGGCTCAGTCGGACTTACAGATTACCTGTCGGTCTGTAGCTTTCCCGTGAGAATGTACGCAATCCCTAAATCATGAACTGAATACCAAATTAATTCCACCAGAACTACTGTACAGTTGTGAACATATTTTAGTGTATCAGCCGTTAAACAATCCAACTTAGGTCTGCAGTTTTAATGGATTTTATCAGTTTTGACTGATTTTTAACTCCAGGAAAATCTCTTTGAAAGAACTTATTTTCTTTTTAGGCGATTTGTGGGCGACCGAGGATAATAGGGTGGCAATGTTGAGTAAGAGGGGTTCAACTACTGCTGGTTTTAGTCAGCAGTTGCCGTTCTGATTCCAAATACTAAACAGACATGGAACATGCCTCCCTGCTGTGAGATAATCATCTACAGGAAGGAAAGATTGAGGAAGAGAGAGAGAAATGCCCCTTCAATCCCACTGTGTCAGGCACTTTCAGAGATAATCATCTACAGCTTGTTCTGAGGGTCACTGAATTACCAGCTTTGCAGGCACCTCACTTCAGCTACACCTTGTCATATCAGTATTTAAAATCTTTTAAAAGCAATGATTCTGACATTCATAACCCAGGAACTGGCAGTGCTTCAATTTTACTCTCAGTAAAATAAAGTTGAATTATGCTGAGAAATATGATAAACGACCTTGTAGGTTTAATATTTTTTATTTGATAAGTTTAAAACATAAATTGCTTTTATTCTCTGATTTTGAAGAATAATGTGAAGTTATTAAACAAAAGTATACTGTAAGTGTGGGTGGAGAAAAGAATTACCATGGTTTGTACATTCTAAACAAAAACAATTACAGTAAATATGTAGGTAAACGTCCTTCATATACACTTTTTTTCTGTAATTTGCCACTTTTTTTAACTCCAAGGATTTTACAGGATTTGGCCCAATGATTCCAGTATTTTACAGGATTTTTATATCCAAAAACCAGGATTTCAGCTTCAGGGCTGGTGGCAATCCTGATATAACTTAAAAAAATAGTCATATCCAAGCTTCCAGCCAAGATGCTAATTACTGCAAAAATATAATTCTTTCATCAGTCAATCTTGTAAAGGGGTGAGATTAGTTTTTCTTCAAAATACTCATGAGAGAGCTTTTCATGTTTAGAGTATTCCACCATTGTTTTATTATGTCTATAAACTCTCGTGTTTT